>OX359272.1:21560000-22085973 GCA_947179155.2 Hedera helix | reverse complement strand
ATATGCATTTCAATTCACAAATGCACAACTCTAGTTAATGTAAATTAGAAACTCCTTTCTAATTCCATTAAACCCTGGTCAGAGATTTCTGAGTTGTCACGTATTGAATCGCATAGGACATTATCTCCCTTTACTGAAAGTGGTAGATCTTTTGTAGATCATTCACCTATGTCTATGTGTCCCTTATTATACCCAAGCATATCATTTGATATACCAACAAGTCTTAAGAAATATGTCAAAGTATAACTTAGTACACACAAGATATTATGATGATCTTATGTTCAAAGATCACTTGTACGACTATCACATAAGGAACTCCTATTAACAGACAAGTAAAACTCCATAAGGTGTTCCTTGAGCGAGTCACGTTCAGTGAACTTATTCTCTGATAAGCACCTACATACTTGCTTTAGCGTCTCTACACAAATGATTATAAGATCAATCGTCCTCTTCATAAGAGCAAACATAGTATGTACCAATTTATCCGGATCTACTAATCCCCTTTCTAGCGATCTAACGATTAGGAACAATTTTAGTTTTGAGCTATCTTGAATTTAGATCTCATTAGCATGATCCTCATCATGGTTATAAAAGCATTGCTCGAAAACTATGGGTTTATCCATTTAATTAATTCAAGTAATTAATTATAAATAAAGAAATACCTTAATTCTTTTATTAATAAACGAATAAGATTACAAAGTATATGTTTATCACATCAAATGTGATTGGCTTGAAGGCATACTACTTTCACATTATTCATCATCCTCTTATATGTTGTCCCAGTATTTATCAGCCCAAACGTCATTCTATTGTATGCATAGATAGCTCTATGGGTAATAAATTCTGTCTTTGGAATGTCCTCATTTGCCATGAAAATTTGGTGATACCCCGAGAAAGCATCCAAAAAACTCAAAACTGTATTTCCCAAGGTTGCATCGATAAGTTGATTAATATGCGGAAGTGGATAAAAGTCTTTTGGACACACCTTATTAAAATTCGTGTAATCTATAAAGACCTTCCACTTCCTATTTTGCTTTTAGACCAAAACCACATTGACCAACCATTCCAGATATTCAATCTCTTCTATTACTCCGGCATTCATGAGCTTACCGAGTTCTCCATTTATGATTCTTTGGCGCTCTGGCACGAATATCTTCCATTTTTTGGTGAACTGACTTCTTGCTTGGATCAAACGATAGCCTATAAACAGCCAAATCCTCAGCCATCCCAGGCATATCCTGAGGTGTCCAAGTAAAAATATCAGCGTACGTCTGTAGCAATTGTATCAAACTAGACTTGACTACACTGGGTAACCTAACTCCTATCTTTTATCAACTTTAAAGTGTTACCGGGTACTAACTCCACCTCCTCAGTCTCCTCGGCTGGTAGTGCCAACTGCTCGATAACCCCCTCAGTATATGGCTCAATATCAACAATCATGGTCTGTCTCTGCCTACTAATCCCAACTGTAGATAAGGTCACAGCATGACGATAACACCTTCGAGCAATATCTATATCTCCCTTCATTTCACCGACCCTAGCCGATGTTGAAAACTTAATCTTGAACTGAGGGAAAGATGTGATAGTATTTAAAGTAGACAATGTCGTTCGACCTAGAATGGCATTATAGGCTGATTCGATTTGTACAACAAAAAACATCACTATTATCTTTATTTGACGAGGAACCATCCCAAACACCACATGAAGCTCAAACGTTCCAACCACAGTTACAGCTTTATTGCCAAATCTGTACAAAGATGCTCTATACCCACTTCCAACCTTATGCCCTGGAGATCCATCCTTTGATAAGTATGGCTATAAAGTACATCCATCGACAACCCGTTATCTATCATGATCCTCTTCATGTCTACCGGGCCAACTTGTGCAGTGATAATCAAAGCTCCTTCATGTGGCTCAACTTCATCAGCCAAATAATCCTCCTCTGAGAATGAGATCATGGTATTGGGAATAGGTTGCTCTACTTTGGGCACCTGATCCGATAAGGCCAAGATTATATCAGAAGAGGATCGACACTTTTTGCTTGTCTGCCTCTGCACCGATCTCCATATGATAACATCCACCACCCTTCGAGACTAATTCCCCTGCTTTGCCCTTTTTTCCACAATAGATTCTGGATTAGGAGCCTACATTTCCAATCCTATCACATATTGTATCAATTCACCCCTCTGAACTTTTGACTCGATCATGTCCTTCAACCCGGCACATATCTCCATTGTGTGTGTAGCTTGGCAATGTTACTAATAATATGAATTTGATCTAGCTTGCCTCGATCTTGATGGTCTAGGTATAGCTATCAATTCAGTCCTTATAGCCTTCAATACCTTGACCCGATCTGTATTCAAAGGAGTATAAGACTTACTCTCCATACGAGGTTGAAAAGGTGGCCTGTTTATAGCCTACTATCCTCCTTTTTTCCCCATTCGGTCAAAAATATTAGATCTACCATCTCCGCCTTTATTACCATTATAAGCTTTATCATTCCCCTTACTCCTCGACATCAAGCTGTCTATAGCCTCCTCGATCGCAATGAATTTTTCAGCTTGTTCATACATGTCTAAGAGGTCCTTCGGAGGATTGAACATCACGTCCTTCATCATTTTTCTATTTCAAGTGACGTCCATCTTGGTAGTAAAAAATCCCAATGCTTGTATCATGTTAAGGTTGGTGATCGTTCCTACCACATCCCGAAACCTCTACACGTACTGGCTCAATGACTCCCCTAGCTTCTGCTTGATATGCATCAAAGGTGTAGTCACTTTGCCCTCCCCCCCCCCCCCCCCGCCCTCCCCCCTTATTACTTCTAAATTGTTCATGAAATCGTCCACACAATTATGTCCACGAACTGATACAATTTGGAGGTAATGACATCATTCACTACTTCGCACCTTTCATAAGTGTCGTCACGAAGATCTGACACATTCCAGCTTTCGAGTGATTATAGTACTTCATCACGTACTCATACGAACTGATATGATCATACGGGTCACCTAAGCCATCATAAATTTCTAGAGATGGCAGCTCCTTCTTTGGGTCTGCTTTCTCCTAATCAATAATCGCTGAGAATTGAGACTTAGGATCCAAAGGCATGGGCCTAGACGCCTCCAGCTAGGACCCTGCCATTGGTCTTGCCTTCGCTACTACCAATCTCCTTTCCAAGTTTGATATCCTCTCGCTGACAGGCTCGGGAATAAGCACGTAAGGAATTATCCGTTGCTCTTCCTGACCCGGCTCCGTCCTCGTACCATCATAACTTCTTCTTTCACCTGGAGATCAAGCCCTTCCCCGAGAATGACGGCTTGGAGAATCAGGTTATCTCCTTCTTTCCAACCGACCTAGCCAGGCTGCCTCATATGACCCTGAGACTGGTATTGACCTTCTATATTATCCTGACCAACTCGTCCCGGATGCCTCGTATAACCTTGAGACTAGTATTGACCTTCTGTAATATCCTGACCGACCCGTCCAGAATGCCTCGTGTGACCCTAAGACTGATATTGATCATTAAATTCTGATCTCCTTTTCCATCTTTGCCCCGATTAAGGCCAACTCTGAGGGGTATCCGCCCGCTCTCCTCCATCAATGGTAGTTAATGGACCCTCTTCTCCACGTAGCTCCAATAGGTGGGCATGCCACTCTTGGCGCTCACGCTGCAGTGCCTCCAGCTTTACCTCTGCCTCTCTAATCCTGTGCCGTCTATCTCTATATGCATGCTCACGCTGTGAAACCCTTTGCGAGGGGGTTATCCCATCTTCTAGATCCCTCCTCGCAAATTAGAATCTGGCGTGAGTGATGGTGAAAATACACGCCTCCTGACAGGTACTAAATGGGCATGCACCGGTCCATGACTAGAATGACTAGGCCCTAACCTATCCTTCACCAGACCTCTGACATGCTACATGCGTGGTTCAATAGAGGATCCCTGATGATCCCTATTTGAACTCCCCTTTTCCGTCATGAAAACAACCTACAAACCAAACTAAGCTAGTGATCTGCTTACCAAATATCAAACGGGCCCTCCTTCTAGCTCCAATATTGACATGTGAATCCTTCTCCCTCCAAAATCACCCAATAACAAGATTCATGCACTCAGAAGAACCCGTTAACACCCCACATATCAGGTCACGGCTTAGGTCATTTGGGGATGCTCCAGTGTAAGGTAGGTACAGTTGATAAATGTCATAATGGAGAGCCAAAATAATGTTGGAATAAATGTAAGATATTTGATATCTCAGTTTGCATGTAAAAACATTACATGGTTCATTTATTGATGTTTTATGTATATACTCTTACTTGATGTTTTATGTATATACTTTACTTCCGCCGCCTAAAGTCCTATCAACTTTATCAAGTAGGAAAATAATATTTTCTCCCACTAACCCAAGTCGCCTCAAAGATAAGAATACTTGAATGAGCTGACCCATGATCCAGACCCATCATATTATGTAAAAAGAGTTCAACCTAACTCCAAATATAGAATAATCCTTAGCCTATATTAAAATATGGGATTCAATAAATTATGTCCCAACAGTAGTAAAATGGTAATGATGGTTACAAGTGTTTGGTAAAAATTCTATATTAATGAGTATACTTTTCACAATATTTTTCTTATACCTAAATGTCCCTATATTAATTTATGTCAAATGGTAAACCCAAAAATTTCATGTCAACCTTAATTTCAATAATCAACTAATTTTTTTTATTTTTGACTAAAAAATGCCAAAATACATCATAACTAACTTAGTTATATTTAATAAAATAAATTTAATGTTTTATAATTTTATAAAAATCATATCTCAAAATTTATTCAGTTGTTATTTTTATAAGTAAAATTTGATATTTTCAACAAAAATTTTCTCATATAAGTGTGTAACCCATTTACTATTCATGTGAGAGATCTTGTGAAACTATCACTTTTATTTGTGAAAATATCAATTTTCATAAACTAAAAGTGATAAGGGAGATGAGAGACAACTCATGTTCTTGAGTGAGTTATCGTATAAAAACGTCTTTTTGTGTCATTAAATACAATTCCTTCCATGTTGTATACAAACAGTTTTGTAATTTTCCAAAATAATATTAGAAGGAATAATTCGTGTAAGAATGTGAGTGAGATGTTTCTCACCTCCTATGCAATCCAAACTAAAATCATATTCCATACACAATAATGTCACCCCATGAGTAAAATCATCTGTTTCCAAAGAAAAAGACCAAATTTAACCAAAAAAATCCTAACATAAAAATGAGATCAATTTCAAATGAAAGTCTATATATTTCAATTTTACTTTTGAAAATTTGGAATATTTATTGAGCTTTTGAGTGTATAAAAAAATTAAAAATAAGTAAAAAGGAGTGCATATGATATATATGGATATTTATAATGAGAATAAATTTTATAAGGAGAACCTGTAAATTAATGTTTTTTAGCTAGTATCCAATAAAAATATTAGTTTATAGGCATTTGGTATAAAATTAATTTTCTTACTTAATATACACTCTCTTTAATTGTGATAAATTAAGACATTTTTGCTCAACAAGTAGAGTCGTACTGAAAGACCGATCGATCGCGTTGGTTTAATTGACTAAATAAAATAAAATGGCTTCAAAAGAAACTTTTACTGAAAAATACGTGTCGGCGCCAACATCGACATCACCGACGGAATGATCGGAAATACAAGATGACAAAAGTGACAAATTCTTAACCGGTACATGAAGGTAACTGGGCACAAAATCCCATGCATGGCCGTCGATGGTGTTGATATTCGAATCTCTCAATTTCTTTCCTCACCTCCGTATTCCCAATGGTTTTCGATTTAACTTATTCCCCCCATTTTTTGACCGTTGAAGTTTTTATTGATAGTCTTTCTAACATATAAGAATTTTTTTGTAAAAAAATAATTTTTACTTATGAAAATAATAATTCTCTAGTTTTATCTTTTATACTAATAGGTCTCACTAAATAATATATTTATCTTTCATTTTATTTACTTTAACTCAAAGAATAATAAAAAATTATACTTTTAATCATCTTTTAGAGGACAAAGGCAATAACAAATAAAATAACCCTTATGTGGCACGAAGTAATTGGTTGATGCAACTTTATTGCTTTACAGACAATGGGTATAAAATTTATACTCATATACCCTCTCATTTCTATTATATATGACGTTTTAAAAGAATTATTACGCTTTACATATATTTAGGGGGAAAAATTCTACTTTGTCCCTTAAAAATCTCATCAAGATGGTAATTGATAGAGAAAGAGAGAGAAAGATAAGTAATTAATTAGTGTATAAGTAGTAATGAAATTTCAAAATAACATTAATTACTTAACATTAAAATTAATGAAATTTCTTAATATGTATAATTATGCCTTAAAATATCATATAATAAAAAGGAGGGAGTATAATATATGATTAAATTTGACTTTTTCAAAATTAAATAAAAACTTTTTCAAATTCAAATTGATATAATATACTAATAATATGAAAATAATAAATTTTTGTAAGGACAAATTATAAGACCGTCCACTTGTGTTGATACTAAATTGTAATATAGACATTAACATTTCAAATTTTGCAATGTCATAACAAATATTCTAATTTATTTGCAAAACTATTTGCTCTGATCAATTTTAATAAAAAATAGTCAATGATGTGCACATCATACTAGGTGTTTAAGGGGTAAAATAATTAGTTTGTACACTAAGATATATTTCATCTAAGCAAAAAGGTAAATCTATCGATACAATAAAGAACAAAATTGACTATTTTATCCCTTAAATATCTACAGTGACTAAGATATGCGCATGATTAATTAATTTTGACCAATAGTTAATTAGAAGGAACATTTTTACAAAAAAATAAAATATTGGCTATGACATAACAAAAATTGAAACATGTCTATATTACAATTCAGTCCAACATGAGAGGAAAAATTTGCAATGTTTTTTTTATTTTAGTACTTCGTAGAAATTTATAATTTTTATATTTGTATTAGCTAAAATCAAATTAAAAATATTTATGAGCTACATTAACTTCGTAAAGTGAGATTTCATATACGTTAACATTAGAATTCTCTTCATTACGTCTTGTACTCTATTTTTTTTTAATACACATTTAACGAAATATTACTTTTATTAATAATATGACAAACACAATTACAATTATTTATGAGAAATTTGATTGTTTTGCTAAATGTTGTATGTGTTGTCAAATGTATAACGAGAGAAATTAAGTAAAATATGTGAGATATCTTAATCCTATATTTTGATAGAGATAGAATACTTCTATTTTTATCCCTAAAGATAATAATGGTTTTGTTTAGTTTTTTTATTTTTTATAAGTGAGCGCTGTGTTTAGTAGTTATGACAATGATGAATGTGGTTTCAAATTTGACCATATTATGCAATTTTATACTACTATAAACAAAAACGTTTTTTTTTTTTTTTGAGTAAAATAAAAGCTCGCCCCCCCCCCCCCCCCCCCCCAAATGACAATTGAGGGAGTACTTTCAAAAAACCCAAATCCACAAAGGAGAGCTAATTGACATTCCATTCCAATTAGTATAAGTAATTTTATACTCTCCAAGAAATAAAATTCACAAATTCGACAAGAATAAAAATGATTCATTTTATTCTAATAAAACAATCAAATATAAATATTTTTTATTCCATAGAAATGAGTCATTCTATTCTCATCTTTATTCCTACAATCCAAACCTAACATAACAATGAGTCATCCTTCTAAATCTGAAAATGAAGGACGCAATTGATCAACATAGATCCTTTCTTCTCAAAAGATCTAACCAGTAAAGATGAAAGTAATAGCCCATGCTGCAATGAGTTATACTAATAAACCTACAAACCCAGTAATGCCAGACAGCCTAGTTGTAAATAAAGAATCCAGCACCAAGAACCTCCCTGCTAATATCACCTCAAGTAAAATGTAAAATCCAACCATCATATTTCCTACACTGCTAACATCCCAACTATTCAAATCATCTGGCATACAGAACTGTTAATTTTTGAGAAAATGAGGCTGGCAAAATTACATATACCTGATCCAAGAAAGCTCATTGGGAATTCAATGGCTTATTGGATCACTAAACAGCTGAGCGAAATGCCCTCAAATGTGTCTTCACATGGGCAAAATTCCCAGTTCCTTCACATGTCATTGTCAATGATATCTCGCATCATCTGTATTGGAATAAGCCCTTCAGTTCTGATTGCATCTTTATTTGGATCTGGACTGATGAAATACACTGTTGGTAATCCCCGTACCTGCAAAACAATATTTCGGTTAGCCTTAATTTTCTAAGTCTGTAAAGTGCATATGCGTTCCATCAGAATTAAATACGCTACTCAGTTATTTAACATAGTGGAGCAGATTTATAAGAGGCAATAAAATGTAAAAGTTAATAACAACAAACAGTATAACAAGCCAATGAAGGTGTAGGCCGATAGTTAAGATCTTAGGCTGATAGTTAAGATCAAGGCTCTGTCTCAGGTTTGATTCTCTCCTTTGGGTGAGTTTATTTCTTCTCTTATGGGAAGTTTATTTCCTCCTTTAAGTGAGACTTCTTTCCTCCTTTATGTGAGGCTTGTTTGATTATTGATATTATAATTGTAATGGTAATTGTGAACTTGATTATGATAATTCATTGTACTCCCCAAAATAAAGCTTCAAATAAAAATTAGTAAGAACTAATAAAGCAACATGTGTAAGGCACATTCCATAAATTAAAAAAAAAATCACAAATTTAAAAATTCCCTATTTACAAGATGATATTGAACATAGTTGAGAAAAAAAATACTGAGAGAGAGAGAGAGAGAGAAGCTAAATCTCAAATTATCTAAAAGTTGACGTGGAAAAACTGTTATATTGGCAGGAAATAAGTTTCCTCCAGACTGCAATTACATTACTGTATCCTGTTTGAGTCAATGACCACCCAAATATAAATTACCTGCATGTCACGTGCAAATTCATATTCATCGTCTGTGTCAACCTTCACAATCATTGCATTGCTTTCATACTCCACGGCGAGCTGTCAATAAAAGCCACAACAGATTGTTGAATAGATCACAAAAAGGAAAAATCAAATGATATTTGATTCACATAACATATTTCTGTTAGTTTTTATTATTCTCTCTCTTTCAACTAAAATATAATTATCCAATGGTTTGGATGGCATTACTACAGTGAAATTACATTAGTTCAAACCAAATTCAATTCAATGGAAAAATAGAGTAAAATAAAATGTCTAATTTATCATATTTTTCATGTTTTTGAATTTCCTTTTCTTAAATTTCCCTTCTAATTACCAGGTGAATGGTCAGGGATGGGCATGAAAGAAACCTCCAAGAATAAGCTTTCCAATCTAGGCAGCTAATATGTTGTCACTCGTGTAATATAACGCACAATAAGGAATTAAGTTCATAATTTTTTTTTAGACAAGTACAATAAAACAATTATTATATTAAAGATAATAAATAAGTGACCCAAACAACCATTAGTAAGCTTCTCAAGCTGGATATTCTTTATTTTTCTTGATAAGTAACAAATATGTAGTATTTACCTAAACGATACCTAGCCTCATCACAGAAAAGGTACAAGAAACAGATTGATCTTGGTAACCAATCTCAAAACTATCTAAGAAATTAAAAAAAGCTTTAACTCTCATTTTATGAGAGCTATATCATGTTCATTTTTTTCTTCCAAGGACCTTTCTCTTTATTGGTTCCTTGGGAGAGGCAGGCCTCTTTAACCCATATCTTAAAGGTTTTATTTATAGATATATATTATCTTTTCCAGCTAGCAAGCTAGTTAGTAGAGAAGTAACCTTTAGATTCTTACGTAGGGGGACAGGGAGGAAAGCACGATAAGAGGCTATCTCGAGCCTAGGTGACGGGAAAGAATTTTAGAGGTAGGCTAGAAGGGAAGGAAAGAGAAAGGCTCAGGACCCCTGCCATAGTAAGGTACGATGCAGTCAGAAAATGTAAGCCCTTTGTATAAGCTGGGCCCTAGTATGCTTGCTTCGCTTTTGTTGCGGAGCTCACTGCTTTTCATTTTGACAGGAGAGCAAATTCAAAATGGAGCTAGGACTCCACATCAAATTCCTACGATTTCCATTCGTCCTTTTAATACAGTCGGGCATCTTTCAGTGTTTGCTCCGGGTGATTGCCTGCACAATATTTGTGGATTAAAGCGTGTCCCAAAAAGGGAAAAGGAAAAAAAATCTCAACCGCGTCCTTTGGAGAGAGTTACCTATCTACTTTCTTAGCGGAAGGATCAAGTAGAGGGTAGTTCCATGTATGAGATTTGGGCAAATAAACCTTCCGAGATGCAGCTTAAACCCCCACTACTAGACATGGAATAGTATAGCTCAAATAGCCCTTCCTTTGTCGCCTATGTACCCGAAACAGATGAGATGCGCTACCTAGCTCATAACCTTTTCTCCCCTACCCCTAGAAAATACGAGAAGGTCTTTTTTCTCTAGTGCGACTTATCTAGGATAAAAACAAAAGGAAGGAAAGGCCAACGATTAAGGCTGGTAAGTCCATCAGTTCACCTAGTTGCCCATGTACCAGTAGAAGATTCGGCAGCTATTGTGCTTGCTACAAACCAGATCGCTATCATTTTCTTGCTTTCTTCTGTCTTGACTTCTTATAAAGCAACTTTATAGAAGGTATAGTTGGTAAGGTGAAAAGGGATGAAGCGTTAGTGGATAACTGGATATAGCAATTAGCAAGTGTCCTGGGGATGCAGCGACGGCTTATGCTGGTAGTAGCTTGATCGCGGAAACAAAAGTCACTGCTATACCAATTAAAAGACTTATTAGAAAGACTAGTAACAGCAAGCAAAAGGATTTACTTTTCCAACCAGCCCTTACTAGCTTAACCGAAGTATCTATTTTGACAGAAGTGGAAAGGAAAAACCTTGAATACAGGCCCACGTTCCAGTGCGCATTATTATGCCAACGTGTCCCACCCCCAACTCACCCCGACTCTCAACGCATTGATCAATGAAAACAAGGAGTGCGATAATCTAATTTTTCAACAGTACTATTGACACCTCCAAATCCTTAAAAGATCTGTCATCATGTCCCCTCCATAGACAACATTAACACAGATGTGCAGCTTCACAAATACCTTCCTCTTCCTCTTCCTCTTCCTCTTGCTCTTGTTCTTGCTCTTGTACATTGACCATCTGTGCAACAACCAAAAAAGGTTCTATGCATCACCCATAAAATTTGAAAAAGAGCACACATACTCTACCAATCCACTGGACAATGGAGAAGAAGACAACCAGTGGTCTCCATCTCCTATGTAAAAAAAAACCCCAGCTCTAGTAAACTTTCCTCTGTCCCAACTCTCAAGTTATCACCAGTCAAAATATTCCCCCCAAGCTACCTCCCAAGTAAAACGATATTACTAATAGGATTTTTTCCTTGCACAGAGCTTTCTTAGGAAAAAGTCGTTCCCACCCTTAGATAAGAGAATTGGTAATCAATGGAACAGGAAAACTACCACTACTATACGCTTCAACACTAACTTATCCTCTACACCAATCCTTACGTCCAGTGAATACGTTAGCATAAAAGAGCGTGCCACATAATTTAACTTCAAATGACCAAAATAGAAAAAAAAACTCTTCTAAACTCCATATTCTAAGTCGCTTCACTCTCCTGCATAAAAAGAAATGATATCACCAGAGCTTCCGGTACCCTTGAGATTCTAATGAGCATAGGAAAATTAATATTGAGAGTTGATTTCCCAACCATTTCCCAAGACAGAACAAATACCAGATCCGTTATCTACGATTAAGCGGAGAAACTCTGAAACTTTCTCCAACTTGTTAAATACCCTTTGACACTTTGAGCCCATGGCCCCATATGACTGCCTCACTTCTTTAGTGGCCCATCTTCCATCTCACTCTCCATACCTATTGATCACTTTCCTCCAAAGAGAATCTCTGTCCAGCAAATAGCCACTATGTATGACCATGAATTGATTTGGTACAATAATGAAGCACATACATGGTTTCAAGAGCTACTGCCTTTACTTATTATGCTTTTCTTAATGAAAGTTGACTGATAATACTCCCTCCTTCTGGTAGTATATTTTTTTTTTATTTTTTATCACTATATTAAGGATTGCATATGACACAATTTTTCTCAATGTTTTCTTTCTTCCAACATTAAACTTGAAGACAAAAAAAATTTATTGATAAAGATTATTTAAACTTTTGTTGAGATGTGCCCGATGCAAACCTTAATATTCGTTGAGGACGGAGGTAGGATAAAAGAAAGTTAATGTAGGTCCAACTATGTAGCAAACATGTTTAATGCATACGCACTTAAATAACATCTGATATCCGAACACATAAAAGTAATGGAATTGTATTCCTCAAAGATATCTTTGTTACGGAGGACATACATGCACTGCCAAATAAAGTTATTTAAGATTACTTTTTAAATGGTGATCAATACATTTTTTTACTGTATGAACTTTTGCATCATAAATTTTTTTCAGTTCTAACATTTTGATCCTCAGGTAAAGTAAATGAAAACAATATGCTCCATGCGTGTGTGTGTGTGTTCACAAGCTGCCTAATGTGTTTCTACAATTCAGCCACAAAAAGATGAAGTGTTACTTACATATATTTCCCCTTCCAATTTGTGCATCCCTATTCAGAATTTAAGTCACGAAAGGCAACAATGGTTCCGAATGGAGTGAAAAAGGTTTCAACAGTCAAAGCTAGCTTGCAAAATATAAAATCTTTCTTGTTACAAAACTAATACTTGGTTCTTTTGACAGGTTTTTTGAAACTTACAACACAAAGAGCTATGGTAAAAGAAAAGGATAAAAAACTAAGTGTATTGTCTTTAAAAAGTCGACTGTCAGTTTAACTCATGACAGAAAGTGAGACTGAAAATTTGGGAGAGGGTAATTGTCACCTTATACAATGGGAATTAATTCTTTTGGGATTCTAAACACCTTGCAAAATTATTTTATAGTATAACAGACTGATGTTTCAGTTGCATAGAGATCTACGTCATGTAATAGCATGATAATTGATTCATTGCCATCACGTTATAATGTTTCAAATAAAACAATGAGACATGGTAACATAGACAAGGCAGGACTTCTCCTTTTAAACTGGAATATATGTAATTAAATTATAAAAAACATGAACTGGTGACGTCCGTGTGAAGTGTGCCTACACAGATAGGTTATGCTATATATTATTGTGCTTCTAATTGCACATCAAACCCTCCGTCCCTCCCTCTCTCCCCTGTGTTTGAGAAATTTGGTTAAATTGAAATGATCGATGCTGGCGGATCCAGTTAATTTTCTCGAAATTGGCATTTGAAAGTTTAAACAGTAACAACTACCAGGTACTTATGTTTTCTGCTACAAGGCACACACTTACAACAATGGCAGGTATTTTAAGTAACATATCCAGGATATACTTCCTGGATTTCCAAGAGAAGGGATGGATTTGTAATTGTAGGACATTCAATCTATAAATGTATAAGAGATATTTTCTCTTTACCTATAATGACTAAATATTGATATTCTGATTCCAAACTTTCTCAGAAGCTTATTTCTATAACTTGCAATAAAAGATCTCAGTGCTAAGTAGTTTCATAGGTTTTAAAGCTCAACTTCTTTACAAGTATTTTCTCTTGCTAACTAAATCATCAGAGGTTTGGTCAAAGATCTCATAGTGAAACTGAAAGACCCATTCTATAACACATGTTGAACAAATAAATTCCTCAATCTTTAGGAACCTATATCTTGATACTCTGTATATCATCTAGCATCTAAACGTCTCGCAAAACAGGATTGTTGTAGAGCACTACTGACATCCGTTAACATATATAATATATTATGTTCCACAGTTAACTTCAACATCGTCTGAATATAATGATGACTTCATGCATCATAGTCCGTAATTAGAGATAGGCTCAACACAGGCAAAGTTGGTTCTAGGACACAAACCATTTGCAAATTCCACCAGCTCGGAATAAGGATTCTAGTTCTCAGCATAATAATGCCCTAGCCTTCATTCAGTTTCATGGTAGTCCTTGCTTATAATAAATTTCCCCCTTTAAATAGCATGGATCTTAACTTTCATTTTCCAAATTATTGGCTAGATTGATATGAGTCTACTCTTATATTGCTTAAAGAAGATTAACATAGTAAAGAGAATATTTTTGTGACCAAATGCAAATCTAGTTATTTTAATCAATGTACAAAACCAAAGATGCAAGAGAAAAGGGATAATCACACTGGGAGAACAACATCCGGAGCAAGGACCCCAACAGTTTGGAAGATATCTTGAGAAAAGGTTTTCGATTTGATTTTCAGGTTAATGTTTCCCAATTGAGATTAATTCCTTTAAAAATTTTGTATCTAAATAAGTTAAATAACATATCAAAATGCTTTTTTCATATAGCTAATTTCAGAATATATATTGAGGACCAGAGAATATTGAAAAAATGGGAGATCCCCAAGATAACAAATTTGTTTTGTGTAACAAAGACGTGCCGCAAGGGAACACTTCATAAAGAATATTGTGTTGCATATAGACCTAATAAAGATAATGCTACTAATTGCATTACGGAAGTAAGATTTGCTTGCGAAATCTTTTTTGAAGTAATTTAGAAGACTAGTGCTAGAAAATATAGTTTATTGCACGAGGCACGAAAAAAATATGAGAATTTTTCTGCAGTAGCCTAGAAAATGGCAGGGTGATTAAGGAAATGGAATGGTTACTCCCAATGTTACTAGAAAATGCTAACATATTAGCAAATTGCGCTTTAGTATGAACGTTCCAAAATATGAAACACTCTCGTTCTAAAACATTAAGTTTAGCGATCCAAAACTTCTTTTCATAGTTAGTAATAAGAGCCTGTAAACTTCTATTGCACAAGAGTGATTACAAAGATGTATTATGATTTTTGTAAATGAGGGGAATTTTTATATAGTTACTAGGCCTTACAAATAATAGTTAGGATCAAATCTAAAGGAGGGTTAATATTCCCTATCTATAACATTCATTCAACATATCTAGAATATCAACAAACTTAGGTATCATATATATAAATCTACAACGTTCTATTAGAAATACAAGTATTTTCACAAAATTCTAAAAAATGTCAACTAGTGTGGCCAAGTGAGCGCCTTGTGGGTATCGAATAATGGTTGGCATGGTTTAGTATACTAGCGTACCACATTTTGGATAAAAAACTATTTTGTAATAATTAAATGATCCGAAAAAACTACTTCTACCATACTCTGGCCATGAAATGTGACGTTTTTCTTAGTTGTTTCCATTCTACGTGCTGTATCAAACCATGATCGAGGTAACATTGGTTTCTACAAGGTAAACCTTGTTTTTGGAAAGGTATGAAGAGTTGTTGCTTTGTAAATACTAGGGTGAGCACTTATAAAAGTTTCATGACATGTACTTGTAGTTAATGCTATGCATCTAGGAAAAACCTAGATGTCTTATATAAAGAGGAGTTGTAAAAGGCTTTTGGTATAGAACAACAACACAGGTCAGATCTTCAAATACCTAGAACTCAAGATTGTTGTCTCCGTAGAATTTTTTCCATTACTCTCATTGTTTTCCACCAGTAACCAACTTTTCTTGTAATAGCTATTATAGGTCAACTGCGTTATGGTATAAATTTGAAAATTAATAGTGTTTTCAGTGGTGATCTATCTAATACTGTGGAAGTCCCTTTGATATGTATTACTTGTGAACTAAAATAATAATGACATCTACTCAAAAGAAAAAATGAAGAAATAATCTAAATTGAATTGTAATATAAACTAACCCTATGCTTGGCAACTCAATTTCACACTTGGAATTGGAATTGAAAGCACATTTGCAATTCCATATAATTGAAATGTAATTAAAATCTTGCTCTCAATTCAATTCTAGGCTTGGAATTGAGTTGCCAAACATAGCTTAAATTACATTCCAATTAAATTGAAACATACCATTTCAAGTTCTTGAGCCATCAAAATACAAGGACCGCACCATGTCGCATAGAAATCTATTATCAACGGTACATTTCTCTCTCCCTTCACTAGCTCTTGGATCTCCTGAGCAGATAACTTTTTCTGCCCAGCCAAACCCGCAAAGCAAGCCACATAAAAACATCAAATGTCAAAAACAACCCAGTAAGCAAATATAACAGAATCAAACTATCTCACACCACAATTTCATTTCTAATTTTTATTTCCCTCTTCCCTTAAAAACATCAAATGTCAAAAACAACCCAGCAAGCAAATATAACAGAATCAAACTATCTCACACCACAATTTCATTTCTAATTTTTATTTCCCTCTTCCCTTATACTCAATCATTAAAAAATAAATAAAGTAAGAGAAAACATAATTTTGGGTCTCAATCGCTAATGTCTCTTGAAAAACTAAATAAACCAAACATTTCCTGCAATACCCACCAGTAATTCAAGAATATATATATATATATATATATATATATATATATATATATATATATATATATATATATATATATATATATGTGTGTGTGTGTGTGTGTGTGTGTGTGTGTGTGTGTGTGTGTGTACATTAATACATACCACAAGGTAGTCTTCTCTGACATATTTGCCTGAAGGTGGTTTACAGAGCAACTTTCTTGAGGGTATAGATGAAAATGTTGATTGTAGAAAGGGTCTGCTGCTCTTGGCGGAAAAGAGCAGGTTGGGTGTGTTTCTTTTCGCTGAGATTTGATAATTACCGAGAGGTGGTGGTGAGAAAATGGGGGCTGCAATTTGCATTGTGGCTAATCTAATAGAGGAACGGCAGAGATGGAGCGAGAGTTTGCAGGGGTTTTACAATTTCTTTGAGAATTGTGAAATCTATACTAAAATATCTAAACAGATAAGAACAGAATTTTCTGTTGTTTAATACATCATCCTCCTTCCCTTCCTTCCGTTCCAAAACAATTCAGATCGTTATTTTTAAAATTAATTATAAATGTTTAAATTTTAAAATTATCATAAATTCTTTTAATTTAAATTAATAAATTAATAAAATTTAAAATTACTTTTTATAAAACTACTCATTAAGATTTATTATTTCATAATTTTGATAAGTCATCTTAATTTTGACATTAAAAATATCAAAAATTAATTTTAAAATAAATAATAATCCTATAATTTGAAACAAAAGCAATATTTTTATTTTATTTTTTAAAATAGTCAAAAAACACTAAAATATATTGAATTTGTAAATATGTTACAATTCCTTAAAAGATTATAAATAATGAAAAAACACAAATATAATCCCTTCAAAATAGTTAGATAAGTCGATTGTAGCCAAGAGTTGATGAACACCATAATTAGACCGGGCAAACGGGTTGGGCTAACTCAAATGGGCAGAGCTAGTGATGGATCAAGTCGAGATCGGATCAGGCCAAAACGGTCAAAATTTTTTAGGTCAAAAATCTTTAGCCTGTGGCCCGGAAGAGCCGAGTTGGCCTGCTGGCCATTTAATTATATTATTAATTAATTGATTAATTATTATTATTTTTTATGATACATAACATGATATTTTGATTTTGGACTATTGAATATACCATGCAATTTGTTTTATTCAATAAAAAATTTCTTATTAACAAAAAATATTGAAAAACTTATGTTTAATTATGAAATAATTTTAACTTTATAAACTATTGTTAATATTATTTATTTGATTA
This sequence comes from Hedera helix, assembly GCA_947179155.2. Taxonomy (NCBI): domain Eukaryota; kingdom Viridiplantae; phylum Streptophyta; class Magnoliopsida; order Apiales; family Araliaceae; genus Hedera; species Hedera helix. Next base: position 22,068,214 of record OX359272.1, on the reverse strand, counting down.
AATATGTGAAACTAATAATTGTAATTAAATACCACGTAACTAATTTTAAAAAAATTGCTAGAATAATACCACAAAGGTACAAAACACATCACACATGTATGTATTTATATAGTGATAATTATTTGATTATACATGTAACGTATTATGCTATGTGCAAGTATATAAGAATATAATTAATTTATATTATATTAACATTTGATAATTAATAATATTTTAAATTTTATCTTATTTAAATTCTTTCATATATAATAGCCATATGTTTGAAAATAATAATATTTTGAACAAATAAATAGAAGTTTTGTTCCATAAATTGATTTAAACGATTAATGAATTAAGTTAGTTTTAACATTTTTTTATATATTAATGTATTTATTTTTTTTTGAAAAAAAAATTAATTTGGGCACGGGTCGAGTTGGGCCGCACGCAAGGTCGGGCCAAAAATGGCCAATTTTTTTATAACTGAAAAATTAAAGCCCGTAACCCATTTTTTTGGGCTAGCCCAGCTCGCCCGAGAGCTTGATCTTTTTTTGCCAGGTCTAACCATAGTTACTCTTAAAATACAAACATAAAAATATCAACAAAAATTATAAAATTAACCAATTCTTCAATATGAAAATCTAAATAAATTAATGTCAATAATCATCTCGCATCCATGTCAAAACTTATCTACCATCATTGCTCGTATTATACTCACTCCGTCTCTTATTATTTGTCTTTTTAGAAGTGGATAGATAATAGTGAGAGAATCAAAGTTATATTTAATATGTGGGATAATTTTGAAAATTAAGCAATTAATCTTTATTTAAAATTTTCAAATGACAAATATTAAAAAACAAAAATATTTTTCTAAAACGACACTTAAAAAGAGATGGATGGAGTATCTCACATACCAATAAAAAAATCACATAATAGGGAAGACAAGATTTTACAATAAACGAGAAAGAAACTCTTTATGTTACTAGTTATTTAGCAATAAATGATACAAAAAATTTATGACAAACTTTAAGATATTGTATTATTTTTTTTTACATGAACACAAGAAGTTGGACTATAAATATTTATGTAAGTGCTTTGTATTTTTTTGAAGATAAAATTAATTTATAATTTTAAATTATAAGATTACTATTGACTTTTGAAAGTCAATTTATAATATTTACAAACACAAAATTGATAAAATTTATTAAAAATTATGAAATAATAAATATTATAATTATTAATAATTTTAAAATAAATCAATGTCAATTTTGAGTTTAAAAATATTTTAAGTTATTAAAAAATTTATAGTAATCTTATACTCCATTTGTACCACAAAAATTGGCATTATTTGACTTTTTTTTTTAGTCAAATTGGCTATTTTAGTAATCAAAATTTATACAATTTTCTAATAAATATTGGTGGATAAACTATAACTATGGAAAATTATGCGAAATTTACTACTACTTCCAATTATCATAGGTATAAAAATATAAATAAATATACTTAATTTTTAATTCTAAAATTAATTAATTTGATCAAAAATTTAAATTAAACAAATTTTTGAGTCACGAAGCTGAGTATTTTAAAGAGAAGAAAGTATTTTATTTGCATATTTTAAACTACTTAACACGTTTTTCATATTGTGCCATTTGTATATAATCATGTAGTACTTTATTACATATGAACAAAAAAAAATTAAGGTTAACCTTAGATAATTTATTCAAGGTTAAATCATATACGTAGACTTAGAAAATCCGGTTCAACCCCATGGGTAGCCTAAGCCCACCCGCAAAACAAATGGGTTGCCTATGTTTTTTAGCCCAAAAAAAGTTGGCATTTTAGCCCATCCCATTTTAGCCCATCCCACCTATAACTTTAAAGAAAAAAAGCCCTTTCATCCACTGGTACCACCAATCACTATTAATACTTGACACATTAAGGTTTGAACATAAGTTCATCAATTCACGTGGACATTCCAATCCTTTTCTCTTCTCTTAATTGCCTCAGTTTATCAATTCTCCCAAATTAATTTCCAGATCCTCGAATGGAAAAAATTTCATAGATGATCTGAAGGATAATTTAAACATGTTTTATGTAAATTAGCACCTGGTGACACACGCATTGCGTGTCTATATTACATGAGAGTAAAATAGCAATTTTATAAAATTTAAATGAAAAAAAAAACCCGACAAAATATATATTTTTTTAAAAGTCGAAGGGCATTTTTGGAAATGCAAAAAGCTTCAATTTTTTTATATATTAGATGTGTGAACCGATTTAGTAGACTTGACTTGATTTCAAATGACAGAAAGTTAAATGCTTATGGGTGAGGCGAGAAACTATATAGATAGCAATGAAGACAAACTAAGCTAGGTAGAAAAAATTCAAAACTAGCCCATTGTGTCTAGGCTTTGGGTTTGTGACACCCCAGGATTTTACAGAATTTCTAAATGGGGATTTTGAATCATTAATTAAAGGTTATGAGATAAAACCTAGCTGAATGATAAAATGTTATGGGGCAGTTAGTTGTTTACGATGCCTAAGGGATTTGTGTTATGAAGGAATTATAATGAAAATGAACTTGGAGGATTTAATGGTAATATAACGGATTTAGGATGAACGATTTATAGTGTTGCCTACAGTAAGACAATTTGAAAGGAATCAGTGTAGGATACTGTGGTGTCAACAGGTGATGACTTAGATATATGAAAATGTATGTGTGTATTTGATTTAGTAAAGATAGAAGGAGAGTTAAAGTTAGAAAAGTAAGAAATGAGGAATATGTACGTGAATTGACGCTTTAGTCATGAAAATTAATCATGAGCTAAATAAATAGGCCTGGAGAGACGATGATATGAGAATGACAAGGTAGAACGTGTATGTATGTGCAGAGGATAAGAAACTGTATAATTAAATTGGTTTATTAAGAATTTATGGAATATTAAGTTTTGATATATGAATATATGAATTTGTTAAGGAAATTGATATTAAATGATGGAAATAAGGTAATCGTGATATGAGGTGTACAGAAAAAAAGGTAATACTCTTACATATGAACATAAGGAACGTAGATTCCAAGTATGTTGAGAATTGATTTATATGAGTGAAGTAAATAAGTGAAAGGACGTTAAAAACGTAATTATGATATTATGAGTTTAAATGATAAAGAACGATGAATTTTGGTAATCCGGTTGAGGTTCGCTTCCCGAGGAAGCGATTTATGGAAAAGTGAGCAAGTTGACTATATTGAGAGGTCGGAAGTTGAAATTGATTGAAGAGGAACCAAAAAGGGGTTCGTAGAAAATTAAGTATGAAAGGATATGTAAATTTGCAATTATTGGGAATTATTATAAGTAATTGATGAAATTGGTATTTTGAAGTGTGACAAGAGTTATGGGACAAGCCAATTATGATGTATTTGATGATGGAATTAAATTCAAGTATAGTGAAACAAGTTTGGATCAAAAAAGACTTGAATTGGATTGAAATTAAATAAGTTATGATTTAAAAAGAATTAAATTCCTAGATTTTATGGCTAAAGACAATAATACCCTTGACAAGTTGGATAATGACATATGTGTCCCAAGTGGTGAAATGACAAGAATGCCCTTCACTTAATGTGTGAAATAACCAAAAAGCCCTTGGATGAGTTAACCATGGTTAGTTGCTTAACCAAGCTTAGTTAAGCCTTATTATATTGCCAAAGCAAGCAAGTTATATTCATTTTCCCATCATTTTGCTGAAAATGTTGCTATCTTTCGAAAGTTCTAGCAAAAGAGAGAGAAGAGAGAAGAAACCATGAAAGCTAAGGAAAAAGTTTGAAATCAAGAAAGCTAGGATGCCCAAATGATTAAGAAGCAAGAAGAAAAGAAGAAAAGCTCATCATGAGGAAGCTATGTAGGTAAAGAAGTTTGGCATACAAGAAGGTATAATCATGTTCAAGTCTTAAAATTTAGTGTTTAAGTATTTAAATACAAAAATACAAAAATAGAGGAAGCCATGCATGTATCTTGGGTTATATGTGAAGATTTTGTGAGGTTATGTGTTAAAAGTATGTTTCATGTGAAACCCTAAGTGTTCAAGTAGAGTAACAAAGGTGATTTACTATGTATGTATGTTTTTGAAGCTAGAAATTATGATTTAATGAGTGATCATAAGTTAATTATTAGAAATTTTGATTAAACCCTAGATGAAGATGTTGAACATGCATGATATATGTATGATTTGATGTTAGAAATCATCCTAAGTGAATTAATGGAAGAGAAACATGTTTTGTTGAAGAAAAGGTAATATTAAGTTATGATTCATGAAGAACTATGTGTTAGATGGGGCTAGATGTAGTGAAAATCTAGTTTAAAAGGTTAATTATGTTCTATGCAAGCAAATTATTGTGCTAGATAGCAAGCTAGATGCATAAATGGTGTAAAAGCATGACTTGTGATAGATAATTACAATATTAGGCTATACTTTTTGGATAAACCAAATTGTAATCTGTAAAGTGCACTAAAATGTGCATATGGAAGTTATATGGACCTATGAAATCGTTAAATATGTATATGACTGCCTATGTGGTGCATAGAGTCAAGAGTTGTAATGCAGGTTAAGTTGTGGAAATGAAAATTTTGGAAAAGTTAGTGAAAATCCAACCAAAAGGTGTTTTTTGGTAAATTTGAGGAATTAAAGGTGAAATGAGGCCAAACACTAAGTTTTATGATATTACACATGTTAGAGTCGATTTGATAATCAACGGATTTCAATTTGAATGAATTGGCGATTCGAACGATCGAAATCGATCGTTTCGAATCGAAATGGATTTTTATGGAGAAAAATTGCCTCGTGCGAAATTTTACGATTTTGAAAGTTGGGACATGTCATATATGATGTATGTGAGCTATTTCAAGTGTCAGAATGAAATTTTAAAGCTTATGGCCAAAAATCACAAAGTTGCAAAAGTTGAATTTTTGAAGTTCTGAAAAAATTCTAAGTCTGAAAGTTAGTTAAACAGCCCTCCTATGGGCAAATGTATCTCTAATTTTAAAGAGCCAAATGAGGCAAATGAAAATTTTATAAAATACTATGGTATGAGGTCTACATGTGTACCAAATTTGGTGTTAATTGAATGAATGGTTAAAGAATTAAAAATCAGCAAAGCAGAAGAGAAAATTAAAATTTCAGATTTCTGGGACACGGCCGGGGCCAGATTTTTGTGGGCAAACCGCGGCCGGGGCCAGATTTGGCTGAGAGGTCATAGCCGGGGCCACAGATTCTAGGCCAAAAAGTCGGCTGGGGCCATGGATAGCAGAGTTTAGAAAAATGTTATTTTTGACCCAAAATGAAATGTTTTGATTCTAAATGATAGAGATGAGTTATGTAAACCCTATATTGATAAAAATGGACTATGTGAAGGGTGTTGTGGTATAATGAGGTAATGAATGACATAATATAACATGCCTAAAGCTAAGCCAAGTCATGATATAAGTTATGAAAAAGGTTGGGAACGAGCTAAGATGTATTATTAACCTATGTAAGGTATAATACATCAAATGTAAAATGATTAGAGACGAATGTTCGAGTAATTATAAATTAAGTTTGAATAAAATTGTGAAGTTTTATAATCCAATATTGATGTATAAGTTATGTGTTGACAGACAGAGTTCGAATTGAGCAAGCCGACAAGACGGATGCTGAAGGATGATGGAAGAAGTAAAGGTTAAGTAAAATAAAGTGTACATGCAAGTTCTTCAGATCTAAGTATAATAGATATTCTACGTGAACTACGTGATAGAAATGAGTTGAAATGTGCCTATATGCAACTATATGATTTATTTGCTACATGACTTATGTGACATTAAGCATTGTATGATAAGATAAAGGATGCATGACGCATATATTAAATTGATAGCATGAAAGGTGTTAGCTGATTAACTTGTTGAGCTTTATGCTCATTCTTGCTATGTACTAACGTTTCAGGTAAGGTACATGAAGACCGGAGATTCCGGTGTAGCTAAGGAAAAGCGTGGCGAACGCATTGACAAACGTGAAAAGATTTGTTACTTATAAAAGTTATATAAGGGTTAGGTTATAAATGTTAAACCATGCTAGTAATAGAAATTGATATGATTGTAAATCCGTAGTGATTGGATTGTATGTTTTTAATATGGGGAAAAGTTGTAATGATGGAATATTCATGATATATTGTGATTAGTTGAGTTTTAAATGTAATAAACTCATATGTATGAATTAGTTATAAGCAGACATGATAATATATTGTATAGATATGATGTATGATTGTGTGTTATCAGGAGCAGGTACAGAACAGGGACAAGTAAACAAGGCCATATATATAAATAGTTCATGGCGAAATTTCAGTTACGGGACATGTTAAAGTATAATAATATATATGATTATCAAATGTAATAGAATAGGTCACAAATTATTAATGTTTGACCTAAGTTTAATGAAGGGTAAGTGAACGTTGTGATCCGAGACAAGGTAAGAGATGTAAGTTAAATTAAGTTTAAATAAAAAAAAATGGACCGTATTATGGTCAACAGATTGGTTTCAAAAGTTAAAGGTTAAGTTTAACGCACGAGATTCCAAGTTAATATGGTTTAAAGTTAATAATTATGATATCCAGAGATAAATGGATAGAATTGAGGAAGGTGGGATTTCGGGGCGTCACAGTTGGTATCAGAGCAGTTGGATTATAGACCTTAGGTAATAGTACCTTAGGCTATGATCTTTGTGTGTGAAAGAAGTAATAGTAAAGTAAGAGACTCTAGATGAGATGAGTCAGTAAGAAATGAATTTTGGGAATTCAGGATCAAGAAATATTAAAGACATCTTAAGATAAGATAATGAGAAATGATAAAGGATCAAAAGTGATCAATGTTATGAAAATGAACTCTTAATGAGTTGTGAAAAGTAAGATATGATTTGATAAAATTCATATTAGATTAAATAAAAGCAAAGGCAAAGTTGAGTAAAAGAAAAAGTTGAGTAAAGGAAAGGTAAAGTTGAGGAAATGTTAGGGTATGTGGGATTTTTCATTGAGAACTCATGGTAGTGGCCGAGTGTGCACTTCCTCGGTATGGGACGGGGATTTGTACTTACTTGGCTTCCTATCGTGATAATCAGTGGAAATCCAGCGTCACGGTATCTGTTATGTATGTTGAGAAGGTTATTCTTTTCTTTTGCATGTACCTGATACATAGGAAGTGAGATGTATTAAGTGAGAAAGATTAAGGTTAGTTGCGTGTTCTGAAAACCCAAGCGTATAGTAAGTTCGTGACTCATGATTATGTGGTGGAGCCCCTCAACGAATGAGCGACTATGGCCTGACTAAGACAAGCTCCTCAAACCATATGATTATGGTAAGTTCCTGAGCCCAAATACGTGGCAAGTTTGATGAACAGGGTTGGGTTTAGAGTAGAGAGCCATAAGTTAAGAGATATAGTTCTCAGATATTGGCTAAGATTAAGGATATATGAAGAGATAGAATTATAAGAAATGATTGAATGAGTTAAGAAAGGAATTAAAGAAGAGATTATTAGGATTGGGTAGACAATCCACTCTTCTAGCTATGCTAGACCATTCATGTTTTTAAAATGTGATTATTTTCGCACGTTGGTGCAGCAAAATGTTTTGTTCAAGTATTAAAAAGTGATTTTAAAATTCCGTGATTCATGGGTCTATGCCAATTGATTCAGCTAGACAAAGTTATTTTGAAAATTTCAAAATGTATTTATAAAACCATTGTCACACTATTGAATATGGTGTGAAATAACTCAGATTTTGAGCCAATGATGGCATTCTCAGAGCATGGTAACAAAAGTATGGAAGTGAGAGTTTAACCACTAATACATCGTTACATATTGCAATGTGATGCAGTCATGGTAAAAATGAATTTTTGAAAAGTTCTAAGTTTTCAATATACGAACAATTTAATGATATGAGTCTATGTCATTTGTTTCGGCTAGACCCTTCTGTGTATGAAATGAGTAAATATTTTTGGAATCCAGATAATGGATAAAGCAAATTGTTTTAAAGGCTGAGGTGAACAACCCTAAAAAAGGGATATGGTACAGGGGTTGGTTAACACGGTTCAACCCAAAGGAAAAGGAAAAATGTTGTGCACAACAAAAAGGGTACAATAGGCTGATCACCTAGCGTACCAGTTGGATATGACAATCTTTGTGGTTGCTCATATTCTTAACGAATATATGGTCTTATGACCATTGGATATTTCAGTCCTTGTGACTATTAATATTCTTAACGATTTCATAGTGAAATGACCCATGGGTATTGCAGTCTTTGTGATTGTTAATATTCTTAACGTGTTCATTGGTCTTTAAGACCCCTCAATAAAAGCAAAAGTTATGTTTTGAAAGCAAAAGTTTTATGAAAAGTTTTATGGAAAAGTTATTCCTATTTATTCATACTACTTCACAGTTATTGAACAATTGTGGAGATTCCTGAAAGGCATTCCAATCTTCTGGAATGAATGTTAGAAAGGGGTAAGACGGGTAGAGGGATGAGAGAATGTAAAGGTTAGTGAAAACCTAGTTGGAATGAAATGAATGTAAGGAGTTGTGTATGTGGTAAATGAGCATGATATGAGTACACAACAAATTTCGAGGATAAATTTTTTTTAAGGATGGGTGAATGTGACACCCCAGGATTTTACAAAATTTCTAAATGGGGATTTTGAATCATTAATTAAAGGTTATGAGATAAAACCTAGCTGAATGATAAAATGTTATGGGGCAGTTAGTTGTTTACGATGCCTAAGGGATTTGTGTTATGAAGGAATTATAATGAAAATGAACTTGGAGGATTTAATGGTAATATAACGGATTTAGGATGAACGATTTATGGTGTTGCCTACAGTAAGACAATTTGAAAGGAATCAGTGTAGGACACTGTGGTGTCAGCAGGTGATGACTTGGATATATGAAAATGTATATGTGTGTCAACAAGTCAAGATTTTTATAAAAAAATAAAGTTGGCCAAAAAGTCAAAAGTCAACAAGTCAAATGTAAAAAAAAAGAAAAAAAGAAAGAAAGAAGCACATGGAAAATATGAGGAGGAATCAATAAACTCAAGAGGCTTTTTAAGGAAGCTAAATAAGGGAATAGTTAGCCAAAAAGAATTTTCGAAAGAAGATTCTAACCTTTTTTTTTAATATATAAATACATAATTAAATTAAGGTGGTGCTTGATAAAAACTGAATGAAATAGTTTTGAATACTTAAGTAATTTGAATGAGCTGAATGAAATAGATTTTTGAATACTGAATGAAAAAATTATTTGATAAGTGATATGTCTGAAACATCTTAATAACATATTTTTACTATTTTACCCCTCTGAAAAAATTCAAAAATTGTTGAAAATTTATTTAATATTACTTAATATAATATTTAATATATTTTTTAATTTTTTTTTACTTCATTCAGCCAACCATTCAGTCAAAAAAACCATTCAGTCAAAAAAAATTAGACTTAGTCATTTAGCCCAGAAATCTGACCGATTCAACCATTCAGATTTAAACAAACGCACTTAATGACTGACCGTGTAACGACCCCGAAATTCGACCAACTTTATTACCTTAAATTTTATATTTATTAAACATTATCTTCCTTACGTCCAATTTCAGTTCGTTAATAAATCTTTAATCTCCTTCTTTAATCCATTAATTGACATTACAAACATCAATTACCAAATTTTTGGTATAAATTTTTCTTTTTCTCAATCATTGTATTAAAATATTTGAATATGTAAAATCCTTATATCTCGATCCTAGTCCCTGGATCGCAACCTTTACTTTTTCTTTTCTTTTACTAGTGTCATAAAGCTCAACATTCACAATTTAATATTGTTCATATCCATACAATTTTCTTTGTTTCATAATTCGTAATTCATAATAATCTCTATCCTGACCATCATCTTGAACAATCACAGTTCATAATTTAACATTATTTGTTCTATTCAGATCCAACATATATGTACATACAAAATATTAAAGTAACCTTGACAAATTATGCACATTTAATTATAACATCAACATTTCATATTAATGTTCACAACCTTTTAGGAAAATCCGTCTCTATATAATCTGATATTCTTGAAATTCATTTCTTTCCTGCAAAAATGATTATTAAGCAAGTAATGAGCACAACGACTCAGCAAGTTCAACAGTTTATGCTTCACGTAACACATAGCTTAACATGCTCTGCGTGTGTCATACATTACGTGTTGCGCTCATACTTGAGCAATATATCTCATATATATATTCACATCTTGCACAAAGCACACATTGCGGTCATATTAATCACGTATCACATAGCACATAATTTGTATGCATTTAGATCAATAATTACATATCATAATAGTCCAACATTTAACATAACAAGACTGAAGAACTTGCCTTGACGTCCAATTAATAAATTGATAGCTCAAACCCTTTACTCGATCAACCTATGATCATAAAATAATCAAATAATAATTATTTATCTCTTTATGATATTAATTTAATTAATTAATAACATCTATACTGTAATTAACCCTACCCGACAATTTATTTTAGGGTCCCGGGTTAATTATTAATTAATATGGTTAATTATATTAACCTCGTCTGTGACGACCCCGAATCCGGGTTTCTCGAACCTCGGATCCGGTTCAACACGAGTACAACCTTTTCCTTATCTTTCGTGAATTTTAACAATATTATAATTGCTAAATAATCATTTATTTACAATTATATAACATCTCCTTCTATTCCAGAATCGAAATCTTTATACATTCCTAGTATGTCTCAATATCATACATGATACGACATTCTATTACAATCAATTTGAGTATTTAATACTCATATAACATACCAACTAAGTCTTATGCTACAGAATCATTTACCTGTCCAATTCGGACTGATATCTACAATAGATATTTAGATCTTCAATGGAAGTAATATATTTTCCTGTTCCTTGTTCTTTATCGAGAACTTCAGGTAACTAGCCTTATCTGAAAATGTTGGTTTAGGCAAGAGTGAGCACGACGACTCAGCAAGTTCAACAGCTACACATAACACATTACATGCTTCACATAAAATTTACAATTTATACTAACATCATGTTTTTCATACATTTCAGTTTATGACATACTGCTCATGCATATCATGACTCGCATTTAATCTATGCTTCATGTCTAACCTCTATCATGACATATAGTTCAATGCAGAACAATTGTCTTAAATCAACTACCGCATATCAACAGTTCAAATCAACTTATTGCACAAAGGCACATTAAAACATCTTTGCACATAACCACGTATGAGCACATCTCAGTTTAATAACAAACTTATAATTGATGCACATAATACAACACGTTCTGAAAAACTTGCCTGGACTTGCATAACCAGCTTACGCTAATCTTTCATGTTCCTTGCACCACCTACACGGTATGTGAGATCAACGGTGCACAATATCAGTCAAAGTTTGACTCAATACTAAATCTTATTTTAACGATATTTATTTCTTCTTATCGTCCCCTTTATTTAATAAGGTTAATTTCATATTTTAGTCTCTCGTTAACTTGACTCAGTGTTTCATATTCAACACCGTAAATCTTTTGTATAAACTATGCAGTTCTGATATTTATTAATGTCACTGCGTTAATGTCTGGACCTTATTTCTGTTTAGGTCGAACAACTAATTAGTCACTAATGGACCATACCCTTGGTTTAACTTAATCACATCATTTAACTCGATGATTTATCATAATATTAACTGCATTGGCTAATATTTTAAACTCTTACTATTAATTAATAATAACTTATAATGTTATTTAATTGTTAAATAACACTTTAAATAATCATTACTATTATTAATTTCTTTTTAATAATAGTTTACCTTAATCATTATTATTACTCTTTTAATAATAATTTAATTGCTTGTTAGTATTATTACCCTTTAATAATATTTTATTTGACTTCTCATTATTATTAATCATTTTAATAATAATTTAATTGTTCATCAATATTATTAACCATTTAATAATATTTGAAATCCTCACGTATCATTAGTAATTATTTAATAATGATTCAACCCTTAACTATTATTATTCAATAGTTAATTACTTGTTAAACAATATTATTAATTCCATAATAATATTTTAAATTAATTACATATCATTATTAATTATTGAGTAATGATTTAATTCTTAACTATTATCATTTAATAGTTAATCATTAATATTATCAATATATTTTAATTACTTAATAATCTTCTCCCGATTAAGTAATAATTTATTTCACTTAATTACCATTTAATTATTATTTAATATGAATTAAATAATAATTAATTAATTAATTATCCGTACTCATTATTTAATATTAATTAAATAATAAACAATTATACTATTAACTCTAACATCCTTTGATTACTATTTAATATAGAAAGCAATTAACCCTCTTTAATTATTATTTAATGTTAATTAAATAATAATTAATTAATTATCTTTATTTATTATTTACTCTTAATTAAATAAAATAATAAATAATTATGTTATCAACTTTACTTAACTGTAATTATTATTTAATTTTAAATAATAATTACCTAACTCTCTTTATTTATTATTTAATCTTATTAAATAATAAATAATTAAAGTTTAAAATCTTTATCTTACTCTAATTATTACTTAATATTAATTAAAGAATAATTAGCTATTTACTTTCCTTTATTTACTATTTAATACCTAATTAAATAATAAATAATTAATTTATTTTCTCCACACAAGTTGATATTGTTATTAAATACCTAAAGAACATATTTAATATTTAATAATAATTTATTTATAATTTTCTTGAATTATTAGCTAGGTAGTTACAAATTAGTGTACATTTACACCATAAATAATATGAAAAATACCAATTTTCGGAAATAATACCATCTCCATACATATAACACTTCAAATAATCAGTAGGTTATTTTTTCATATTTTTCCAACTTTTAAAAATACTTTTTATTATTTTTCATACATTTAGTAAGCTTTTATTATTAAATAATTATGAAAAATATCTACTGACATTATAAAAATACCATTAAATTCCAGAAAATAGTACACGTAATTCCAAGCAACTTTCTAGTTTTGACCATCTCCGGAACCGGCCGGAAAATGGGTGAACCGGCCGCCGGAATGCTCCGGCCGGTTCACCGGAAAAAAACCGGCAGTAGGTTTTAATTCTGTCCAGTTTTGGGGTCCCTTACAAAAACCTTAATAACTTAAGTTCTATAACTCCGATGGTGCTCTACTTTATATCGTTGCGTTCGTATCTTCTCGAACTACAATTTTCCATTATCGGATTCATTTTTTGGACACGATTTGACCTCCAAAATCAGCCTGAAACCGGACTGTTCATGTAAAACTTCCGACAGTGGAGTGTTTTGCTAGAAAAATCATAACTAATTCATTTTAACTCGGATTTTAGTCATTCAAGTTTTAAAATTTACAAAACTTCAAGATCTATCCAACAAAATTGACGGATCAAAAATCCGACTTACGGCTCGTGAACAGTAAATCCGGGAATGAGGCTACTCGATTTTTAGTTTTCCGGTAAACATCATTTTACAACTTTTGCTAAGTTTTTCCACATCAATGCTTATGGATCCATACCAAAAATCCTTGAAACACTTGTTTAACATATCTAGCATGGATCTAGACTTAAAGAACATAAAGATGGCATTTTTACAATTTATTTCTTATTTTAATCACATAACAAGCATAACTAAGGTTTTTTAGGATTTTCTAACCTTTTTGTTTTGTGTGCTTGCTTTCTCTTCCTTCCAAAATAGTAGATGAACCTCTAAGCTCTTCTCTTGGTTAAGAATGGGTTGAGTTGGCTTGACTCGGCTCGACTCGGTTGAGTTAACTCATTAGTTTATTCACTATTTCACTCAACTCACTTGGAACTCACTCCAACTCACTAGCACCAATATAAAAGCTCTCTCTTGCAATTTTTTTTAAACTCTTAGCCAATGAACCAAGTGATTTATTTATAGTGGAGCCAACCTATACATACACACCTTGTAAGCATATAAATTGGACTTCAAGCATTCTACAAATTCTAGCCAAAAGAGGTTGAGTATTCCACACTTTTTCTCAACATTGCCCCAATTTTTGATTTATTTTTATTAGTTAACTTGCAAAATAAAAATCCTTCTAGAAGCTTTTAATTTGGATCAAAAAAATGGGCTTTCAATTTAATTGTTTGGGCTTACTATTCATCTTAGTTGGGCTACTATAACACCAAATTAATTTACCAACATTGGGCTTAAACATTAATTTATTAGTCTCCCAATTTAAATAAATCATTGGGCTTACCTAATTAAATTAATACAACCAACATACAAATTCATACTTAATTAATTAAGTGGACTTGTTTAAAAATAATATATGAGCTAGCCTACTAGTATTTAACTACTAGTTGGACTATTAATTAATATTATTAATATTTCACATAGTTATTATTAATTAATAATTATATTAATTAATTTACATAACCCAATTAGACTTGCCCTAATTAGCCTAATTGAATCCTAATTTGGGTTTCTCAACATACCACTCGCTCGGTATTAATTTCCTAAGTTTGTTCGTTAGTTTAATAACCCATTTGATCGAACAACCTTAAAATAAATCATCGAATATTTAAATATTCATAATACCCTTTCCTAGGGTTTGAAATGATCACCCTTCATTAATTCACTAATTTAAAATTTAAAATTTAAAATTTTATTTATAACATTATTAAATTTTTAGGTTCATTTCAACTAGGTTGGCTTAAATCGAATTACCGCAACAACCTAGCTTATCTTATCCATCAAATAATTCATCGAATTTTCAAATGTATCATACTACCTTGTTTTACCCTAACGAATTATCTTTATTATAATTCTCTTATCTATCGAGTCACTAATCGCATCCTGAGTTAATGACTGATTTACTCGCCTCTCTAAGGCATCTCTGCTCCAAGAGAAAATTTGCAGGGTTCTACAACACTTAGACCTCCCAGGTTCTTACTAACACATAGAAAAAAAATAAATTTATCCATCTATTTTCACCCTTCTCATAGAACTAGGTTTTAATTTTTAATTTTTTTTTTTTTTTTTTTACCACCTATATTAATCTCCTCAATATTTTCATTAAAAGAAATATTGTTAAATATTTGGGTTATTACATCGTCCTTCAATATATTTATATAACTTAATATCAACTCCTTCACTTCGGACAACCCGGCTCATCGGACAAATTTTAACATATCTGGTTGTCCCAAATATTTTATTTAATCATTTACTAACCTTTAAACTCATTAGATTAATATTTAAAATATCTAAATATTAATCTCCAATATTTAATATTTTTACAAAAATATTAAATTTAATGCCCAAACAGCATTTCTATATTTTTAGTATTTTTCTATAATTTTAAAACAATTTTTAAACATTTATTTCATTAAAAACTAGTTCTGGGGGCATTTTGGTAATTTTTGCGGCTTCAGGGACATAACCAGAATTTTTCGAAAAGTCCAGCGGCATTTTTATAATTTCACCGAGCTAAGGACATGATCGGCATTTTTCGAAAAGGGCAGGGGCACGTTAGTAATTTCCAGCTGTGCCGGTCGCCCGCGCATTGCGCGCGACTCCTTTCTGCAGACGCCAAACGGCGTCGTTTCCCTCGCCGATTTTTGGCCTTTGCGCATGGCGTGGCACCCCCCTTCCGCGTCCCAAAACGCTGTCGTTTTGAGCCCGCGTTCGACAAAAAAATGGCGCCCGCGCAATGCGCGGGCACCCCTTTTTCTTCTCCATTTTTCCAGCCAAACAGTAACCAACTTAGGCAAAAATAATCTAATTTTCTTCACAATTTTCACAACATAATCATTCTATAAATTATAAAAATTTATAGATATATATCTAAAAAATTATTTAGAATAATTATTCTAATTATTTACAATTTTTCCATAATTTATCTTATTACTATACATAACAAATTAAACCAAAAAAATAATAATTCTTATACCTTCTTTAAGCCAAAGAGAACTTCCTCATGTTGGCTCCAATATTTTTCTCTCTCTTGTGGTGGCTATGGTGGTTCGCCCGGTGGTGGTGTTGTCGGATGAGAGATAAAGAGGGAGAGCTTTATTTTTGTTGCCTTTGTTTTTCTTTCTTTTTGTTTCCTTGCTTTTCTTTTCCTCCCCTTATATAAAGTTTGCATATAGGAATTAATTTTTAATCATCACATACACACGTCCACCGCCATAAGTCTTCTCGAAAATTCCAAAAAAATCAAGCAAGCAATTTAATTTAAATACATTACGTAATTATTTCGTGTAATAAATATTTTATATAATGTATATAAAATATTTATTTTAATTTACCAAAAATCATAACATGATTTATAAGTAATATTTAGACCATTTTTGGGTATTTTATATGACAAATTTTGTATACGCATAATGTCATGCATGTAATTATATGAGGTAATTTATACCTCCAAAAATGATAAAATAATTCATAGGACATATAAAAATTATTTTTCATCATTTTTCACTTCGTGACTTGGACAAAATGTTACACTAACATGTTCACATTTCCGAAATATTATTCCTCATAAAAGTCATAATAATTTCATTATACATAAACATAATTTTTAATGAATTAAAACATTCATTTTTCCTCATTTAATTTCATTTCTTTACATTTCACATTAATGTCTTTATATATAAATTATATAATTTAATATTATATAATTTATATACTTACATTCTCCTTTCTTAAATAATTTCTTAAATTCCTCCATAATCATCAATTAATTATAATTTCACATTTATTAACTCTTTCATTATTTTAATTTTCTTATATAAATTATATAGTTTTCCTTATACAATTTATATAATTATAATTTCCTTTATACATCGCTTTAATTTTCTTATATAAATTATATAATTTATATAATTACATTTCTTCTCAATCAATTTCTAAATTTCCACCATAATTCTTGATAAAATATAAAATCAATAATTACAATTTTATTAACTTCCCCATTCGCTTTTCATTTAAAATTGGATTAATTTAATTATTAATCCATTAATTTCCATAATTAATGACATTTATAATTACAACAATTAAACATAACCACACATATATATACAAATGTATATATATACATATCTAATTCATACATGTCATATTACCACATAACATCATTTAATTTCTGTACCTCCACAACAATTTCTAAATATCAATAATTTTATTAAAGTTTCTCTTATTTTCCATAAATTGTTTTCAAACAATTTATTTATTCTTTAATTATTTATATTCAATCACCATTTGTCATCATCTTTATACCGATTTAATTTACCAATTAAATCCATTCACATACCTTAAACCACATAAAATAATAATTAATTTAACAACCTTGATAATTTTATCGATTAAATTCTCATTTAATATTATTAAAGAAATTCTGAAAATTCGGATCCTCACATTCTTCCCCCCTTAACAGGATTCCGTCCTCGGAATCATAATTGTCGTAATAATCATACGTATTTCATTTATAACACCTTGCTATACTTTTATAGTGCTGAATAAACCCAATCCATAATAATCATAACTTACCTCTTAAAATCCATAACTCACAGCTTTAACAAATGACATCATACCGATCGTAACAGTTGGGATATTAAATTCTTAACTCAATTCACAATTTCTTTGTAATACCACATTTCATATTTCTCTAATAAAATTTATTAATAAAACTTTAACTCGTTTCTTGATATACTTATCAAGATAGTTTCTTATTTTCTAAAAAAATTCCTTCCTTTTAATCATACATCTCCTTACTTCATTCACTTATTTCATACCCTCTATCGCACATCATTTATACTCTACACATTCGTCCCTCTTTTCTTAATTCATATAAATCTTCTTCATATTTCATAATTCATTTCTTAATACCTTCTATCATTCAACACTAGGTTTTAAATGCTAACCTTTACTTAATTTTATCATAATCTTTATTTGAAATTATTTTTAAAATCTTGGGTGTCACATTCACCATTCCTTCATAAAATTTCGTCCTCGAAATTTCTATGTACTCATATCTCATTTATTTGTAACTTACACAATTCCTTTGCATTCATTCCACATATCTTTCTTTCCTTCCTTTTTCGCAGTCATTGCACATTGCAATTTTCTAATTCATCACAATTCATAATTTCTTCACTTCACAATTATTGCTTTCATTATCGCTCACAATTTAAAGAATACTACCCCATCCTACCATCCAATCTTCATAAGAGTAGAGGAATTCAAAATTTTATTTTGGAAACTTTCATGCTTTGCTGAATGAACACTTATCCCGGTTAACAATATTTCACTCCCAGAGTACCTCATACTGCAACCCACTAAAATAATGAATTTTCATCATAGTCTGAACATGATCCCGGTTTACAGTACTTCGCTCCCCGAGTACCTCATAGTGCAAACCCTGATAGTGGATCAGTCTGTCATTAAAGTGATGGATGTTTCACCATACTGTGTCTTTCTATGTCAAGTGACCATTTGATCAACCTGTAATATTCTTAATCTTTTTGTTCATCTCAGCCTTAGAATTCATTCAAAGAAAATTTAATTAGTTATAGCTTTCAAAGAATACGAATTCAATATATTTCAAAATTTGTCTAGCTGAATCAATAGCTTAGACTTATATTCCTTCAACGCTTGTCTAGCTAGATCAATTAGCATAGACATACTTTTAACTATTTATAACCCGCATAAATTTTTAAAACATTTATCATGTCAAAACTCTTCAAACGTCTAGCCGAGTCAAATGGCATTGACCTATAGCTTTGACATACTTTCATAAATCAAAATCATTTATGACTTCATGTTACCGCATCATTTTAACAGTACGTTGAGAATTCCGTCGTTAATAATTCCTACACCATACTTTATGGTGTTGAATCATCTTATGACGAAATAGTACCGCACCGTCTCAATAACACGTTGAGCATTCCGTCATTCATCATATCTACACCGGGCTAAAAGGTGCATGGATGATTATTTTAAAATACATTTTGATGTCAAAAATATTTTTGTCTAGATGAAACAAGTAGCATAGACACTTTTTAAATCGCTTAAAATTCATTTACATTTTTAAAAGCACATTCGTGCCAAATTAACTTGAGGCCAAAAATTTTGAAGTCTAGCAAAGCTAGAAGAATGAGAATATCCTAAATTCTCTAATCATTCACCTTCTGCTTCTTCACTTAATTATTAAATTTATTGCTAGGACTATTATTACATATCATATTAGAATTTCTAGCTACTCCAACTTTTCTATACCCCCGTATAGTTCATCAAACTTGCCACACATTATGAGTCCAGGAACTTACCACAAGAATATGAGTTTAGAAGCTTGTCCTAGGAATATGTAGTCTGAGAGTAAATCAAAGACTATCCATATGCTGAGGGGCTCAAAACATACCATACAATTATGAGTCATGGACTTACCACATGCACGAGTTTTAAGAACTCGTGCCTAAACTTAATATTATCTATCTATTAAACTGTTAGCGCGACTCTAACATTTCAATGATTATCACATAGTAACTAAGTAAACACAAATCCCCTGCCTATACAAAGGATTGTGCAACTCAGTCACCACGTGAGTCCTCAATTAAAATTTTGTACCCAAGTTTTCTGCCCCCTTATCATAGCATTTCTGTCATTCATGTCTCATCATTCTCTAAATTCTTCTTGTACTATTTTATAGTACCATATCTCTTTATAGCATCAAGCTATACCTTTTTGACCATTAATAGGTCTCTCTATTATTTCACATTCTTACTTGACCCCATCATGATCTTGCTTTACACTCTCTTCCTTATTCGCTTTCCTTATCTTGTGATCGTATCGTAGTACGATCCTCTTACCGTTTCTGATTATGTTATTATGATCTTTTTCTATGCTTTATAGATTACCTCGTCATCTTTATTGCTTGAATCAGGTGTCCCCTGATTTTCTTTGAGATTCATCTTTGAATCATTTCAAATATTCTTTTAGATATATTCTTAGTTGAACTTATGAATTTTCTTAATTCGTTACCGTCCTTCGAATCTTTCTCAATATCTTTATCTCTTCCTTATAATCTTATATCTTTCACATTTCCTTCATTTTAGCCACTATCTGAGAACGGTATCTCTTAACTTATATCTTTCTATTTTAATCCCCCCATGTTCATCAAACTTATCACGTATTTGGACTCAGGAACTTTGTGACGCCCCGAGATCCCACCTTCCTTAATTAAGTCCAATTATATCTGGATTACATAGTGATTAACTTAAAACCTTGTTAACCGGGATCCCGTGCGTTAAACTTAACCTTTAAATCTTTTAAGTCCAAACTGTTGACCATAAATTCGGTCCATATTTCTTTTCTTAAACTTATTTAACTTACCTTCCTTACATGTCTCAGGATCGCAGCGTTTACTTTACTTTCCATTAAACTTAGGTCAAACAATTAACAATTTTGACCGAGTCCTTTTCATTTCATAATCATATTAATTATCATGATTCCACCTATCAACAAAATTTGGCCATGATCTATTCGTTCATAGACCTGTTTACTTATACCTGTTTTGCACCTGCTCTTGTTCACATATATATATATACCTGAATACATACATCTGCATCCTTCATATCTCGATTCATACATTTATACCATATATCATCATGTCTGCATATAATTAATCCATATATACGAGTTTATTACATTTTAAACTCGACTACAAAAAAATAATACATGATCTCACCTCAATGCCATCTTACTCTGAATGATACCTACATACATATCCATTTATGTGAATATACAAATCATATAACCTTTATTACACTTGCAGGTTTACATCCATCTGACTTATATACATGCACATTCACAATTAAATATAAGGAATGTCCTCGTGCTGATCCATTTATTCACCTTCCTTTACCTTAGTAGCACCGGATCCTCCGGCCTTCTTATACTTTACCTGAAAAGTTAGTTTATAGCAAGAATGAGCATAAAGCTCAGCAAGTAAGTCATCTAACACATTTCATGCTTACATTTTATATCAATGCTTCATGCATCTTTTACTTTACAATGTTGTGCGTAATGTCACGTATTTCATTTAGCAGTTAGAACACGTAATGGCACGGAGTGCCCATTTCAACTATCACTTAGATCACATAGAATAATTAGTATTCTAGTCTGAAATACTTGCCTGACTGCCTTTATTTTACTTAACCTTTATTGCTGCGCTTGGCATTTCGATCATTCCTTGCCTCGGTTACTAGTCCGAACTTCATCTGTAAACATACAATCTACATTCATCAATATAGGATCATAACTTTACATAATTCATTAAACTTATTCCATCATTATATAACCATTTATCTCTATATTCATTCCACACTTGATGTATTATACCTTATATAGGTTGATAATACATCTTACTTCGTTCTCGGCATTTTCATAACTTATAACTCACCTCAACTTAACTTTAGGCATGCTACAATATGCCATTTATCGTTTCATTATACCTTGACATTCTTTATATAACTCATTCTTATTCATTTAGGGTTCACATAACTCATTCTTATCATTCTGTATCAAAACATTCTATTTTGGAAAAACTTAAAAAAAAATCCCCTTAGTGAGCAGTACATCTCGCCCCGGCGAGATGTTTTGTACACGACATCTCGCTGGCCGCGAGATGTGCTCGACCAAGCCTCGCCCCGGCGCTCCCTAAACGCGCCCCGGCCAACTTCCTCAGCAACACCGCGCCCCGGCGCAGTTCACAGTTCAAAAGACTGCGCCCCGGCGCAGTCCTGCAACTTCAGAAACTTTGATTTTCGTCCCTACTTTGCTGATTTTTAACTTCCTAACCACACATCCAATAAGGACCAAATTTAAACCAATGCTAGACCTCATGACATATTATTTTATAAAATTTTCTATTGCCTCATTTGGCCTTTCTAATTCAGAGACATGCTAGATTGTAGGAGGTCTATTCATAATAGTTTCATACCTAGAAACTTTTTTTTCAGATTTTAAAACTTAACTTTTGCAACATTGTGATTTTTAGCCATAGGTCTTCAAATTCAATTCCAATACCCAACATAGTTCACATAGCTTAAATACGACATGTTCCAATTTTCAAAACGATAAAATTTCGCACGAGGCGACTTTTGTCCGTAAAAATCCATTTCGATTCGAAACGATCGTTTTCGATCGTTCGAATCGCCCTTTTGCTCAAATTCAAATTCGTCGATTACCAAATCGACTCTAACATATGTATTATCATAAAACTTAAGTGTTTGGTCTCATTTTACCTTGAATTTCTCAAAATTGCCAAAAATCACACTTTAGGGCCATTTCACTAAATTTTTCCAAACTTTGAATTTCAATACATAAACTCAACTTAACATTTAAATCTCCAAACACTACACAGGCTGCCACATGCACATATAACCACTTTATAAATCCATATAACTTCCAACTGCATATTCTAATGCACTTTACAGATTATTACGTTGTCTACACAAAAAGTATAGCCTAATATTCAAACTTCCTTATACAAAATACCATTTCAACCTTTCATGATATTTTTAAGCTATCTAGCATCACATTTATGCATACATCTTGCATGTTTAACCTCTTTAGTTAGGTTTTATCACTTCTAGCAACACAGAACTTATAATCCTCATGAATCACAACTTAATTTCATATTTCTCTTAACAAAACATGCTTATCTTCCATTTATGAATCTTTAAAGCCATTTACTACACAATTTCTCATACTTCTCTCATCATCATCCTTTATAACTAAGGTTTCATCAAAACCATGCACATATAACATATACTTCCCCATAAATCATACTTTTTAGCTTGAAAAGTATAAGAATAGTATACCATCTTTGGTCTAGCAACACTTGGACTTAGGGCTTCATAATATACAACACATATGACATATAACTTGCATAATTCTTACTTCTATCCATGAATACATGCATGGCTATCCTTATTTTTGAATTTACACCTATAAACATAAACTCTTAAAGCTTGAACATAATTATACCTTCATGATTGTCCAACTTCTTTGCATACATAGCTTCCTCTTGAAGAGTTCTTCCTCTTTTCTTCTTGCTTCTTGATCATTTAATCACCCTAGCTTCCTTGATTTCAAGCTTTCATCCATGGCTTCCATGGTTTCTCCTTATTTCTCTCTCACTTCTAGCAACTACGAATGGACTAGGATGAAAAATGCTGAATACTTGCAATATAGACCCATATATGCTAATTAAAATCCTCCAACACTTAACCATCTATTGGTCAAGTTAACTCATATGTGGTCAAGGACTTGCATGTCATTTCAATGAACTAACTAAGGATATAATGGTCTTTGCACCACTTAAGGACATCAATGTCCTTTTCTAATTTGTCAAGGGCATTATAGTCCTTGCCACCAAATTCTAAAGAATTAATTTCTTTCAATTCATAATTTACTTATTTTTGCACCAATTAAATTCTATTTTGATCCAAACTTGTCCCATTATACGTGACATTTATTACATCATCAAATAATCCATAATTGGCTTGTCCCATAACTCTTGTCACACTTCAAAATACTAATTTCATTTAACATTTATAATAATTACCACAAATACCAATTTACATAATATTCCGTTCTTAATTATTTACAAACCCTTTTTGGTTCCTTATTCGAGCAATTTCCATTCCCGATATCACAATATAATCGTCTTGCTCACTTTTTCCATAAATCGCTTCCTCGATAAACGAACCTCGACTGGATTACCGAAATCCATCGTCATTCAACCATTTATGCTCGTAATATTAACATTACGATCTCTACATCCTTTCACTCACTTACTCAATTCACAAACGCTAACTTGAACCATACTCGAAATCTACATTCTTTCTACTCATATTTGAGGACCTTACGTCCCATACCTACACACCTTATCACATTATTATCTCATTTTGAATCAATTTATATCAGTTTCTTAATAAATTCCAAATATTCGTAAATCTTTATCTTTAATTCTCAATAAACCGATCAAGTCATACGGTTTCTTATTTACTGCACTTACATACATATCTTAACTAGTCATTCTCTTACTTCCGCCTCTTCAGGCCTGATCATAAAGCTCGTTCTTAATTCTTAAACGTCAATTCACAAATATATATCCTTAATTCCTATATTCACTAACTTTAATGCTTATTTCTTTGACAATTCAATACATATCTACATAAGTTCAACCTACCACATAGGTCATATAAGCACATTGATCACATAGTAACTTATTGTGAATAGATCTTTAATCCATTATGTCATTCAATCTAGGTTTTATATCATAACCCTTACTTAATTAATGAAAATTCTTATTTGGAATTCTTATAAAATCTTGGGATGTCACATTCACCCCTCCTTAAAAAAAATTTCGTCCTCGAAATTGGCTGTGTACTCAATCCTTATTCATTTGTAACATACATAACTTTCTTTGCATTCACTTCATCTCAATTGGGTTTTCACTAACCTTTACATTCTCTCCTCTCACTACCCATCTTACCCCTTTCTAACATTCATTCCAGAAGATTGGAATGTCTTTCAGGAATCTCCACAATTGTTCAATAACTGTGAAGCAGTATGAATAAATAGGAAAAACTTTTCCATAAAACTTTTTCTTTCAAAACATAACTTTTGCTTTTGCTGAGGGGTCGTAAAGACCAATGAACACGTTAAGAATATTAACAATCACAAAGACTGCTAATACCCAAGGGTCATAATCACCAGAAACATGAGTTACAGCGCAACCACGCCACTTTTTTTTAATTCAGCGCAACCACGCCATTTTATTTTTAATTCGGCGCAACCACGCCATTTTATTTTTAATTTGGCGCAACCACGCCATTCATTTTAATTCGGCGCAACCACGCCATTTTATGCCCTTAGGCCTTTTGGTACGCTAGGTGATCAGTCTATCGTACCCTGTTCTATTGTGCACAACATTTTTTCTTTTCCTTTGGGTTGAACCGTGTTAACCAACCCCTGTACCATATCCCCTTTTTAGGGTTGTTCAACTCAGCCTTTCAAAACATATTGCTTTATCCATTATCTGGATTCCAAAAATATTTACTAATTTCTTTAGTAGAATGGTCTAGCCGAAACAAATGGCATAGACTCACATCAATGAACTGTTCATTTACTGTAACTTGAACTTTTCAAAAGTTCACTTTCACTGTCATTGGTTCAAAACTTGAACCCAAGAAAATATTTTAAAAAGGCTTCATAATACCGCACTATCTTAACAGTACGTTGAGAATTCGATCACTTTTAGACCTCTTAATACCGTACTGTACTGAAAGTACGTTGAGAATTCTGCCATTTTATCATTTCACACCATATTCAACAGTGTGAAAATGATTTCATAAATACATTTTGAAATTTTCAAATAACTTTGGTATAGTCGAATCAATTGACATAGACCCATGAATCACGGAATTTTAAAAATCACTTTTGATACTTGATTAAACATTTTCACTGCACTAGCGTGCGAAAATAACACATTTTAAAAACATGAATGGTCTAGCATAGCTAGAAGAGTGGATTGCTTACCCAATCCTAATAATCTCTTCTTTAATTCCTTCATTAACTCATTCAATCCTTTCTTATAATTCTATCTTTTCATATATCCTTATTCTTAGCCAATATCTAAGAACTATATTTCTTAACTTATGACTCTCTACTCTAACCCAACCCTGTTCATCAAACTTGCCACACATTTGGGCTCAGGAACTTACCACAATCATATGGTTCACAGAGCTTGTCCTAGTCAGGCTATCGTTGCCCATTCGCTGAGGGGCTCCACCACATAATCATGAGTCACGAACTTACCATACGCTTGGGTTTTCAAAACACGCAACTAACCTGAATCTTTCTTACTTAACTCTTTTCACTTCTTACCATGACGCTGGACCTCCATTGATTATCACGACAGGAAGCTAAGTAAGTACAAATCCCCGTCCCATACTGAGGAAATGCACACTCGGCCACTACCATGAGTCCTCAATGAAGAATCCCACATACCCTAACATTCCTCACTTTAGCCTTTACTCAGCTTTTCCTTTTCCTTTCCTTGATTTGATATGAATTTTATCGATTCATATCTTACTGTTCACAACTCATAATGAGTCCATTTTACTCATAGCTGACAATTTATGACTCATCAAGAGTCCCTTTTTATCTTTGATCGCTTTTGATCCTTTTATCTTTCCTCATTATCTTATCTTAATATATCCTTAACCCTTTCTTGATCCTGAACTCCCAAAATTCATTTCTTACTAGCTCAACTCATCTAGAGTTCTCTTCTTTACTATTCCTTCTTTCACACACAAAGATCATAGCCTAAGGTACTATTACCTAAGGTCTATAATCCAACTGCTCTGATACCAATTGTGACGCCCCGAGATCCCACCTTCCTTAATTAAGTCCAATTATATCTGGATTACATAGTGATTAACTTAAAACCTTGTTAACCGGGATCCCGTGCGTTAAACTTAACCTTTAAATCCTTTAAGTCCAAACTGTTGACCATAAATTCGGTCCATATTTTTTTTCTTAAACTTATTTAACTTACCTTCCTTACATATCTCAGGATCGCAACGTTTACTTTACTTTCCATTAAACTTAGGTCAAACAATTAACAATTTTGACCGAGTCCTTTTCATTTCATAATCATATTAATTATCATGATTCCACCTGTCAACAAAATTTGGCCATGATCTATTCGTTCATAGACCTGTTTACTTATACCTGTTTTGCACCTGCTCTTGTTCACACACATATATATATATACCTGAATACATACATCTGCATCCTTCATATCTCGATTCATACATTTATACCATATATCATCATGTCTGCATATAATTAATCCATATATACGAGTTTATTACATTTTAAACTCGACTACAAAAAAATAATACATGTTCTCACCTCAATACCATCTTACTCTGAATGATACCTACATACATATCCATTTCTGTGAATATACAAATCATATAACCTTTATTACACTTGCAGGTTTACATCCATCTGACTTATATACATGCACATTCACAATTAAATATAAGGAATGTCCTCATGCTGATCCATTTATTCACCTTCCTTTACCTTAGTAGCACCGGATCCTCCGGCCTTCTTATACTTTACCTGAAAAGTTAGTTTATAGCAAGAATGAGCATAAAGCTCAGCAAGTAAGTCATCTAACACATTTCATGCTTACATTTTATATCAATGCTTCATGCATCTTTTACTTTACAATGTTGTGCATAATGTCACGTATTTCATTTAGCAGTTAGAACACGTAATGGCACGGAGTGCCCATTTCAACTATCACTTAGATCACATAGAATAATTAGTATTCTAGTCTGAAATACTTGCCTGACTGCCTTTATTTTACTTAACCTTTATTGCTTCGCTTGGCATTTCGATCATTCCTTGCCTCGGTTACTAGTCCGAACTTCATCTGTAAACATACAATCTACATTCATCAATATAGGATCATAACTTTACATAATTCATTAAACTTATTCCATCATTATATAACCATTTATCTCTATATTCATTCCACACTTGATGTATTATACCTTATATAGGTTGATAATACATCTTACTTCGTTCCCGGCATTTTCATAACTTATAACTCACCTCAACTTAACTTTAGGCATGCTACAATATGCCATTTATCGTTTCATTATACCTTGACATTCTTTATATAACTCATTCTTATCATTCTGTATCAAAACATTCTATTTTGGAAAAACTTAAAAAAAATCCCCTCAGTGAACAGTACATCTCGCCCCGGCGAGATGTTTTGTACACGACATCTCGCTGGCCATGAGATGTGCTCGGCCAAGCCTCGCCCCGGCGTTCCCTGAATTTACCTCATACATGCATGGCGTTATACGTGTACAAAATTTGTAAAGAAAAGTACCCGAAAGAGGTATTAAAATTATTTATAAATTATATTATGATTTGTAGTGAATTAAAATAAATATTATATATATATATTATATAAAATATTTAATACATGAAATAATTACATAATGTATAAAAATACCTCATTTATGCAAGCTTTACGCGGTTTGAAAAATCTGGAACCTTCAAAGTCGGTGGAATGGCTTGGGTTTAAAAATTTGGTTAAGTTGCATGTGACTATGAAAAGCAAACAAAAAGAAAACAAAAGGAAGAAGGAAAGAAAAGAAATAAAAGAATACAAAATTTAATAATATTAAATGAGAATTTAATTGATAAAATTATCAAGATTGTTTAAATTAATTATTATTTTATGTGATTTAAGGTATGTGATAAGATTTAATTAGTAAATTAAATCTGTATAGAGATCATGACGAATTGTGTTAATTTAAAATAATTGGAAAGTAAATAAATTGTTTAAAAATAATTTATGAAGAATAAGAGAAATTTCTTGTAAAGGCAATAAAATTATTATGAAAATGCAGAAATTTAGATTTAAAGGAGATTATATGGTAATGTGAGAAGTAAGATTTAAATATGTATATTTATATATATGAATGTTTAATTGTGACAATTATAAATTTTATTAATTATGAGAATTAAGGGATTAATAATTAAATTAATCCAAAGTAAAATAAAAGTTAATGAGGAAATTAAGTAAAATTAAAATTATTGAATTTAGATTTAATTAAGAATTTGGAGGAAGTTAGAAATTAATTAAGAAGAAATGTAATTATATAAATTATATAATAATAAATTATATAATTTATAAAAGGAAATTAAAGTGATGTATGAAGGAAATTATAATTATATAAATTATATAAGAATAATTATATAATTTATATAAGAGGATTAAATTAATAAATGTATAATTATTAATTATGCAATTAAGGGATAATTAAGGAGGAATTTAAGAAATAAATTATATAATATTAAATTATATAATTTATATATAAAGAAATTAATGTGAAATGTAAAGAAATGAAATTAAATGAGGAAAAAGAAAGGTTCTAAATTATAAAAAAAATTATATTTAGGTATAATGGAATTATTGTGACTTTTATGAAGAATAATATTTCGGAAACGTGAAGATGTTAATGTAACATGTTGTTCAAGTAATGAAGTGAAAAATTATGAAAAATAATTTTTATATGTTATATGATTTATTTTATGAATTTTAGAGGTAAAAATTACCTCATATAATTACATGCATGGCGTTATGCGTGTACAAAATTTGTCAAGAAAAGTACCCGAAAGAGGTATTAAAATTATTTACAAATTATATTATGATTTTTAGTGAATTAAAATAAATATTTTATATATATTATATAAAATATTTATTACATGAAATAATTACGTAATGTATAAAAATACCTCATTTATGCAAGCTTTACGCGGTTTGAAAAATCTGGAACCTTCAAAGTCGGTGGAATGGCTTAGGTTTAAAAATTTGGTTAAGTTGCATGTGGCTATAAAAAGCAAACAAAAAGAAAACAAAAGGAAGAAGGAAAGAAAAGAAATAAAAGAATACAAAATTTTCTTTTCTCTCATTCTTGCAATTGAGCACCATCACCATGCCACCACCGTGAACCACCTGGCCACCAAGAGAGGAAGGATTGGATGCCATGAAGGAAGAATCTTAAGCTTGGAAGGTATAAAAAATCTTTTATTTAAGTTAATTTGTGAAATTATGATGTTAAAATAATTGTGTGGAAAAATTATAAATAATTATTCCAAATAATTTTTGGATGTATATCTATGAGTTATATAATTTTTGGACGGGTTTTGTTGTGGAAATTCAGCCATTTTTTTCCCGGAACGGCTTGAAACGACGCCGTTTTGGGGGCGCGCAGAAGAAACAGTCGCGCCATGCGCGGAGGTTTATGGAAAACGGCAGGAAACGACGCCGTTTTGGCGTCGGAAGTGGGGGGCCGCGCGCAATGCGCGACCGACGACACGCTTGAAATTACTAGAGTGCCCCTGCTCTTTTCGGTTAATACCGACCGTGTCCCCTGTCCCTGGAAATTACAACCATGCCCTTTAGCTTTTCTAGAAATACCGTCCGTGTCTTGGAAGCAGTGAAAATTACAAATATGCCTCTGAGCTTTTCTGTTAATGACGGTTGTGTCCCTAACGTTGCTGAATTTACAAAAATGTCCCTGGGCTTTCCGGAAAATTCCGGATGTGTCCCTAATGCAGCGAAAAATTACCAAAATGCCCTCAGAAGTGAATTTTAATTAAAATAAATGTTTAAAAATCATAAAAAATTATAGAAAAATACTAAAAATATAGAAATGATGTTTGGGCATTAAATTTAATATTTTTGTAAAAATATTAAATATTGGGGATTAATATTTAAATGTTTAAATATTAATCTAATAAGGTTATAATTTAGAAAATGTTTAAATAAAATTTTCGGGCAACCAAATATGTTTAATTTTATCCGATGAGTCGGGTTGTCCGTAGTGAAGGTATTAAATATTAAGTTATGTTAATATTTTAAAGGACGCGGTTAATATAATTAACCATATAAATTAATAATTGGCCCAAAGATGATATTAATTAAGTAAATTAATATCATAAAGAGATAAATAATTATTATTTGATTATTTTATGATCGTAGGTTGATCGAGTTAAGGGTTTGAGCTAACAATTTAAATAACTGGACGTCAGACAAGTTCTTCAGTCATTTAATGTTAATTGTTGCCTGTTATGATATGTAAATACTTGTTTAAAGGTATATAAATTATGTGTTATGTGATATGTGGTTAACATGACAACTATGTGTACTTTGTGCAATGATGTGGGATATACTGCTATAATAGAAGCACAAGCACATAAAGTATGACACACATTGAGTATGTTAAGGTATGTGCTACGTGAAATATAAACTGTTGAACTTGCTGAGCCGTTGTGCTCATTACTTGCTTAAAATAAACTTTTGCAGGTTAAGAAATGAATTTCAGAAATATCGGATTATATTAGAGACGGATCAATCTAGAAGGATGTAAATGAAATGGTTATATTCAATATGGTAAATTGCAAAGTTTATTTTGACGTTTTTGTATATTCATATACATTGGATCCGTATTGGATGAATAGAGTTAAATTGTGAACCGTGAATATTTAAATTAATTGTTACGATAGAAATTATTATATGTTTGATTTTGAATGACGCAACAAGGAATAATTGTATAAATGTAAATAATATTAGATTTTGAATGTGGAGCATTATGATACTAGCTACAGAAAGAAAAAGTAAAGGTTGCGATCCAGGGACTAGGATCTAAATATAAGGATTTTAAATATCCAAATATTTTAATACAACTATTAAATTGAGAAAAATTAAAAAAAAATATATATCTAAATATTCGGTAATTGTTGATTTTAAAAATCAATTATTGGATTAAAGAAGGGATTAAAGATTTATTAACGAACCGAAATTCGGACGTTAAGGAAATAATGTTTAATAAATATGAAATTTAAGGTAATAAAGTGGGTTGAATTTCGGGGTCGTTACAAATTTTTTTACGAATTATTTATGGTAATTTTTCAAAGTAGGCTGTCTAAATCAAAAAAATTACTGCCCAAAAATTATCGAGGGGTGTTTTCGTGTGTTAGAGACCTTGGAAAAATCTAAAATTTTTATAGGACATGTACCTTAGTATACTGCAGCTTATGTCCAAATTTAACCAAAAATAGACTTGTGAATAATTAATTAAAAATAAAATATTATTAGTTTTTAAAACTCTAAAACTAGAATAGCTCAATTTTTGTAAATGATAAAATTCTAAAACATTTATGGTAGAGTCTTTGAGATAATATTGAGCTACTGTGCAAGTTTTAAATACTTTTAAAATTAAATTCGATATTTAAAGATTTTAACAAATTTGAGCAAAAATGGCTATAAAATAAATACTAAAAATATTTAGAAAAATTTCAAAATATTTGTTACATAATCTATAAAGTCAAGTTAAGAGATTTTTTTGTTGTTGTTGAAGGTTGTTTGATTTGATGATGGTGTCTGATGTGCAAAAATGATTGTGGTGAATGTGTTTATATTAGTTAATTGCCCATATGTATCTGACTAAGTGCTTATGTGATAATGTGCCTATGTGTCTATATGCTTACTTGATTATGTGCGTATATGTTTTAAAGTGCTTATGTGGTTAATTGACTAAGTGATTACATATTAATCTGAATATGTGTCTACATGATCGTGTGTGTATGAAATAAATTACCTGGTTCAAATATTATGAATTGCACACTTATATAGCACAAATATGATCTTGTTAAAAACTATCTGCTACTTATAATACGAGTAAAAGTTATCTGGTTCAAATGTTGTAAAATCCTTTTTGAAAAGAAATATGTGTACAAAGGACTTAGAGATTAAAGATCAGAAATGTTAGGTTAATCTTTCTGTATGAGTCACTCTGCATAAAAGATAAATGACATAAACAGAGTAATACAAGGATAAATCATTATTATATATGTGTATAGCAGAGTTTGTTAAGTCCTTTCAATATGTGATGATGTAATAATGTACAAAAGGACTTAGTTAAAAAAGATCAAATCTGTTAGGTTGATCTTATGTTATATCTGTTCAGTTAATAATATCGTAGAATGGACTCCACGATTCCAAGCAAAGAAGACTCAATGATTCAGTCTGTTCGTAGAATGGACTCTACGACTTCGCAACAACTAAGTTAGTTCGTAGAGTGGACTATACGACTCCATACCAGGATAACTCTACGATCATCAAGGAGAGACAACTGTGCAAGAGTTCTACAGAATATACAAGCTGAATTGAAGAATTGATCAAGTATAAAACGTAGAGCAGAACTCTACGATCGTCGAACAGATAGCTATGCAAGCCTTCAGGAAACGTAGAACCAGAGAAGAAATGTACTCTACGATATGCACAAACTGGCAAGATCGTAGAGTGGATTCGAAGAGCAAGCACATACGAGAACTCTACGATTTGCACAGATAGGCGAACTCATAGAGTGAAACCAGAAGACAAGATAATGCTAACAAGTGTTCTACACATGGTATAATCGTTGAGTAAAAATAAAGGGCGTGCTAAAGAAGACAACAACTTAACGATTCCACTGAGAAGCCCAGAAATCGTAAGGAAAAACACTACAGTCAGCAACTCTACGATTTGCACAGAAGGACAAAATCGTAGAACGAAATCGTAAAGCAAAGCACTGCAGTCAGTAACTCTACGATCTGAACAAAATAGCAAGATCATAGAGTGAGAGAGAAGATCGCTCCAACTCAACGTTTTACTTGACTTGCTTCAAGTAACAATCGTGGAGCTGAATTCGTAAAGTCAGAATGATCAGAAAGCCACTCTACGAATTCACTGTGAAGATCAGAACCAGTAAAGTAACAAAACTGCAATATGGTGTGAGAGAAAAGAGAATATTCCTTGACCAGATTAAGGAAAGATTAAGTGCTGTTAAAGATCAGATGCATGTTAGAGTCACAGAAGACTTTGTGTCTAAATAACTATAGGTCAGGACCTACTGCTCAGAAGAATGGTGAAAATAATCTGACTAATGGGACATCTCTGAAAGTAATAGAGCAGCTGGTTATCGAAGTCAAGGAAGATATTTAATGATGGATCAGAAAATTAAATATATCAAAGAATATAATAATCTTTGATAAACAACTCTGGAAGTGCAACGGCTAAAAATCCAGAAAGCGAAGCTACAGTTTGATGTGACAGAACATATGTCAGAAAAAGGGAAAGCACTGACACAAGCAACAGAAAGTCAACTTCAAAGATATCAAGTATTTGCACAATGCCAAAGGAATCCAACGGACCTTTTCCAACGGTAAAATATGCACAAGCATATAAAAGCATAGATGTTCACAGGGATAAGTGTGGTTGTTGAAAAAAAAAGGAGAGGATAGTGGACAACAACAGAATCGTAGAGTGAAACAAAAATAAATATGCTGAAGAACACTCTACGATCTGCCAGAACACTAAAACTGAATTGAGAGAGACATAGAGAGATATGACTCTATTACAAGAAAAGTGTTCAAAGCTGTTAAGCACGTGATAGAAAGAAGCCTAAATGCCAACTTGATACAGATATGTTAGCAACTGAGTACCAAAATGAAGGAGCCTCACAGTCATCTCAGAAGCTCATCTCAATAAGCCATGAACTGTCAATGATAAGAAGGAACAACTGAGTACCAAAAGGAAGAAACTTCACTGTCATCTTAGAAGTTCGTCTCGAGAAGTTATCAAGTACTAAAGGAGCTGAATTGCCAAAGCTTAGTAGCTTAATGAGTGATCACAAGAAGATAATGAGTACTTAAAGAAGCCAAACATCATTGCCTAACTCAATATCATTTCAAGTATGATCATATCCTGCTACTGAATATTTAAAGACAAAAGAACTGAAAGCACAACTCAGTAGTAACTCAAACATCTATCAACAAATAAAGAGCCAAGTCTGCTGGACTTGAAGAGGGCATTTGTGTCCTTGTCTTAGTGACTAAAGGAGCCAAGTCTACTGGACTTGAAGAGGGCAGTTGTGTCATTGTCTTAGTGACTAAACTAGCCAAACCTGTTGGGTTTGAAGGGTTCTTTGTGAGCCAGAGATTCTAGGTCTGTTGGGCTTAAAGAGTTCTGTGTGAACCATCCTTAGTGGATTTCCTACTCGTTGAAGTAGAAGAGTGGAGTAGGAGTTATTCAGTCTCCGAATCACTTAAACTCTCTGGTGTCATTTACATTCAGTCATTTACATTCTGTCATTTACATTCTGTCATATATAGATATATATCTGCTATGATTAGTTTGCTTGATAAATGACTATCTTCAATACAGTCTAAACTCAACTAAGAAGTTTTACAAATCTCTAAGGGGAGTATTCAAACTAATGTTCCGCTGTGCAAACCAATCTTGATTAAATAATTTATTAGGTAATATCATATACCTTTAAGAAACTTAAAAATATTTTTAAGAGATCTACTTAACCCCCCCTCTAGATCACTTGTGTGCCTCTAGGAACTAACATTTTTAAAAAGATGTTTAAGTAGGTTTAAGGTGAAAAGAAAATTATACACGAGTACGAAAAACCTAATTTAAGGAAGTCGAAAAATGTAAATTATTATTTTCTAAATAAATAAGTAAGATAATACTTATAAAATGAATTTAAGGATAAAATATATTTTTTACAACTTAACTCATGAAAAGAATATAAAACGATAATTAAATCATAGTTATAATACCCAAAAAATTGCTAATTAAGATTTCGGCTAGTTACCAATGAGAAATAAGAATATTAGAAATAAATAAAAATCCCATAAATTGATATATCGAGGTTGATGAATGATGTAGGTCATTTGGAGAAAGAATCGGTGGATATTTACCAACAAGAACTATTAATAATATTAGATTAATTAATTAAATAAATCCTTATAGATGGTGTAGGTTACTATTCAGAGATGAAGAAAAACCTAAATAAGGAAAGTGTGCCCAAAATATGCAAGTTCCTGCACTTCTGTTTATTTACAATTCATTCTTTATTGAACTATGAATTATTCTATAATGCTTCTTGGATCGTTTGTAAAAGAAGTTTATGTCATTTGTTGGGCTAAACTCAGTTGACATGCTTCTATCAATTATTGAATTGTTTACAATTCTTTGGAGATATTTAAATTTAATCCAATCCAAATTACTTAGGTGCGAATTCTGATGTTATGACTGAGTAAGACAACCCTAAAAATAGGGGATATTATGTTATGATCAGGTAACCAACCTACGCTGTAGAAACACAGCGTGAAGAAGATGTTACATGTAATATGGACTACTGCTAGGTTGATCACCTGATGATACTCGGTAAAGAGTTTGCAATCTTAGTGACTGTTGAACATTATGGGAAGGGTTCGCAGTCTTTGTGACTGTTGAACATTAATGAAGAGTTCTCAGCTTATGACTGAAGAACGTGAAAGATAATTTATAATACCTACAGCCACTCAGTGACTTTCAATTTTCCTTATGAATGTAACAAGCTTTAAGTTTCCAAAATTTATTTATATATTCATAAATTTGAAGTCCAATAACCAGTAAAAGAAATTTTCATTGATTTCATTGATTTGTTATTAATATTAGTTCTTCCTATATCGTTGAATATTAATTCATTCCTAGTTAATTCCATTTTGTTTTAAACTGTTATACTTACTAAGCAAATTCGTTGCTTACCTTTGCATAAATTTTACATCCAAGACAGAGAAACCCGAGGGGTCTGGTGTAAAGGATAAAGGGAAGGGCAAGGCAAGTGAGGTAGATACATAATAATAAATGTATTAGTTAGCACAAAATTAATAATGTAATTTTTTAGAACTAATGTAATATTTCTTGTTATTTAAGTAAGATTTGGGCTTGTAAGATTAACTAAGGTAATTAATAAATGTAATTGTGTAACTTAGCTTGTATATGATCTTAAGGAGGGGAGGGGGGGGGGGGGGGGAAGAGGTTGAATAGATCATTATACAATTATGTATAACTTTTTCTTTTAAGCTTTTTTTTACCAAATAATTATGCAATTATTTGCGAAGCGAAATTAGTTTATTTAGTAAAATCTCTTTTTGATCATGAATCATAAAACACACAATTATGTACAAGATTTGCTATTGAAAAGACATCACAAACATATATAGCATGCAAGACATATATGTATACATGAAAGGTAAAGAATGGGGTAAACAAAAATTGATAACACGGAGATTTTTAAGACGTTCGGAGCCTAAACTACTCTTGCTCCTTTCTTCCGCTCCGCTAAGCAAAGATATTCTACTAAGGATAAATTGACATTGATTCCTTTGGGAAGCTGTCGCAAGCAACCAAAAATAAAATCTTACTTTGAAAAATATTAATGTAGTAGTGAAAGTAAGAGTCGAACCCACAGAGAGTGAATTGTTTTAATAAATCTAATGTTTTCAAAAATATCTAATTAAATGGGGGGTTGGAATTAATTTTTAACTAATTAAAATTCAAATAAACAAATAAAACTGAATAATAAATAAATATGAGAAAAATCAATTAAAACAGACTTCAGTTCCTTAGTTTAGTATCCCCTTCTTTTAATCAACAAATTAATCAAGTTATTATTATCTCTTCCTTCAATTGAAATTAATAATCCTAGATAACTGACAATCGACAAGCTACCCGAAATCCCCCTTAAATTATAAATCTAATGCAGCAATCGCTCACTAAAGACTCTAATTATCGTACAACCTAGAACTATCAGTATAGATTTAATATAACAGTTGCATTAAAAATTAGAGAATTAGATTATTCCAAGCAACAATCTCAACATCGCGGACCATTTAACTTGCCATCTTGATAATCATAATAATATTCAAAAGTTTGTCCACAATCAAATATTATTAATTGCTACTTATGATCAGATAAAATATCGTTTGCTTAATATCAAATCTTAATCTAGCATATGATAAATTATTGATTAACTTAACAGGCCATTATCAAATTAATCAAGCAAATATCATAGAACAATTAAAACAGATTATCAAGAATAAATCTCATGCATGAAGGAATATATAATAAAACTCAATTAAAACATTAATTAAAAATAAGGTTCAACATTCCTTTAGAACTGAAAATAAAAACTTAGCCTGACATTCTTCAAAATAATCTTCACTAGTTGAAAAGCTCTCTCCAAGAAAGTAGAAGAAAGAACTCCTAAAAGCTTACAATGAATAATGGGAGAGCTTGACCCTCTATTTATAGGCGTCTAACTTGTCCAAACCCTAATAGGATTTACAATTAAAAATAAAAGAAAAAGAAAAATAATTATTATCCTAACCCTAGTTGGAATTAAAATCCAATTTGAAGTCAAAAAGTAGCAAAAATCCCGAAAAATCCGTTTTCCAGCATTAATGCGTTGCCAAACAGCCCCTCCACGCGCCACAGTTGACCAGTCAACGCGCTTACCGCGTCCGGTGACGTCAGCGAAACGCCCGCGCATTGTGCGGTCTCCTGTATAATACGACGTCGTTTCCGTCTGCCTACATCCGCGCATTGCGCGACCACTGCTCACCGCCTCTACGCACGCCAAAACGACGTCGTTTCAATTCCTCGCTGATTCTATATCCAATGCGCGCATTGCGCGGAAAGCCGGAGGATTTATTTACGAAAATGCCACCGGTGCTGGTTAATTACGAAATCGCCATCAGACTTTTGCCAGATTTACAGATTTGCCCCCAAGCTTTATTTTTCCTACAAAATAAATTATAAAAATAATATAAAAATACTAAAAATTCTAAAAACACATAATAATAAATAAAACACCAAAAATAAATAAAAACACATAAATAAAAAGAAATATAAAAATACTATAAAATTACCTAAATTAACATAAATTAACTAAAATTCTATAAAACTTATTAAAACCAAAATATGCTAAATAATTAAACCTTTAAGCACACAATAAATATAAAAACTAAGTATTAGAGAATAAAAATATCGTATAATTTAGCTCTATCATCTTTACAATTTGGACACTAAATCTAGGACACTAAGTCATCCTACTAAGGAGTCTGATTCATTAAGAATTATGCAGGTCACTCAATCCCATCATACCTCCCTAGGACAGTAAGTCATCTTCCTTCAATAGGGGTTGATTCCTCTGAATTAGACGACCCTCACCCGATTTTCTCCTTAGGGCACTAAGTCCTCTTCCCATCTTGGGTCTAATTCATCTGAATCAGGCGGGTCACTAAATACTGACTTACTTGTTGTGGATGGTGTTGGTGAGGGTGTTGCTAAGTTGCGTTAATCTCATTTTAAATGAACTTGGCAGTTGATGAATAATTCCTTTTATGTTTAAGCTCATGAGCCTTTTAGATATTTTTGTTCAACTCTAGCTCTAGAAAGGTTGGAATCATCGCTCTTCCAAAGCGTAGAGTGACTTTGGGTTGATAATGTATATGTGTAACATATCGATCCCCTCTATGATATTCCGTAGATAGGCCTTTTTCACCTTCAGTGTATGGACCAATCTTTTTCTTCTCGTTTTGACCATTTCTCTACTTCTTTAACTAGATCACCTTTTTGCTCTCTTTTTTTTCTGCTCTCTCTATGTCTCCACACCTTCTTTTTCTCCTATCTCCTTTTCTTCTTTAAATGATAGTTTTAATATATAGAGATATCTTTTGCTATTTTTCCTGTTGAAAGATAGCTGTTTCTTCATTTAATGCTTTAACTCTAGAAGATTTCTGATGTTGACATTTTAGGATTTCTAAGCTTACTTTCTGCTCTGTTATGTCACATCAGTCTGTTGTAGGAGTGTCCACGTGGGTGACGTCATTTTGCCAGTGCTAGCTGTTAGATATAACTTGACCTGTTCTTCAATTTGAGATTTTTTATGTACAACAACTCCTTTGAGATCTTTATACTCTGCTAATCTTCCAATTATTAGTTCTTTGTTAGACTTGTCATATTCTACTATTTTCCTAATTATAGTGTTCCTTGCTATTTGTGCAGAGTTTGACAGCCTTTACTATTCTTCACCTCTGTGCTCAACTCAACGAAATTTCATTTTGCATTACGAACCTAGAACTATATGATTTTGCAGAATTTATGATCTTCAGTATTCTGTTACTTTAGCCATGATCTTTAGTACTCTATGACTTCTTCAGTCTTTATATCATAGAGTGCATTCTTCAACTCAACTATTCTTCTAATGACTTTGCTTCTTTGTCTATAGCCATTCTATGTTCTTTCTTTTAGTTTTACAATCTGCTAAACAAGTATAGTTCACTTCCAGAGAACTACGACTTCCTTGTCTTGTGAACTTGTTCTTCTATTTTTCTCAAGTTCATTCTTCTTCTTCTTCTTCTTCTTCTTCTTCTTCTTCTTCTTAATTAACTCCCCCTTAATTGGACACTTATTGTCTATAAGATTATGGACTCCACTTTTTTTGTTGAGTGCACTCTTTTTGCTATAGTGGATGCTACATGTCCTTTTCTTCTGATAAGCTAGCTAATGCGGAATTTTGCTCTACTCTTTGTTTTCTTCAGCTAGTTTACCTTAATCTATTTTTTTGCGGGAGAACTCTTAATGAAGACATCCTAATATGTGTCATAGTGAATATATATCTCTTAGTGCTGTCGGCGTTATGTTCTTTGATAGATATAGCACTGGGGCAGCTTATCAATGATGTAACTCTTCATTATGAAGTGGCTCAACGATATTTGTGACTCAACGATACGAGGATATTCAGTTCAGCTTGATTATATGATCTTGAGTACTTTGACTTGTTCATCACTAATAAGTGGGTTTTATACCTATTAATTAAATATTTTTATACTTGATAATTTGTCAGTTTTAAGTATTTTATATGTTTGATGTTATTTTTAGGTGTTTTTATTGTTTTAATTTTATTTTGTAGGAAAAAGAAGGAAAGTAAGTTGTTGGGGGCAAAAGTATAATTTTAGTAGTCTTGGAGGCAGACCAACACTGGTTAGTGGTGTTGCAACACCAGTGAAGCAAAATTTGAGCACTACTGTGCTATAGGATGGAGCCGTAGCGCTAAGTATGCGGGCTGGGTTGTTGAATTTAACGCGGATTTTGTAACGTTTTGACTCCCAATTGGATTTATTTCTCATATATATTAGGGATTGGACTTGTAACCTATAAATACATTATGTGAGGCATAATTTGAGGGTGATTTAACATAGTTATAGTAGTTAGGAGTACATACAACTAAAAGCAAGATTATTATCAGATATGAAGAAGATAAGGAAACATTCAAGGATTGAATTAATTGGAGATCGTGCATAATATCAGATTTTTATCTTTAACTCCTTTATTTTATTTTTGTATTTTTGGGAAGATATTTATATTTATGGATTTGTTTTCTTTTTTAGTTATGAGCTAAATTTTAATTAAGATTGCAATGGAATCTAATGTGTAGCTTGAATTAATTTACTTTCTTTTTAATTATTAATGATTATATATGAATTATTTATCATATTTTGTGCGTTCATGTTTAATTACTTGATCAACAATTACTGGATAATATATATGAAGTTGGGAGATCGATTATAAGTTTATATCTGAATATGATAACATATGTTTATGTAATTTTTCTTAGGATTGAACGCATAATTTATGTATAGGATATGGATATACCAATATGTCATGTGTAACCAATTTGGAAATTTAATCTTAGTGAGTCTGTTCTAATTTAAATTACATAGGAATATGGTAATTTAACTATAGTGGATATTTTTGTATACTATCGGAAGAGGCTTATAAATAATTTGGAATTCCTAATTAACAATTCACCGTGACCGTATAGTTAAAAAGAACAATAGAAGATTTTAGATGAAAATTTTAGATGAAACATTGGGGGAAATGGTGATCTTAAGCCTTTTAATCTGATTTCAATCATTGTTAATAGATTAGTTGAATTAGTATTTTAATTAGTTTTTATTTTAATTTTTAATTCATTTGTTTAGAAAAGATTAAGTTGATATAATTTTAGTAGTTGGTAAATATTATTATTAATTCCCCGTGGGTTCGACATTCTTCTTAATCACTATATTACTTGTTAATCACGTATACTTGCTTGTGTAAAATCCTAATTAAAATTAGGTAAACAAGCACCTATGAGCTTCTATATTCTATTTTTTAGCTATAGCCTTTTGTCTTTGCTATGTGGTGATGAGTCTGCTGGACAGAGCTCTACGAACTCATCATTTTGTGTTAATCTTATAGGATGACTTTGGTTCTTTGATATTATCCTCCTGCTTTGAAGTAAATCTAAAATTTTCCAATTTTGTGCTTGAGCATTCTTCCTTTGACTGTTTAATGCTTAACACAGAGTATCTTATATACTCCATTAGGCTATTCAGTTTTTATCTATAGTGGCTTTGTCTTCTATGTTGATCTTTTCACTCAACGATTCTTCTTTGTTCTTCATTCTATGAACTTCTCTTTTACTTGACGATCTTATACTCTCCACTTGACTGACGATTTTAATCTTTTACTAAACGATCTGAGAGTTATGAGTCGTGGAGTTGATCTTAAGGTATCTTACTCAATGATCCTAGTTTACTCCACGATGTGATCATTCTGCTCTGCAAACACTCAGTTTCTTTTATCTAATGGTCTTTAATCTCTAGTGTGCTCTTCTTGACTCCGTTTATACTTTGTTACACTTGATCTTCGACCTAATCTATTACATTTTGGATAATACTCTGTATCTGAATTCAACCTAACAAATTTGATCCCTAATGTCCTTTTACAACAATATTCTTTTAAGGATAATACAGTGTTTATCTTTTGGATCAACCTAACAAATTTGATCCCTAACCTAGTTTTTCTTTTTTAGTTTTGATCAACCTAACAAATTTGACCTTTTATAATAATTTTTCTTTTAAGGACTGTACAAAAGTAAACAAATGTTTATACATCTACATTTGTTCTGATATTTGTTTTTTGTTTTCTTTTTCTTTTGTTGTAAAGTTATAGTCAATGCAGTACAATAAAGTATCACAACATGATATAAATTAACACATAAACACATAAGAAAAATTATTGTTCTTTTATCACATTTTACATTATTTTGTCATCATTAAATCTAACTAGACTAACAAATAAATTTACTAACAATCTTCCCCTATTTGATAATGACAAAACAATTTAAACACAACCAATTAATTTAATGAACAAATCAAAAAGTAATAACCAAGGACAAATACAGTGATAATATGCATAGAATAATTTTATTAACAATATGATTTAACATTAAAGAGAACTTATCATATACATATACAAAAGTTTTTTATGTCTTCCCCTAACTTCTATATCTCTCCCTATCTTATAGTTCTTCCTCAATTGTTGTGTTTAGAACAGAGAGACATAAATTATGTTTTTATCACTCATCCTCTCTCTCTATCTCCCTCTTTTTGTCAGCATCATCGAGGGTAATAAATCAACGTAGATTCCTCTTTTGATGATGCCGAGCTACTTGGGGTTTCTTTGGTAGGGAAAGGTGTGATATCCTGGATATTTATAGGCTGATAAATATGATCTTAAATGATTAATATAATTATAGAATGCAATAATCCTTAGATAAGGAAGTGAAAGATAGTCATTTCAGTAAGAAGGAGGCTTGTAACGTAATTGAATGCGATTAAATGCCAAGATATAAGACCTAATGATAGTAAATCAATAAACAATTAGATAAAGGTGTAAGCTTTCTATTGTTGAACGAAAACAAATATGATCAAACACAAAAGATAGAGATGTTGAGGAGATAAAATGAGATGACATCATTAGATGAAGTCTTAAAGACTAGAAAGAAGAATGCTGTAATATAATGCTATAGATAATTATGATTATTCGTATATATGTTAGGTTAAGAACTTTTCATGAATGAAAGGGAGGAAGTGAGATAATTATAAGAACGAGGAGAAGCTATAAATAATTAAATAAGTGTACAAAGTTTTAGGATCGAATGAAGGTAGGATGTAATATGTATGAATTGATGAAGACAAATAGTAATGGATGTTATAACAAATGATTGTGAAGAAAGATAGAATAGTGAGTTAAAAGTTATGGGTTCACTAGAACCGAGTAGATTAAT
Source organism: Hedera helix (assembly GCA_947179155.2). Classification (NCBI taxonomy): domain Eukaryota; kingdom Viridiplantae; phylum Streptophyta; class Magnoliopsida; order Apiales; family Araliaceae; genus Hedera; species Hedera helix. The sequence goes on along the minus strand of OX359272.1, from coordinate 22,024,456 downwards.
ATAGACTAAAGTTTGCGTATGAGTGAAAGAAATACAGAGTTGATAATACCTGACTATGAACAGGTAGTAATGAGTCATGTCGACGCCGGGATTTTCGTCGTTTCGTTTTTTAATAATTAAAAAGCCTTTTCCAATTTTAGCCTTCAGATTAAGATATGATATTTTTGAAAAGGGTCGGCTTAGTGTCGACGGGGTTTCGAAAGATCGTTTTTTTTATGAGCCAATTGACCAGAGTCGCCAGTTGGTATATTTAAAATGGATGTACCAACTCATCCGATTTTTGTTTTCGTAATCGCTGGCTCATATTTGACTCTGATTTAATTGGTCCGCGAACCGAGATTCATAGAGTTCGGGAGCTTGCTTACGCGAGGGGAAGGTGTTAGGCACCCCCCGACTTCCGTGAAACACGGTTACCGCAATCTCGATGTTTTCCTATCCTTTTAAATCCTAAAATGTGTGTGTGCGCGCGTGTGTGTGTATGCCTAAATGAATGTTTGTGGTGTCCTTTTGCATAAAAGTTGCTTTGATTTTTTATGGCAAATGTGTTTTGTCGGGAAAGCGTTTAGACGTCTTTTGACCCAAATGACAAGGCTCCGTTTTTTATAATAAAGATTGATTTTAATTCCGAAAACGATGAGGTTTTTTATTAGATGTCATTTTCAGAAAACAATAGTTTTAAACGTTTGGCAAATAGGAATCGAGACTATACATTGCCCTCTAACAGTAAACTTAAATAAATAAAATGAAGGCAATTTCTAGAACTCTTTAACCCTATGCACAAAGTTTAATGAAAACGTTCTTTTATTAATTTTTTGCTTTTTTCACGAAAACATCTTTCATGACATTTCAAAATCAAATGGAGCCTTTTCGTCAAACAAGGATCAAAGTTTCGCCAAAACTCTTTACTTTTTAAACCTCGTGAATCTAATATCCTAATTTGATTTCTTTTTAGAAGATCTTTATCGTTTGCTTTATTTTGTGGAAAATCGTTTTATGTCGTAAATCAAACTAAGCATTCAAAACGTGTCGGGGCTATCCATGGGCATGTGAGCCGTCGAAATAGCCCCAAACACCTCCAATCATATTTTTCACTATCACGGGGCCTTAAACTCGATTTTCGATCCGACATCGCTTTAAGGCCCAAAAATTACATATTTTCAATACAAATGCATCGCCATCGCTACATACGTAGAAGCTAGAAAATAAACTAAAAGGATATCATCGGGAGGTTAGGAGGAGATTCCATCCGCAATAAATCCTCTCTAACCGTCCCTAATCTATAGATCCAAAACACATATCGACTACATCGGATATAACTTCAACATACACAAAATCAAAATATGTAAATCGCAATGCACCAAATATTTCGGATCTAACAGTAGATCCACCCAACAAATGCACAAATATTAGATCTATAACAACTTAAACGATAAGATGAAATGAGAACTAGATCTAACTATATAAAACCTCAAATGCTATAAACTTGGATTTCTTCACATTTCAAATGATGAAAGACCCGCTTTGACACTTGGAAATCGAAATAGGACACAATATAATGTAAAGATTGAACAAACGATGAAGATTCCTCACATTTTTTACCAAACCCGAAGGTTTCTCTCTCTAAAATCTCCCTTCTCTCTCTACATTTCCGCCATTTTCTTTCTTCTTCTTCTCTCGGACGCAACAATGGCGATGTATAGCTGATCTGCAGGCAGCCGCAGGTGCATCTGCGGCTGGTCGCAGGTGCATCCGCGGCTGCCTGCTGTGGCCGTCTGAGCCGCCGCCTCGGCTGCCGTGCGCCCCCCTCGAGCCACGAAAAGCGCCACGTGTCGTTGGCCGCAGATGCATCCGCAGCTCTCTGGCTTCTTTTTCTCGATTTCCGTGTCACATAGTCTTAACTCCTCATTTTTTGCTGCATTATTTCGGAAGGCGTAAGCGTAGTGGCCATTAGTCGTCTTTTTGTGACCAACTCGGGTTTTTCTGGATCAACTGTTTGCCTTGCCTCAAGTGACCGGATGCTCGTTGTCCGTTGTGGCGGCTTTGACCGTAAGTCGTTGGGGGTGGCTTCGTGTTGGGGTCCACCTTCCTTTTTGCATGTCAGGTCAAGTGACGACTTTGCCCTCCTGCCAGGGTTAGTAGAGAAGTGCAAAATTTGGGTGTCTATAAGTCAAGATAAGTCAAATGAGACTTAGGCCAAGAAAAAATCCTTCCCGATAATGGGATAGGAAAGAGTAAATGAAATCAGAGGTCATGTAATACCTAAGATGAAGTGGCTCGATGAAATTATTCGAAAAGATAAATGTTGCAAGAGTTTACAAGTAAACCAAACTTGAATGTTACGATTGTAGTGACTCCAAGGATGGAATCTTTTTAAAGGTTGAAGTTTGAAACCTAGTTTAAAGAAATTGAATGTGTAGAGACGATTAAGCATTTTAATCTAATCCGAGTGTTAGGGAGTCAAATGTGAAGTATGTGTTATGAGATTTAAAACCATAGAACTAGAAGGATATGTATACGTTAAGGTATATAATGAGTTAAGTGTCTATACAATGTATAGATATGTGAAGCTCTATTCACAAATACGAGTAGAATATGAGAAGAATATGTGCATAATACGATCTGTTATAAGAATAGAATACGAAAGAAGGAAATGATTCAAATGTCTATAATACTTATAATGTGATCACAAGTGATCAATAAAGATTGATTTCTGTGATCTAATTAACTTGTTATGTAATGTATGTGTTAATGACTTATGAAAGAATAATATTTATTTGAAAAAATAACGCGAAAAACACTATTAACACATAAGGCGTATTTCGTTTTTCAAAAATTTCACATTCACGGATAACGTTTATATGGGGATTAAGAGCGTACTTATTATTCAAAAATATGATAATCATAAATTTATTAAATACTTAGCTAAGTCGGTTGGTATGGAACTAGAGAAGAAAAACCTAGTTACTCAAACCATTCGGTTGAAAGTGAACTAGGTAAGATAACTAAGTTACAAGAAATTAAACTAATAGCAGAAAACCTAGTTAGACTAACTAGGCTTATTTGGCAATCCAAGTGAAAGGATTTGGACCAATCAAATGAGAGGATGAAACTTTTCATAAATGGAAAGTCATAAAAAGTTAGGAGAAAATGGATGATGACCATTTTACCCTAGAGAATTTAAGTAATGACTTTGGTGTCCTAGTAATGATGAAATGTCTAAGTTGCCCTAGAGAAATTTGGTAATGACCTTGGTGTCCTTGAAATATTAATGTTTGTGGTATATATATGTGTACATATGTGGTATTAAAAGAAAAGGGAAAAATGGGGCTTGTGGTGTAATGCCCCCAAAATCTCTGCACTAGCTACGACGGACCTTATGCGTTAAACTCCATACATTTACCAACTTAACTAATGATCCCATAATCATATTGGTTGAATTAATCTATTTTAGACTATATATTAAAATTTTCTCTTATTTAGTCACTGGATCTTAACTTGATTTCGATCTCATTATTTATACAAGTATCAATTTGTAGTTCATCCGTATAAATGGATAACACTATATATAATAGTCCAATTTTAACCTTAAGATTTAAATATTCTATAACTTTACATATCCAAGATTATTATTATTATTATTATTATTATTATTATTATTATTATTATTATTATTATTATTATTATTATTATTATTATTATTATACTTGTAATTATAATTATAATTAAAAAAAAATGCATGTAAACAACATGGGTCACCCTTTTAGAATTGATGTCATTTTCCTGTTTTTTAGGTATTGCGGTCGTTATGTTTTCACATGCAAATTGATTTGGATGGGAAATCACAGAGACGGTTCAGATTCATTCTAATTGATTTATAAGTTATTTTAGGTTGCAAAGAGTTTTTAGATAATAGAGTATTTTTGAAATTTTAATCTACGTCGTGCCTTTAGGCACGAGCAATTATGTGTCATCTCTTTGGTGTTTTTATGGGCTATATTAAGAGCAATAATTGTAATAGGCTCTGACTTATGGTATGAGAATCTTTTGTCCAATTTTAAGAAAAAATATAAAGAAAAAAATATTATGGTGATATGATTTAGTTGGTATTATGAAAATACTTTTTTGTGTTGACTTAAAGGGCTCATTTTATACTTTTGGGTATATATACAAAAGCCTTTCTTTTGGATTTTTACATCTTTTTTTCTTCTCATTGGATCCCACCAAATGGCTTGCAGTACTATCCTTTTTTCACAAAAAATACTATTTATGGATCATATTGATCGATAGTTAGAGATAGTGGAGGCAAATAAATACTGCCAAACTTCTCATTCCGTTTTGTCAATAAAGGAAGGTGTGTGAGATACCTGAAAATACTATATTACACAAATTTGAGCTCGCTATTGTCAATCAATTAATTTGTTCAAACCTGCCAAGAACTAATTTTAAGTTGGGAATGAGTAGCACACTAATGTTTGCCTAAAAAATAAACTATGACTGGATTGAGTATCAATCTTTTTGTATTAATGGTTGGACTCTCAGTTCTATTATGAAACTGAGAGTCCACAACAGTTTTAGATTTTTCAATCTAGAAATATTGGATACAGTACTCAACTGTTATATTAGTTGTACCATACCTTCAGACACGGGTTATCCCTAGTCATATAAACAATATATAACCTGGTCAATCGTCCTGTTCGGCTTGTTCATCACGTTTCTGGGTTACCCAATTTTTTTTGGTTTCTCAGAAACCGTGATCAAGTGACCTCCTTCTAGGCTTAATATCTTTTTGGATTTTAATATGATTGGTGTGTGGTTTATATATGTTTATTCCCTACTTGGTAGGCTATAACTAGAAGGTTTAAAACACAACAAAGAACCAAAATGATTGTATCTAGAGGGCTTGACATGTGCCCTGTCAGACTGTTCTTCACAGTCATGAACATAGAGTAAAAAATTAATATTTTATGCATCTAAACGTTATGATTGCATGTTTAACCAACCCAGATCACTTATTAACATTAAATCAATCATTAATATACAATAAAACATAAAATTTAATACAAAATTAAAGATCTACTACTGAATTAGGGTTTTACCTCTTTGAAGCAAAATTCTCAATTCCTCTCTTTGATTCTGATCTAAGCTTGCTATAGAACTTATATGGAGCAACTTATGACTGATTTTAGCTCTAGAATTTGTGGGTTTCATCTATGAGGGTGCTTGCTATTTATAGGAGAGCTAGGGTTAGGATTTTATGGTCTTTAAGCTATTACTTCTAAGCTAAGTTTAACCAAGCTTCTCTAGTACACCTCATTTGAGCTTGCAAAGCAAGCTCATTTACTCTTCATATGACCGACCCATAAGGGGTAAAATGGTCATTTCTACTTTATTTTTAAAGGTAATTTAGTCATTTCATAAGCTAACATTTGATTGGTTGATCAAAGATTTAATTAACTAATCAAACTTACTTAGTTTAACCATAATCTTGATAAAGTATACAATTTTGTGTAGTTGACTTTTACAATTTATAGTTGACTTTTCGTATTTATACCATATAATTTTTGTATTTTATTCGTATAATTTTTGTATTATATGAGTATTTATGAATAGTGTTTAGGGTTTTTCAAACCCTTAATATTTCTAGGTTTAGGGTTTAACCTTTTCTAGGTTTTAACTAAACCCTAGTTTAGGTTTTTTAAATCGTAGTTTAGGTTTTTCTTTAAATTGCTTTTTAATTTTAATAAGTGTTAAGGTTAATTACTTGAACCCAAACACAAGATCAAACATATATGAAAATCACGTAACATATTTAAAGCTCAATTCAAGCATAACACATAGTAGGTTAACAATTTAACCTACATTCATATACGATTGCATTTTTTAGTCGAATTTATTCTTTAAGATAGCTCAAAGTATACTCGAGCAATTATTCATAGGTTTTGAATTGAAAACCTTTATATAGATCTTTTCAGATCATAAATGAAATATTTGGTATATTACATGTGGGGCCCCATTTTTGGCAGCTATAGGAGGCCCAAGTGGGGGAGATTAATTGTGTTTTGTTTGGCTCAAGGTGCATTTGGTAGAGAAATGGAGGGGGATTGACCTTTTGGGTTGATTTAAGTCTTTTTGTAAGGGACTTGAGAGGCTATGATGGCTATGATGCAAGAGGAGTTAGTGTGTGTGTGTGTGTGTGTGTGTGTGTGTGTGTCTAACTAATGAGAATTGACCAAGATAGAGTTAGTGTATAACTATAGGTTATATGTGTGAGTAGAGTTAAGGGTTAAATGGTGGATGAAAATAGATAAATACATTGGCGTGTGATAATATGTGTTAGTTGATAAGTGTAAGAGAGACAAGTGTTTCATTTTACCAAGTCTCATTTACCTTATATTATTAGAAAGTTAGAGAGAAAAGGAGAATGAGAAAAGAGAAAGCTTGGAAGAAAGCTTGAGAGGAAGAGAGATAACTTGAGAGCTTATGATTCATTTGAGTCAAATCACCAAGTAAAGCAAGAGGAGAAAACTTTGGTTGCTCCTAATCTTTCCATAAATGGAATGATTAGGGATAAAAGGAAAAGAAAGAAAGAAAGAAGGCTTGAGATAAAGCAAGAGCTACATAGATGAATATCAAGATTATAAGGAAATCTAGCGTCCATCTAGCAAGATTAAGGAGCTCTTAAGGTTTAAAAGTTTCTTAAACCTTTAGATATCTAGTTAAATTTGTATTTAAAGTTAGTATTCTATGTTTATTGTTATCATAACAGGGATGTTTTGGGAGATGTTGTTGAATGGTTGAACATGGTAGTTCCAAAGATATAAGGAGATGTGGATGGTGACTAATATATGACTAGATCACACGTTATGTCTAATGAGCTAAGAAATGTAAAGATAATTTTTTTTCTTCTAAAAACCTAGTTTGTTGTTTGTTAATGTTTTGGTAATGAACTAAAGCTTTTGGGTTATAAATTATTAGACTTGATAAGCTATGGTAAGATTGGTAAGCTTAAAATGAGTATTAATAAAGGATGTGTAAAGCTTAAAAGCATATTTATAACTTAATTGGAAGGACTGGGGGAAAATGTGTTAATATGATTTGTTAAATGTTTTTAAGAAATGTTTGTACAAAGAAATAAGAGTTGATTTCTATGTTTAGTTGAAGTGTTTTCAAAACTTAAAATGTTGGAGTATGTTGAACAATGATCAAATGAGGTTAATGGTTGGAAATCAAAAGTTGAAAAAATCAGGTTTTCAAACTCTGAGCCAAGCGCACCTGCGTTGGGGTTGAGCATAGTTGCGCTTGACCCTGCTGTCTACGAATGTTTGAAGGAACGCACCTGCACTGGGATGGAGCGCACCTGCGTTGGGGTCGAGTGCAACTATGCTTAACCCTACTGTTTTCAGGATGCATTTTTTTCGGGTTGGGTCGAATTTGTGTCATGTTTTTCCAAAAGTAAAAGGTTAATCAAGTATAGAATAAGCATTAAATCACTTTAAAATAATGTGAATGGTCCATAGTGTCTAATTGGTAGCTCGACTTATTAAATAGGTCGCCCAAGGAATAATAAATTTAAAATAAGAATCTTAATATAAGATCAAATTAACTGTCAATCTTTGACTAATTATTAGATTGATCTATGTAATTATAAGTTGTACGAAAGGCACTAAATAGTAAGCATAAACAGGAAGACGAAATAGGCAAGTTTTTTAGAACTTGTTACTGTGTTAACTTGTGGTTATGTGTGAACTAGTTGTTTTCTTATGTGTAATATCTTCATTGCTATGTGAAATTCTTGCGAATGTGTTTAAAATGTGCACTTAGTGCAAATATATGCTAATAAATGTTGGGATGCAGTGATGGCTTAAGTTAACTGTTTCATGTGAACCTTATAACTTGAGAATGTATACAAAGAAGCATGAAGCATGAATATTTATGAAAGGCATGATATATATGATTGTATTCATTAAATGCCAAGAATGAGAAGTATGTTGCATATATATAAAATACAAATCAAATGTGAACTATGAAACATGTAATGTGAGACGTGTTATGTGATAACTGTTAGACTTGTTGAGCTGTCGTGCTCACCCTTACCTTAAACTAATATTTTTAACGAAGTACGAGAAATCCGGAGATTCCGGTATGGACAAAGGAAAGGAATTGATTGCGGTTAAGTGTTACCAAAACTTTGTTTATTAAAGTTGTTTTAAATCCTTTCGATGTAACACTTTGGGATAAATATGTTTTGTAATGTTAATTGTTAAAAGCCTTATAATTGTAATAAAAAATGAATCTTTGTTAAACGAGTGATAATAGTAATGAACTCGAATGAATAAAAAAAGTCAATGTATAAACATAATAACTTATTGTTGGAGTGTGAGCTTTTGTGTGCTCACAAATATTGTAATAGATTAGATCATGATATATATATATGATCTGAGTTTTAATAAAATGTAATAAAGATTGCAGTTCTAGACTAGAAGAGTTGTAAAGTTTTAAATAACCGTATTTTTATTAACTATATTGTTAATTGCAAAGTTTGTCAGCTCTTCTTTACGATTGAAGTGTTGAATGTTGTGATATCATCTTGTTTTATTTTTATCACACGCAGTAGCTTTCTTTGATTCAAGATTGTTAGCTTAAATAAGATACAATGCCAACCGTTAACAATCTTAAATCCAGCAAGTTCTATTATTAATTAAGCATGCCACGTTTAGTTTCAGTTATTACAGTTAGTTAATCCTTACTGTTTGTTAAGGCTTCTGAAAGTAGTATGCCCTCAAGACAATCACATTTGATGTGCTAAGTATATACTTTGTAATCTTATTCGTTTATTCATAAAAGTATCAAGGCATTTCTTTATTCATAATTAATTACTTGAATTAATCAAATGGATAAATCCATAGTTTTCGAGCAATGCTTTTAGAACTATGACGAGGATCATGCTAATGAGATCTAAATTCAAGATAGCTCAAAATTAAAATTGTTCCCAATCATTGGATCACTAAAAAAGGGATTAATAGATCCGGATAGATTGATACATACTATGTTTGCTCTTACGAAGAGGATGATTGATCTCATAATCATTTGTGTAGAGACACTAAAACAAGTATGTATGTGCTTATTAAAGAATAAGTTCACTGAACGTGACTCACTCAAGGAACACCTAATGGAGTTTTACTTATCTGTCAATAGGAGTTTCTTATGTGATAGTCGTACAAGTGATCCTTAGACTTGAGATCATCATAGTATCTTATGTGTACTAAGTTATACTTTAACATATTCCTTAAGACTTGTTGGTATATCAAATGATATGCTTGGGTATAATAAGGTACACATGAAAATAGGTGAATGATCAACAAAGGATCTACCACTTCCAGTAAAGGGAGAGAATGTCCTATGCGATTCAATAAGTGACAACTTGAAAATCCTTGGCCACGGTTGAATGAAATTAGAAAGGAGTTTCTAATTTACATTAACTAGAGTTATGCATTTGTGAATTAAAAATGCGTATGGTCAAATAAATAAGACTTGACAGAAATTCCGTGTCTTATATTTGATTGAGACATTGTATGGTAGAAGGATTGAATTGTACGGTAACTATTCACTGAAAAGTTCTTTTACGATCAAATGTTGAAATCTATATTATCTAGAATGTTGATTAATCGCTAAGGGGGCTTACCCTTATTGTGGAGTAATTATTTATTCTGAATTAAAGAGTTAATTTGTAATAAATAAATTATAATTGTTTTAATTTATTTATTATATAACCGATTTAATATGGAGAACCTAAAGGGTTACACCACAAAAGAGTAATATTTATTTTAGAAGTGGATGATATAATCGTAATAATAAATTAAGTATATTTAATTTATACTATGGTGATAGAATAAATTAAATAGCTTAATATTTATAATTTAGTATTTTAGAAATACTAATTAAAAATTAATAAGAGGAGTCTTAGTATTATTATTTAGTTCCTAAATGGTTTTGTAATTAATTAATAAATAGTAGTATTATTGTAAATAATTAAGTTCTTAAATGATTTAGAAATTGTAATTAATTAATTTAGTTTCTAATTGAATTGTGAATTAAATTAAAATCATAATCCTAAATAGTTTAGGAGGGTTGACTATATATATAAATAATAGAAGTCTTATCATATACTCAGGTTACACACTCTTTCACAAGAATAAAGAGAGTACTTCATAATTCTCTACATTTAAGGAGTTAGAGAGAGAGAGAGAATTAGGGTTAGCCACCTATGATTTGGAGAAACCAATATTCATTTCTTTAATTCATAGATCTCTTGGTGGATCACCTCTAGAGGCTTCACATTTGGGGAGCTAACATTAATCCGTGGAATCTAATCGGTGAATTTGAAGAAGAACATAAATGATTAAAGGGAGATGAACCTGTACCCATGGAAGCTTGGTTCTACAAAGATATAAATATTTTATCTTTCCTCAATTAATAATAGTCGCATAAGAAAGATCCTGATTATTGGTTTGTAGATTTTTTTTTTTAAATCTGATTTTTTTTTCCTTTTGTTACATTTATATAATTTGATTATATATATGTCATATTTTTGCAAACCAACAACTTCAACATGTACAGCTGAGGATATACATATATTCAAGATCTGATTTCCTTTCCTCCCAAAGATCATAGGATGCTATTGTTGAAGATGAAGTGAATGAGAAACCTCTTATGAGTTGAGCCGGTAGTGTTAATAGATTTATCTTTATTGGCATTCTGACATCCTAGTGGCTAGAAGTGTCCTTTCTGCTTTAAGAATTGTTCTATTCTCTTTTACACCAATCAGTTAGTGGAGTTCTTAGTGTAGAGAGCTTCATGATATGCTCATTTTAACGCTCAAAACTTAACGTTCTCAGAAGAGTTGAACTCATTCTCATATTCACTTATATCGTCTTTGGTTAATTAGGAAACCAGTTCGAAATTTCTTGATACATAATCAGTTGATGAGCAGATGATTGAACTTTAATCCTTCAACAAAAGATTCTTAGGCTAGTGATGATACCATTCAGCACATCATTTTTGTGGATAACAATTGGACCATCCTTTCTTTAGAATAGTTTGACACCAAATTAAAATACAGTGGACAAAATGATCTACTACTTCTAATAAAGGGAATGAATGTCCTATATAATTCAATAAATGACAACTCAGAAATTCTTGGCCAAAAAAATTAGAAAGAAGTTTCTAATTTACATTAGAGTTGTAAATTTGAGAATTAAAATACATATGATCAAACAAAATACAACTTGACAGAAATTTCAAGTCTTATATTTGATTAGGACATTGTGTGATAGAAGGATTGAATTAAACAGTAACTATTCGCTAAAAGGTTCTTTTACGATCAAATGTTGAAATCTATATTATTTAGAATATCGTTGATCGCTAATGGAGCTTATCCTTATTGTGGAATAAATATTATTCATTAAATAAATTATATAGTTTAATTCATTCATATAAATAAGATTAGAGTTGTTCTAATTAATTTATTTTACAACCGGTTTAATATGAAGAGCCTAAAAGGTCATACCGAAAAAGAGTAATATTTATTTTAGAAGTGGATGTCTTAATGGTACTAATAAATTAAGTATATTTAATTTATACTAATGGTGATTGAATAAATTAAATAGGTTAATATTTATAATTATGTATTTTGAAAATTATTATAAATTAATAAGAAGAGTCTTATTATTATTCTTACTATTATTATTATTTAGTTCCTAAATGGTTTAAGAATTAATTAATATGTAGTAGTATTATTATAAATAATTAAGTTCCTAAGTGGTCTAGGAATTGTAATTATTATAATAACTAATTTAGTTCTTAAATGGTTTAAGAATTAAATAATAAGAAGTACTCTCATAATAAATAATTAAGTTTCTAAATGGTTGAGAAATTGTAATTATTATAATTAATTAATTTAGTTCCTAATTAGATTATGAGTTAAATTAAAACCATAATCCTAAATAGTTTAGGAGGGTTGACTATATCTATAAATAAGAGGAGTCTTATTATGGATTAAGGTTACACATTTCTTCACAAGAATTGGAAAAATACTTCATAATTTTTTACATCTAAAGAGGTAGAGAGAGATAATTAGGGTTAGTTACCAAAATTCATTTTTTTAATTCATAGATCTCTTGGTGGATCACCTCTAGAGGCTTCACACTTGGGGAGTTAAAATTAATCCGTGGAATATAATCGGTGAATTTAAAGAAGAACGGGAAGGATTAAAGGGAGTTAAACTTGTACATATGGAAGCTTGATTTTAAAAATGTATAAATATTTTATCCTTCATCAATTAATAATTATCGCATAAAAAATATCTTAGTTATTGGTTTGTAATTTTTTTTAAAATATGATTCGATTGTATGTATGCCATGTTTTTGTAAACCAACAATTAGTTTATTTGGTAAAATCCCTTTCTGATCATGAAACTTAAAACATAGTCTATATAAGTTTTGCTATTGGAAAGACGTCACAAATAGATATAACATGTATGACATAGATGTATACATGAAATATAAAGATGGGACTAACGAGACATTGAGAACACATGAATTTTTAAAAAGTTAAAATCTAGTTTGGAAGAATAGAAAGTGTAAAGAAGGGATTATATATATATATTTTAAATATTTAACATCGTGTTAAGGAGAACCAATGTGATTTAAATTGTACAGAGAGACTCTTAATGTAAAAAGGGCTCTATAGAGATTAAGTGAATAAGTCATTAATTTAAGATACATTAGTGGCTTGATAGATTCTAAAATTATAATAAATATAATTTACTACAGTTGAACGAACGTAGAGTAGATTAGAATGCAAAGGACAAAAAATGACTACCTACGATTAGATAGTTAGAAAAGAATGGTTATAAGGTACTGTGTTGTGTCAGAAAGTGGTAGATTGAATGTGTGTGTGCGTGTATATATATATATATATATATATATATATATATATATATATATACACACACACTTGATCTAATAAATGAAAGGAAAGCTAAGACTTAGAAAAAATTAAGATGATTATAGAATGTGTAAATTAAGTTTTAGTTATGAAAATTAATAACCAGCTTGATGAATTGGCCTTGAGAGACTGGGTTAAAAGCATGGCAATGTGGAAAAATCAAAAAAGATTTTAATAAGTACAGAAAGGTATGACAGAATGAACAAAAACGATATAACGTTTTAACCTAATCTGTATATCAGGAATTAATTGCGTAATAAGGGTTATGAGATTTAAAAATTTAGAATCGATTGATGATTATACATTAATTGATTGAACTGAGTTGAGTATTTATATGACGTATAAATATAGAAGATAATATTCCCAAATATGAGTAAAATGAATGAAGAATACGCGTATGATATCAACTATCATATAAGTATAAAACGAATGAATGTAATGACCAAAAAGTCGTAAAAATGGGTAATATGAGCTTATATGGTAAACAAAGATGGATTTTGGGAATCCAGTCAGTGTATGATACGACACAAAATATGTGTTATTTAATTCTAAAAGAAAATTATTTTCTTAAAAAATTGACGCGGGAATCACTATTCACATGGTGAGCGATTGTTGTTTTTCTAAAGATTCGCTTTTTGAGAAAGCGTTTTTATGAAATATATGAGCGTTTCTACAATTTAAAATGATAAAAATTAAAATTTACTAAGTGTGTAACCGGAAAGGTTCGTACAAAACTAGAAACTTAATTCTAGCTAAGGAAAGTGATTTAGTTGGTTTATGGCTAAATAACTAACTAATCAATTTAAATGGAACATAGAGAAAGTAGCATGAACGGAAATGAATTACCTAGTTGGTAGATTGGAAGTAACATAATCCAAGTGAGCATAAAATGAACCAATAGGAGAAAAGTAAGAAGGAAAGTTACCATACATGGAAAGTTTTCTTAAGTGAAAAGTTTTCATAATTGGAAAATTTAAAAATTAAAAAAAAAATGACCAAAATTTCATTGACAATTGAATTAATGACCTTGGTGTACTAAAGAAATGAAATGTCTAAATTATCCCTTACTAAGTATGAGAAAATACTAAAATGCCCTTGGTTGGTTAACTATGATTATGCTTAGCTAACCCAACTTGAGTTTAATCTCTACACTTAACCTAGCAAAAGAGAAGTAGGAGCTCTTCATTTTTCAAGTGTTAGAAGAAAAACCCTAAGGAGAAAAGAGAAAGAGGAAAAGGTGGAAATGGAAGAAAGATTGATCTTAAGAGATTGAATGGTTGGATCATCTTGAAGCAAGGCTAAAAGTTAGAGGTCTCGTTATGGTGAAGCTTCCTATGTAAGGAAGTGGATCATCCAATAAGATTTAAAAAATTTCTTAACTTAAAACTTTGGTTTATATATGTTTATGTATGTATTAATGGTTAAAATGTATGGTTTATGGAAGATTATGTATTTTATGGTGGAGGTTCATGGTGAACCCTAAGCTTTAAGGTTGAACATGAAGGTGTTATGTGTACTTGCATGTTATATAACATGTTAGATACTTTAATGTATGAAAAATATAATTTTGCAGGTTAAACCTAGCTATGGTATTAATATGTCTATATAAACATATTTTGATAGTGAAGGTATTTTGAAATATTCATACAAGTGTAATATGGGTCTACAAAGTTAGTAAGTGAACTCTTTAATGAGTATATGAAAAATGGAGTTTAAGGGCTTGAAAATGATTTCGATGAAAAATGATGTTAAGTGGATGAAAATCCAACTCAAAGGTGATTTTATAAATTTTGAGAGTTGAGTGATAAAATAAAGTTTGATCAATTAAATTTATGTTATTACATGTATCTACACTGATTTTGTAGTCATTGAATGAAAATGAGTTTGAAAATGTGTTTTGTGCGATCGAAATCGATCGTTGTGAGTTAAAACGTTTTTTATGGAAAAATAAAGTCATTTACAAATCTAAGTTATTTTTAAAGACCTAGACAAGTTTAATATGTCGTAACTATGCTAAATCAAGTGTTGAAATGAAGTCATGTAAAGAATGGCAAAAAATCACTAGTTGATGGAAAAGTACAAAAAAGTGGCTAAACTCTATTTTTCGGACTATTGCTTTGAGGATTTTAAGAAATTGTTTGAGTCAAGTTATATTTTTATAAAATACTATGTAGTAAGATTTAACTATGGTTCAAATTTAAACTTTTTTGGATGTAAGATGAAGGAGTTAAAAATATGCAAAAATTAAGTTTCTAAATTTTGCAAACTGCGTCGGGGTATAGTGTAACTGGGAAATTTCACTGGGGGCGCGATGTACTGTGCTGGGACGTAATGCCTTGTACCCAGAATTTTTTAAGGTTATCTGAAAAGCTATATTTTCATGTTATATGATAGAGTTGTGTTATGTAAACCTTAAATTAATAAAGATAGTCAATTTGGTAGGTATTAAGGTATAATGAAACGTGCCTAAAGTTAATTAAGAACATGTTTATGTAAATATTTGGTAAAGTGTGGATGTATTATTAACCTATGTAAGATGTAATGCATCGAACGTGAATTGATTAAAGACAAGTGGTCTAGTGTTTATGTTCTAAGTCTTAAATGAGATAGTGAAAACGTTATAACCATATAATGATTTATAGGTTGTACAATGATAGATAAAGTTTAGATTAACTAATCGACGAGATGGAATATGAATGACATTCAATGAGCGTAAATATTTTGTATGGACACGAGTAACATGTAAGTTTTTCAAAACTTGTTGAAATATGATAAATTGTTCTATGTGAACTAGTTGGCAAACTATGTGTAAGATTTCTGTATTATCTGAAATCGATGTGAATATGCCTAAAATGTGCACTTTGTGCAACTATATGATTGTAACTGTTTAAATGCAATATATGAGGTTTATGTTTTGAAAATGCATAAAATGATAGCTATGATGCATAGATAATATGCACAACATGAAAGGTATGACACATGTATATAAACTGCGAGCATAAAAGGTGATAACTATTAAACTTGTTGAGCCGTCGTGCATATTTTTGCTTTAAACTAATATTTTCAGCTAAGTACGAGATGGTCAGAGATTCGAGTAAAGCTAAAGGGTAAGGAATGATAATTGCGTAGAGGCTCATTAAAGGAATGTTGTTATATTAATCTGTGTAATATGATAAGTCTGTTAGATGAATGTAAATCTTTAGAGGTATAAGTTGTTTAGCGATTTTGTTTAATATTAAATTTTGTCGTTAGTAATGAGATGTATGGTTATGTAAATCCATTGAGATATGTATGTTTGTAAGTTTTCAATTAAAGAAACTTGTAATGAGATACAACTATTGCATAATTGTAAGTCGAGTATTTATATGTATTACACTGGAATGAATGGAAACAGATATATATAAGTAGGATTATGTATGGACAGTTATGAATAGTGATTGGATTCACGATGAGATTAGATGAAATCATAAGATATGTGATTTCGAACTGTAATAGACTAAGTCATAATTTATGTATATGATCTGAGTTCTAATGATAAGGATGTGAAAATTGCGATTCTGGGACAAGTTATGGTTGTAAATTATATAAATAGGTTTATGAACTGTAATATAATTGTATGATATGGTTTAAAGGAAAAAGGTTATATTTTAATGCACAAGATCGGTTGTAGCCAGTACAGGGATTCTTGGGATGTTATAGAGGGTGCTGATAAGATGTGTTAAGCTCATTTCAAATGAAATTTAGAGCTATATGATTTTGTAGACTTTGCGATCTTCAATATTCTTTTACTTTAGCGATGATATTTATGTACTCTATGATTTCTTTAGTCTTCATATTATAGAGTGTATTCTTTAGCTCAATTGTTCTTCTAATGAATCTGCTTCTTTGTCTACAACCATTCTACGGTATTTCTTTTAGCTTTACGATCTGCTTAATAAGCTTAGTTCACTTCCTGAGAACTAAAACTTCCCTTTCTTGTGAACTTGGTCTTCTATTCTTCTCAAGTTCATTATTCTTCTTCTTCTGGATCAGCTCCCCCTTAATTGGACACTATCTTTTGCAAGATTATGGGCTCCACTTTTTTTTATTTAGTGCACTCCTTTTGTTGTTGTGGATGTCACATGTCATTTTGTTCTGATAAGTTGGCTGACGCTGAATTATGCTTTGCTCCTTATCTTCTTTAGCTAGTTTACTTTAGTTTACTTCTTTGTTGGAGAACTCTTGATGAAGACATCCCAATCATGTGTTGTAGTGAATCTGTCTCTCAATACTGTTGGCGTTATGTTCTCTGATAGGTGTAGCACTAAGGCAACTTATCAATGACATAAAACTGAGTTCTGGAGTGGCTCAATGATATTTGTAACTTAATGATCTGATTGAGGATATTAAGTTCAGCTTCATTCTACGATCTTGAGTACTTTGACTTGTTCAGCACCTATGAGCTTTTATCTTCATTTCTTTAGCTATAGCCTTTTGTCTTTGCTATGCGGTGATGAGTCAACTTGACAAAACTCTATGAACTCTTCATTTGTGCTGATCTTGGGGGATGATTTTTCTTCTTTTATATTATCCTCCTGCTCTGAAGTAAATCTATTTTTTTTAATTTTGTGATTGAGCATTCTTCTCTTAACTATTTAATACTTAGCACAGTCTCTTATATACTCCTTTTGGCTATTCAGTTTTTATTCTTAGTGGCTTTGTTTTTCATGTTGATCTTTTCACTCAACAATTCTTCTTTGTTCTTCATTCTATAAATTTCTCTATTACTTGACGATTTGGATCTTTTACTTAACAGCCTGTGAGTTATGAGTTGTGGAATTAAGCTTAAGGTATCTTACTCAACGATCCTAGTTCACTCCACGATTTGATCATTCTGCTATGCAAACTCTCAGTTTCTTTTATCTGATGCTCTGACTCTGTTATGATGTTCTTCAATCTTTGGTGTGCTCTTTTTGACTTTGTTGCTTCTTTGTTGCACTTAATTTTCATCCTAATCTATTATATTTTGGATAATACTCTGTATCTGGATCCAACCTTGCAGATTTGATCCCTAATATCCGCTTGCAATAATATCCTTTTAAGGACAATATAAAGTTTATCTCTTGAATTAACCTAACAAATTTGATCTCTAACCTAGTATATCTTTTTAGTTTAGATCAACCTAACAAATTTGATCCATATATCATTTTACAATGACTGTTCTTTTAAGGACTGTACAAAATTAAATAAATGTTTATACATCTACATTTGTTCTGATATTTGTTTTTCTTTCCTTTTTCTTTTGTTGTAAAGTCATAGTCAATGCAGTACAATAAAATATCACAACATGATATGAACTAACACATATGCAAAATGATTGTTATTTTATCATATTTAGCATTGTTTTGTCATCATTAATCCAAATATGCTAAAGCATAAATTTACGAACATGGGCGTCACAAATTAAGTCAGGGAGTGTCAGTTGCAGTTAGTATATACCATGAATATTAAACAAGCACACATTATGAAATAAAAGGGGTTTAATTATCACACTTAAATGATAGGTGATTACATAAGGAATATAACATTAAATTGAAAAGTTAATTAATATTACATAGAATGTCAATTATGATTAATATATATCATGAGATTTAAACATACACAAATAATAAAATAAAATTTAGTATAATTATTAGACTTAACTAATGGACGATTACATATTGAATTTAACATGTGTGAATACTCTTAGAACATAATATTATTCTATATCATAAAGTATACAATAAAGAACCTTAAATAGGTTAAGAGTTAAAGCTAAATATGGAAAGTAAATCAATCAGTGATCAATGATTAATCATACTTCTAGAATAATCAATCCTATCCAAATCTAAATCATATTCAAATCTAGAATGATCATCACTGAAAGTAATGAAATACAAATACCCTCCTCTTGTATTTGTTGTCATAGGTGCACACACATCTATGTGTACCATCTCTAAGAACCCTGTAACTCTCTCTCTATATATGCACTAAATTGAGATAAGATTCACAAGTTGGACGTGATTCATAATTAAATGGCTCCAAAAACCCATCTATTTTCTTTTATTAGTTTGTTCAATTTGAAAATATTTTCACGTAAGTCAAGAATCTTAAGTCTATCAAGTAATCTACCAGTTCTAAACAAAATATTATCATTATAAATAGGACAACAGTTGTTCTTTATTATAATATCAAATCCTTGTCTAACAATGGAACATAAATAATGTTTTTAAAAGAACTGGAACATAGTAACAGTTTACTAGCTTGATAGACTTGCTTGTAGGCAATGCTAAACTATAAGTTCCTATGGCTAATGCAGCAACCTTTGCTCCACTCCCCACACTCTGGATTACTTCTCATTTGTTTAGCTTTCTACTTCTGTTTAGTCCAATATTGCATATGTGAGAACTATAGTTGGTATCTAATACCCAAGTAGAACTTTGACTTACAAAACTATTTATTTCAATCATGAACAAACCTTTATTTGTAGCTAAAGCTTCACCAAGTTTATTCTGCTTAGCCACCGCAAGATACTCTTTACAGTTTCTCTTCCAAGATGATGGTATTACTATTAGGATATGGCTCACTACATGGTCAAATCTTTTTGCAGTCATTATTTTAGGTAGGTAGGCCTCCCCTAACACCTTTAAAAGTACCATCCTTTGCTTTTCTAAATTAATACCAAACACAAAATAGACACTTGAGTTGGTGCCTCCTCTAACTTCTTTACAAAGTCAATATCTGGATGGTGCATCTTCCTTAAAATTCCTTTACTATCTACTCAAAAATCTCACCCATTCCTTTATTGGTTGGTTTTATAAACCTTCCTGGTAGATGTAAAAGGTTATAAACAATTACCTCAACTACTCCTTCCCTGTAATTCCACGGTACTCACTTTGGATTTTCACTGGGGATTGCTAGATTGCTTGTATCACTACTACCGGTATACCTTCCAATAGCAATGCATCCATTTTTTTGCCTCACCTGTTGGCCACTTGACCTTTATCACAATGGGTTCTCCCTTGCACTTTTGTATTCTAGCTATCATTACTACTATTTCCTCATAATCATCCAACCTTTATATGTACTTTAGTGACTTTTTATCCCCGTTATCCACTTCAACCATACTGATCCCTAGATCATACACCACTACGATTTCCCCATTATAGATGATATTTTATAACTTATGCACAGACCAAAAATCTTCTATGAAGTGTGATCGGGATCTAAAGTGGTAAGCGCATCTCTTGGATGGATCATAGCACATGCTGCTAGGATTTGATATAGGGAGTAAAGACAAGATATTCCTTCGGGCTATCAGGACAGATAAAATCTCTTCTTTGGATGCTTCCAAAGGGGTGAATTCCCTGACTTTGTTTGCCTTAAACCTCTTTTTTTTTTTTTTTTGAGTTTCTAGTTCTTTACGTATATTTTCCTCCTTCAACCTTATGCAGATTTGTCCTTGGTTTTCTTCTTGAGATGATGTTGTGAGCCTTCCCATAATTTGTTCTGCATTTCCTTTCTTCCTATTTTGTGGTCTTGTTAAGCCATTTTCCTCATAAACGGGTCTCTTTGACCTTTCTTCACATTTCCACTTGAACATATCTAATAACTTTTCCATCTGTCTTTTCAATTCCTTGTGCTCACTATGTGACACTATGATCATGTTTGAGGACAAGGGGACTTTGAAATTAGACATGTTTTATACTCCTTCACCAGGACCAGTGATATGGTCGACCAAGGTTGCAACACTGAGAGGCTTTCGCATTTTGGTTATAACCCGATTGCCCTGACTTTTATTTATTAATAAGCACACGTGTGAGATAATCATAATGAATTATCATATCGACCAGTTAATTTATTTAATGCTTCAGACCATTGAATTCCTTCCTTGTGATCACATTTCCACCTTTTGATACCTGGTTCAAAACTCCAACACTTATTATTTTAAGGGATTCTTCGATCCTCCGAATGCACTTTGAACTTTCCTCTATCTCACCTTTTTCCAAACCTCCACGTGCAGGTAATGGGTTGGTTGTTATATTTGGTTGTTCCTACTTTTTCACTACAATCTCTCTACTGTCAATCAAGCTTAGAATCTTATGCTTTAGGGACTAACTAGGGATAATTCGTGCTTGAAGATATGGTGTAACTAATATAACAGTTGAGTACTGTATCTAATATTTCTAGATTGAAAAATCTAAAACTGTTATGGATTATTAGTTCCATAATATCACTGAGAGTCTAACCATTAATACAAAAAGATTGATACTTAATCCAGTCATAGTTTCTTTTTGAGGCAAACATTAGTGTGCTACTCATTCCCAACTTAAAATTAGTTCTTAGTATGTTTGAGCAATTAATTGATTAACGATAACAGGCTCAAATTTGTGTAATATAGTGTTTTTTGGGTATCTCACACATCTTTCCTTTATTGACAAAACGGAATGAGAAATTTGATAGCATTTATTTGCCTCCAATATCTCTAACCATCGATCAATATGATCTATGAACAGTATTTTCAATGAATCTAATGCAAGCCATTTGGTAGGATCTAATGAGGGAAAGAAAAAGATGTAAAAATCCAAAAGAAAGGCTTTTGCATTTATACCCAAAAGTATAAAATGAGTTCTCTAAGTCCAAACAAAAAGTATTGTCATAACACCAACTAAATCGCATCACCATAACATTTTTTCTCTATATTTTTTCTTGAAATTGGACAAAAGATTCTCATACCACGAGTCAGAGCCTATTATAATAGTTGCTCTCGATATAGCCCGCAAAAACACCAAAGAGATGACACGTAATCGCTAGTGCCTGAAGGCACGACGTAGATTAAAATTCTAAAAATACTCTATTACCTAAAGACCCTTTACAAGCTAAAGTAACTTACAAATCAATTAGAAGGAATCTAAACCGTCTCTATATTTTTTCGCCCAAATCAATTTGCATGTGAAAACATAACGACCGCAATACTCGAAAAATAAGAAAAGGGCATCAATGCTAAAAGGATGACCCACGTTGTTTACGTGCAATTTTTTTATAATAATAATAATAATAATAATAATAATATTATTATTATTATTATTATTATTATTATTATTATTATTATTATTATTATTATTATTATAGTATAGTGGTGAATTTGATTTGGGCGAAAAATGTGAGTGGATAGATATTTGAAGGGGGGGGAATGAGAGATAAATTAGTAACTGTTAGATGTTGAAGCCCAAATGATTTTAGACTGTTGGATATTGAAGCCTAAATTGATTTGAGGCTGTTGGATATTGAAATATTGGGAATTGAGCCGCTCTGTTTTATATTATAGATAATCCTATGTTGAATGTCCTGGAGAGCTTGAATGATACACATATTTCTTTGAGGGATCATAATTCTTAACCTTTTGGATCTATTGGTGGAAGTAAGGATGTGATCTTCTTCTGGGTCAGTAACAAGGCTAGGATAATTTCCAATGACTACCCCAAGGCGTGAACTCTCTGTTTCTATCTCTTAAACCTCCTTCTTCTTTCTTCTTCTTGATTGTAGGCTTCCAGCACAATCTAGTTGTTGCCTTTCCTATAATAGAGGGGAGCAACATTTTAATTTTTTTTCATTTCTTCCTTGTAACACCAAAGACACCTCTTCCTCTTTCTTCTTGCAGTTTCTCTTATAAGTACTTGTATAGTATCTTGATTGACTGTGATTTGCCACCTCTTTAAAGGCAAAAAAAATCTTTTATCTTTTCAGTTTGCAACCCCATGTCAACCATATCACTTTCTTTAATGACTTTCGAGAAGGGCTACCTATTGATGAAAGGAATTTCTCATGGTACGACGCTTCACGTGTCTCGATAAAACTCATTACTATTCACTTTAGTCTATTTGGGGATGAAACTAAGCGCCAACTTTCTCCATTTTGAGTGTACTCCCACAAGGACTCCTAAGGTTGTTTCAAAATCCTAGTCATATGGTATTTGATCGGGTGCCATTTGAGTTTGGAAACTATACTAAGCTACAAATGTATGGGCTAAATTTTTCCAACAGTGAATCTTCGAGTTGTCTAACTTAGCATAACAGGTTCTAGCCTTTCCCATCAAGCTCTTTTGGAACATTTGTATCCTGAGGCTTTCATCTTTGGTATAGGACCCAACTTCTCTGATCTATACCTTGAGGTATATAGAAAGATCTCTAGCTCCAACGTACTTTTCAAAGTTAAGGATTTGGAACTTCTCTAATATCGGGCTTTTAGGAATATGCATAGCTCTAATTAGGTCCTGTCTCCATAGAAGCCAGTGCCTTCAATAGTCCTAAGCGTGTCCTCAATTTGGCGCACTTTCTTTTTGACTATGGCCTTCATCTTTCGAAAGGATGTTAATCATCTCCTTCGGGGAGGCGGGGTAATGCCGGATATTAGATTTGGTGAGCTATTATTCATCCATACACATAATACCTAGCTTTTATTATAAGTTAAGTTACACCATACATTAAATATTTACATTATTTATGCACTCTTGTCCAGCTCTCACATACCCAATACAACTAATACATTAGTATCATTAATATTTATTTAACTACTACATAATTATTTATTGTTCTTCCTTGCTCACCTTGCCTTTTCCCTTATCTTTCATACCCGACCCTTTGGGTTCCCTCTATTTTAGTTCTAAACATAAAATTTTAAACAAGAGTAAGAAACTAATTTACTTAGTAAGTATAACAGTTCAAAATAAATTAAATGGAAATAACTGAAATTAATCAATATTTAGTGATTTGAAAAGAATTAATATCATTGATAGTTCAAGGAAATCAATGCAAATCTCTTCACACGATAATGAAAATTAATTCCTGAATAAAATAAATTTTAGGAATCTCAATTTTTTTTATATGTTCTATAAGAAAAATTTGAAGCTTACTGAGCGGTCGTAGGGACCATGAACTCTTTACATGTCATTCAACAGTCATAAAGATTGCAAACTATTATCCTCATAATATCATTAGGGGATCAGCCTAATAATACCCTATGTTATGCGTAAGATCTTACTCAAGCTGTATTTTTATAGCATATGTCAATTACCCGACCATAACATAATTCTCCTATTTTTAGGGTTGTTCATACTCAGTCTTAACATAAGAATTTGCACCAAAATAATTTGGATTAGATATTGTTTCTCTGAATAATCATAAACAATTCAATAATCTAATAGCAACATAACAATTAAGCTTAGTCGAACAAATGGCATAAATCCCTTTTATAGATAAATGGTCCAAGAAGTATTATGGAATAATTTATAGTTCAATAAAGAACGAATTTCAAATGCACAGGAGTGCGCAAACTTGTCTGTTCTGGCTGTACTTTTTTTACTTAGATTATTTAGTCTCCAAATGGTAACCTACACAATTCATAAGGACTTATTTAATTAATTAATAGTTTCATTCGATAAATATTTATAACTTCGTTTCAGTATTTTTAGATACAATAGTTAAGATTTATTTATCGTTTTATACCATTTTTATGAGCTATGTTATAAATTACATTTTTACCCTTAACTGACTAAAATATTATTTCACTTATTTATCCCCAAAAATAATATTTTACACTTTCCAGCTTGTTTAAATTTAATTTCTTCGTACCTGTATATAAATTTCTTTTTACCTTAAGCTCACTTAAATACTTATTAAGTATTTTCCTCTTAACCCAATGTTTTACACTATGTAACAATTTTTTTGGAATTTTTTTGGATTTTTCCAAATTATTTTAATATTTATTTTTTAGCTATTTTTTATCAACATTGCTAAAATCTTTAAAAATCAAAATTAACTTAATTTTTCTTTGAAATTTGTACAACAACTCAATAACATCCGAGAGAGTCAACCATGTTTTTTTCCTTCAGAATTTTCCCACGTAGAGAAATCAATTTATTTTTAGTTTAGGGTTTTGAAATCCAAAACTATTTTATTTTTAATTAGTTCTTTACAACTTCATTTTTATTCATTTTTGGATGTGAGCTATAGTATACCAACAGGCATGTCCTGTAAAATTTTCATATTTTCCCAAGGTGTCTAACCCATAAAAACAGCCCTCGAAAATTCTGGGCAATTTTTTTTTATAGTCTGACCTGTTTTACTAAAAAATTCGCAAAAAATAATCTGTAAATAATTTTGACCTCAAACCAGTGCTAAATTTTAGCCAACTAATATATCTAACTTATCCCAAAAAATTTACTCAAAAATTAGTAACACAATAAGAGTTCTGTTTGTTATAGTTTTAGGTTCAATTTTAGTGTTTTATTGAAAATTTCAACTTTGTTTAATACTTCATCACCAATTCTTTAGAACTTCGATTGAACTAAAATTTTTGGCAGCATCTTGCCTATAATATCAACTTACATTCAAGAGTCCAGTGCCACTGAGCCCTTGAAGTTTACCACAACAAGCAACCCAACTCCTTTCACTTTCATTACTTTTAAAAAAAAATTCAAACTTACATGTTTGATTCTCATTACCATTATTATAAGACATGAAATTTAAACTCATGTATAATTTAAGTACATACACATCATAAAAATTATATATAAATATTAAACTAGGGTTAGTATTTATACCTTTCTAGCTTTTGCTCTTTTTCCTTTTGTCCTTCCTTGTTACTAACACTTCTTAATTTTATTCTCACTTTCTCTCTTTCCTTTGCCAAGCTATCTCCACCTCTCTTTGAAATGCTGAAATTTCTTTCTTAAGTTGGTTAATGGTTGAATTAAGTGGGTATTTATAGGAAAATAAAGTGAGAATATGCTTGGAATATTCTTTTTTTTTTGTTACTTATCTTTTTTTTCTTTTCTCTTTTTTACATGGCTTCTTGAAGAAACCTTGGCTTCTTCTTATCCCATGTTTGGCCGAACATAGCACATGTTTAATGTGTTTTTTTTTTTTTTTTTTAGCTTGATTTGTTGACTTTGACCAAATTAGCTTTTCAACTTAGTAGTTTATATATATATATATATATATATATATATATATATATATATATATATATATATATATATTGGTTTGTAATATCTATAAACATACAATCAAATTACATAATACCAACGAAAGTATGGTAAAATCAGAATTTAGAATTTTACAAACCATAATCACGATCGGCCTTTATGCACAATTATTAATTAACAAGAAGGAAATAGAGAATTTTGGTAAGAAGGGCAAGCTGAGCCCTAGGTTCATAGGACCGTTTGAAATCTTAAGGCGAGTCGGTGAAGTGGCGTACGAGGTAGCATTACCTCATGAACTGCAGCACATTCACAACGTGTTTCATGTGTCAGTGTTACGGCCGTATAAACCGGACTACAAGCACGTTATCTCCTATGAACCAATTCAAGTCGAGAAGGACTTATCATATGAAGAAGTTCCTATTTAGATACTCGATAGGAAGGAACAGAAACTGAGGAATAAGATAATTCATTTTGTCAAAGTACTTTGGAGGAATCACGCAATTGAAGAAGCTACGTGGGAATTAGAGGAGGAAATGAGGGCGAATTATCCGTTTTTATTTGAGTAACCTTATTTTACAATTCCGAGGACGGAATTTTTATAAGGGGGGGAGAATGTAATGTCCTAGAATTTCCACGTCATTATTAATTTAATTATTAATTTAATTTCCAATGAGTTAGTTTTACGAGATTATTTAAATCTTTTTATGTGATTAATTAATTACGTAATTAAATAATTATGTGATTTATTACTAGAATTAATTGAAGGAGGTCATTAATATGTTATTAAATTAGTGAACAAACCCTAAAGTTTTAATATCAAAATAATTGATAAGTTTCCTATTAATTAAATATTCAATTAAATTGAATATAATGAGTGCATTAAATATAATAAATTAATTAATATGATTATTAATTTATGTAAATAATGTGAAATATTAATAATAATATTTATTAGTCCATTTAGTAATTTAATACTAATGGGATAGAATATTTAATTATTTATTCAATCTAATTATTTATTTAATCATGGATTGAATAATTAATGTGTAAATTATTAAATTAGCCCAACATGGGTCAATTAGTAGCCGAAGTGGAGAATAATAAAATTTGACAAATTAGTAGCCCAAACAATTTAATAGAAGCCCAATTGGTATTTTTAAATAAAGCCCAATAATTGACCCACTTGAAAAATACTATATATAACTTATTAATTAATTAAAAAGTGGAAAGTGACTATGATTTTGGGACAAAACCAATGTCCATCAGCCGACCATGTTGGGAGGAGAGAGAGAAAAAAATTGATTTTGTTTTTATTTTAGTTTATTTTTCATTTATTTAATTAATAGATTGCTTGTTTGATTTTTCAAGTACTTGGACCATCCGGGTTAAATTTAATTAATTTAAATATTTAAAAACTAATTTAAAATTATAACAAAAATAATAATAATACAAAAATGATATTGGGGAGGATATTTTTCATTAAGTTTAATATTTAAATATTTTAAATATTAATCTAGTTAGCTAAATCATGGTTAAGTTAAATAAATTTATTAGTTATTTATTATTTAAAATGTTAATAATAAATAAAGGTGATAAATTAGCAATTATTATTTAATTCCTATTGAATAATAATTAAAGAGAGATAAACATTTATAAATTAACTATTTATTATTTAAATATTATTAAATAATAAATAAGGATAATTAAGTAATTAATTATTATTTAATTAGCATTAAATAATGATTAAGGGAAATTAAGTTATTTAATTTAAATAATAAATAAGGATAAATAAATTATATTTTATTTAATATTAAACAATAATTAAAATTAATTAAATAATTAATTATTATTTAATTGACATTAAATAATAATTAAAGAGGATTAAAATGAGTAAACTATTATTTAATTTCCTTAAATTAAATAATAAGTAAGGCTAATTACTTAGTTAACTATTAGTTGATTAGTATTAAATTAAAGAATGTTAAAATTAAATCAATAATTATTTATTATTTAATTATTATTAAATAATAAGTAAGTACAATTAGTTATTATTTATTTTAAATAATAACTAGAGTTAATTAATTAATTTCTATTTAACCAAGATTAAATAGTAATTAAATAGAGATCGAGTTAATAAAATAAATTAAAATTAATTATGCTTTAATTAAACAATTGTAATAAGTTGTTTAAGGGTTTAATAAGTGTCCAACGCTTAAGAAAAATATTTTCTAACTTATTAAATTATTAACCTAATTTGATTGAGGGTCTATAAGGTTAATAATATTATTTCGACTAATGTAAATTATGTGTTAGTACTTATATGATAAATAAGTACCTTAGTGAGCGTATAGTTGTGCAAATATGTCGTACTAATTATTAGACTAACTTTATTAATGTTAGGTCTTTCAAAGCTAGTTAGTTAAAGCTAGACATTTATTGTAGCTGAGCAGACAGGCAAGTTTCTTATCTCTAAACTCATTTCATTAAACAAATTATTTATTTTAGCTTGAACTGTTATTTCCAAGCATGCTTTGAGTGGTTTAATTACTTTACAATTATTCCACATCGATATTATTGTTATTTGCAAGTGTTGCACTTGATATCGTACAACCCTTGACTTGTACTTAATTATTGTTCTACTGTTTAAAGAACTGTTCAAAGTAGGTCTAAGTCATTGTTCGGCTAGGCATTTATGTTAAAGATTTTAAAAGCTATCCAAATCATTGAAGATGCGGATTCTTAGACTATTATGAACACCCCTTTATTATAGGGGAGTACCCTGTATCTAATATCAGGTACAAAATACGGAAATTAAATGTTATGCATACATATATTGTACTGAGGCTGATCCCCTCGGATACATATTTCTGGTAGTAACCATTGGGTCAACCTGCTATTGACTCCAGTGGATATTTATAGTTCATAGTCTATTTGACTATCCAAATTTTAAAAGCAAATTATTATTCCTGCTTATGTTATTCACATTATTGAATTGTTCAGCTATTCCCCTTCATTCGTGATATATTGTTCCTTGTTGTTATTTAAACTTGTTAAGCAAACTAGTTGCTCACTCTTGCTATATCATGAAACCTTATTGCAGTGCAACCCGAGACTTCGGGAAAGAACAAGGGTAAAGGAAAGATGAAGTGATAGACTTCGAGATGTAGCCTTGTAGTTAATTAAATTAATTGTTATGTAATATAAACCCTAAGTACTTTATTAAGGGTATTTGTGTACTTTTGTGTAAGGTTATCGTATCTTGGGACTAGTAACACCTTTTGAATGAACAACATATGTTTATTATTCCGCATTTAGTTATTGTATGTTGTTTAGAGGTGAATGTTTATATTGGATCGTGATGACCGGATCCGGGTATTTGGAACCCGAATGTTTATTAATGCATATGTATTGTTTGATTCGGGTGTTACCTGCTCTTTTATTTCTGAAGATTTTACTAAGAGATTAGATTTACCTCAAGAAAAGCTAGAACACCCTATGAACGTAGAAGTAGCAAACAAAGAAATCATTCCCGTAGACTACATTCATAGGAACTGTTGTGCTGAATTACGAGGGTTTAGACTTAACGTGGATTTGATACCGATTCATCTGGGAGAGTTTGACGTAATCCTAGGGATGGATTGGCTATCGAGTCACGGAGCGGTTATTGACTGTAAGAAGAAGTGTGTGCACTTAAAGACTCCGAATAGGTCCAAAGTTATATTTTACGGTAGTAAATCGCCGAGACAATTAAGTTGTTTGCAAGCACGAAAGTTGCTCAGGAAAGGGTGCGTAGGTTATTTGGCTCATGTGGTCGATACTCGACGTGTCGAGGGCGAACTGAGTCAGATACTTATTGTACGGGAATTCACTGATGTTTTCCCAGATGAGATTCCGGGGTTACCACCGGACAGAGAAGTGGAGTTTGTTATTGATTTGGTACCGGGGACCGCACCGATATCAAAGACGCCGTATCGTATGGCACCAGTAGAAATGAAAGAATTGATGGTTCAGCTGCAGGAACTGTTAGATAAAGGTTACATCAGACCAAGAATGTCACCATGGGGAGCACCGGTTCTGTTTGTAAAGAAGAAGAATGGTTCAATGAGGCTTTGTATTGATTACCGGGAGTTGAACAATGTCACCATTAAGAACAGGTATCCGCTACCCAGAATTGATGATCTATTTGATCAACTTAAGGGGGAGAAATACTTTTCGAAGATAGATTTGAGGACGGGTTATCATCAACTGAAGGTGAGGGAGGAGGATATCCCGAAAACGGCATTCAGAACTCGTTATGGTCATTTCGAGTTTCTAGTGATGTCATTTGGACTGACGAATGCACCAGTGGCATTCATGGATATGATGAACAGCGTGTTCAAGCAGTACTTGGACAAGTTCGTGGTCGTATTCATTGATGATATATTGGTGTATTCGAAGACGGAGGAAGAACATGCAGAACACTTACGGATTGCATTGGAGGCTTTGAGGAAGGAGAAGATGTACGCCAAGTTTTCGAAGTGTGAATTTTGGTTGCAGAGGGTGCAGTTTCTAGGTCATGTTATTGACAAAGACGGTGTTTCGGTGGATCCAGCGAAGGTGGAGGCAGTTATCAATTGGGAACAGCCGAAGACACCGACTGAGATCAGGAGTTTCTTAGGGTTAACAGGGTATTATAGGAGATTCATTCAGGATTTTTCGAAGATAGCATCACCGTTGACCAATCTTACCCGAAAGACTGTGAAGTTTGTTTGGTCGAAAAAGTGCGAGGAAAGTTTCATGGAGCTGAAGAAGAGGTTGAGTCAGGCACCAGTGTTGGCTTTACCGGACGACACGGGAGGTTTCGTAGTGTACAGTGATGTGTCACACAAGGGTCTTGGTTATGTGCTAATGCAACACAGCAAGGTCATTGGGTATGCATCACGTCAGTTAAAGGATTATTAGAAGGGTTACCCGACTCATGACCTGAAGTTAGCAGCGGTAGTTTTCGCTCTGAAGATTTGGAGGCACTACCTATATGGCGAGAAGTGTGAGATATATACAGACCACAAAAGTCTGAAATATATCTTCACTCAGAAGGAATTGAATATGAGGCAGCGTGGATGGTTAAAATTGATCAAAGACTACGACTGTGAGATTCTGTACCATCCGGGCAAGGCCAATGTTGTAGCAGATGCCTTGAGCAGAAAAGGCAGGGAGAAGTTGCCGATGCTAACAAATCAGGAAGAATTGGTGAGAGATTTCGAACGTTCGGAGTTGGAGATCAAATATCCGATGGAGCCAGAAGAGAACTTATTTACCTTAACAGCAAGCCCGACCTTATTAGACAAGATCAAAGAGGCTCAAGAAAATGATGAAGATTGTGATAATATTAAGAAGCGACTTGCTGAAGGCGAGGAGCTTAAGTACAAGATTGATAGCACAGGGTTGCTAAGATTTGAAGGGAGAGTCTGGGTACCGTTAGATCCGGAGCTTCGGGAAGAGATTCTTCAGGAAGCTCACAGTACAAGGTACTCAGTACATCCTGGGAGTACGAAGATGTATCAGGATTTAAGAAAATATTTTTGGTGGCCGAATATGAAGAGGGAAGTGGCAGAATGTGTCAGTCGATGTCTGACATGCCAGCGGGTTAAAACAGAGCATCAGCGGCCGAGTGGACTGCTTCAACCACTAGAGATTCCGGAGTGGAAGTGGGAGCACATCACGATGGATTTTGTGGTGGGTTTGCCACCAACACATAAAGGTTTGGATTCCATAACCCATCGACATGAGCCTTCTCTTTGAATCTTACATGCTAAACTTCTTTAGCATCGACTTAATGTACGTTTCTTGGGACAAGCTAAGCATCCTTTTAGATCTATCTCTATAGATCGTTATCCTTAAAATATAGGATGTTTCTCCTAAGTTCTTCATGGAGAAGTGTTTAGATAATCATATCTTGATCGACTGAAGTATAGGAACATCATTCCATATTAGTAGTATATCATCAACATATAATAGTAGGAATTTGAAAGCGCTCCCACTAACATTTTTGTACACACATGGTTCATCCCCGCTTTTGATAAAATCAAACTATTTGATTGTTTCATCAAAACGGATGTTCCACCTTTGAGAAGCTTACTTCAATCCATAAATGGATTGTTATAACTTACAGACTTGATTTGTTCCAACCATTAAAACAAAACCCTTCAGCTAGTTTCCCATTGAGAAATGTCGTTTTCATGTCTATTTGCTAGATTTCGTATTCATGATAAGTTGCAATTACAAACAAAATCCGAATGGACTTGAGCATTGCTACTGGTGCGAAGGTTTCATCATAGTCAACACTTTTTCTTTGTCTGAAATCTTTTGTAACCAGTCAGGTCTTATAGGTCTCTCTACCTTACCGTCTGCTCCAATCTTTCTCTTAAAGACTCATTTGCACCCAATAGGCTTAATGCCCTCAGGCGGGGTAACCAAAGTCTATACTTGGTTCTCATATATGGAGTCCATCTTGGATTTCATGGTTGCTAGCCATTTCTCTGAGTCTTTACTACTCATTGCCTCTTCACAAATCCGTGGATCATCATCATCTATGATGCGTACCTCATCATCATTATCTATAATGAATCTATACCTTTCAGGTATCTTCGGTACTCTTTTAGATTTACGAATAGGTTATGGTATAGTAGGTTGTGTTACTTGATTAGATACCTCATTTTAACCCATAGTTTTTTGTGGTTCTTGAACTTCTTCAAGGTCTATTTTACTCCCACTAACCCTTTCAATGATAAACTTCTTTTCCAAGAAGCTTGCATGTTTCGCAACAAACACCTTTTGATCAGTAAGATGATAGAAATAATACCCTGCATTTTCTTTAGGGTATCCCATAAATTTACACTTATTATATCTTGTTTCTAGTTTATCATGCTCAAACCTTTTGACATAAGCTGGATAACCCAAAATCTTAACATACTTAAGATTAGGTTTCCTTCCTGTCCATATTTATACGGAGTCTTAAGAATGGATTTAAAAGGTACTTTGTGAAATAGGTATGCAGTCGTTTCTAGGGTATAACCCTAAAATGAAACTAGAAGATCGGTAAAACTCATCACGGAATGAACTATGTTCAATAATGTTCAATTTATTCTTTCAGATGCACCATTCAGTTGTGGCATGCCTGGTAGAGTCTATTGTGAGATTATACCATTTTCTTTGAGATAATCGAGAAACTTATTGCTTAAGTATTTACCACCTCAATCCGATTGAAGAATCTTAATACTCTTGCCAGTTTGTTTCTTTACTTCACTTATGAATTCTTTGAACTTTTCAAATGATTCAGACTTATATTTAATCAAATACATATATCCAAATCTTGAATGATCATCAGTGAAAGTAATAAAATATGAACACCCTCCTCGTGCATGCGTTGTCATAGGCTCACATACATCTGTGTGTACCAACTTTAACAACTTTATAACTCTTTCTCATTTTTCACTAAAAGGAGATTTAATCATTTTACCTATGAGACAAAATTCATAAGTTAGATATGATTCATAATCAGACAGCTTTAAAAGCCCATCATTATGCAACTTCTTTAATCTTATTTCATTAATATGACCTAGTCTATAGTGCCATATAAATGTATAATTTATATTATATCTTTTCTCTTTCTTAGTTTGTTCAACTTATAATATATTTTCATATAAGTCAAGTAAATAAAGTCCATTGAGAAATTTATTAGTACCACACAAGACATTATCATTATAAATAGAACAACTGTTATTCTTAATTATAATATGAAAACAATCATTATCCAACATAGAAATAGAAAAAATGTTTCTAATAAGTACTGGAACATGATAATAATTATTTAAACTGATGGACGCCATAAGCAGTGCTAAACAATAAGTTCCTGCGGCTAATGCAGCAATCTTTGCTCTATTCCTCATGCACAGGATGACTTCTTATTTGTTTAGCTTTCTACTTCTGCTTAGTCCCTGCATAGTATTACATATGTGAGAACAACATCCAGTATCTAATACCCAAGTAGAACTTTGACATACAGAAAGATTTATTTCAATGATGAATAAACCTTGATATAAAGTTGAAACTTCTCCAAGATTCTTTTGCTTTAAATCTGCAAGATACTCCTTACAGTTCCTCTTTCACTGACCCGACTTGTTGCAATGGAAGTATATTCCTTTGCTATTAGGATCAGCTTTCTTATTGTCCTTTGCCTTTACCTTACCCTTTGCTTTATTCTTTTTCTTCTTTTCAGAAGAACCATTGGGCTTCTTCCTCTTCTTGAAAGAATCATCCACCAACAAGACTTGACCCTTCTTGGATGGGAAGTGACCCTCCACAGTTTTCAACATAAACTCAAGTAAGCTGATGTCTAACTTATTCATGTGAAAATTTACAACAAATTGTGAGAAGAAGTCCGGGAGTGATTGCAAGATCAGATCTTGGCTCAACTCTCCATCCATTACAAACCCTAAATGTCCAAGTTTTTTAATCAGATTGATCATCTCTAGGACATGAGTCTCAACGATAGTGCCCTCGGTCATCCGAGATCGAAAGAGCACTTTAGATATATGATATCTAGCAATCCTACTTTGCTCACTATAAAAGTCCTTAAGGTGCAACAATATAGTAGGAACATCCATCTCTTTATGCTGACACTGAAGCTCATTACTCATGGATGCGAGCATGATACATTGAGCCACAATCGCATCATATTGCCACTTCTTAAAAGTAAAAGCTATAAAAATTCGGATCATTACATTCTTTTCCCCTTATAAGGATTCCACCATTGGAATCACTACTACAAGGTTAATTAAAGAGATTAGGATAATTTGTCTTCATCTTTTCTTCGAGTTTCCACGTTGCTTCTTCTGCATTATGGTTCCTCCAAATTACCTTTACAGAAAGTATTACCTTATTTCTTAAAACTTGTTCTTTTCTGTCAACTATCTGAACAAGGATTTCTTCATATGTTAAGTCTTTTTCAACCTGAATAGGCTTATACTCTATTACATGTTTGAAATCTTATTTATAGGATCGTAAACTAACATGTAAAACACATTG
The DNA here is from genome assembly GCA_947179155.2 of Hedera helix. Taxonomy (NCBI): domain Eukaryota; kingdom Viridiplantae; phylum Streptophyta; class Magnoliopsida; order Apiales; family Araliaceae; genus Hedera; species Hedera helix. The sequence continues at coordinate 21,989,382 of OX359272.1, read as the reverse complement.
TGTATATGCTCCAACTCTGGAGGTAATGTTACTTCGTAAGCTACCTTTCCTATTCTTTTTAATACTTCAAATGTTCCGATGAATCTCAGACTTAGCTTTCTTTTATTTTCAAATCTGATTTCTCCTTTTCAGGGAAATACCTTTAAAAACACGTAACTTCCCACGTCGAAGTCCTGCTATTGTCAATGCAAGTCTGCATACATCTTCTCTATGTCTTGAGCTGCTATATGCCTTGGTCTTATAATACTTACAATCTTTGCAGTCTGCAGAACAAGTTCGGGGCCCAATAGCTATCGTTCTCCTATCTCATCCCAACACAATGGTGTCCTGCACTTTCTCCCATACAGTGCCTCAAACGACGGCATGTCTATACTCGCATGATAACTATTGTTGTAGGCTAACTCGACCAATGGTAGATGATCATCCCAACTCCCTTTGAAATCCATGACATAAGCACGTAACATGTCTTTTAAGGTCTGAATTATTCTCTTGCTCTGTCCGTCTGTTTGAGGATGGTATGCCGTACTCAACCTCAACTAAGTTCCTATATGCTCTTGAAAACTTTTCCAAAAATTAGATGTGAAACGCGGATCCTAATCTGACATAATTGATACTGATACATCATGTCTTGACATTACTTCCTTAATATATTGGTTGGCTAACTAATCCAAATTGAACCTGATTTTGATTGGCAAGAAATGCACTAATTTCATGAGTAGATCCATTATTACCTATATGGCGTCATATCCTTTCTACGTAGTTGGAAGCCTTACCATAAAATTCATCGTGATATGTTCCCATTTCCATTCTAAAATCTCTAACAGTTGTAATAAACCGCTTGGCAACTGATATTCTGCCTTAACCATATGACAAGTTAGGCATTTGTTGATGCACTCTGCTACTTCTCTTTTCATGTCTGGTCACCAAAAATGTTATCGTAGGTCTTGATACATCTTTGTACTATCGGGATGTATCGAATACCTTGAACTGTGTGCCTCTTCTATAATTCTTTCTCTTAGTTCCAATACTACAGGTACCCATACTCTTCCTTCAAATCTTAAGATCTCATCCTTGTCCATTTTTAATTTAATGTGCTCTCTATCCATGATTTTCTTCCTTTTACCTTCGCATTCTTTATATGCATCTTGCGTTTCTTTTATTTTATCCAATAACGTTAGGCGAGCCTCTATCATGAATAACTGTTTCGATTCTATCGGATACTTGAACTCGATTTTCATTCTTACCATTTCCTTGATTAGCTCCTCCTAAGCTTTCAACATTGCCAACTTTTCTCGACCCTTCCAATTTAAGGCATCAACGACTACATTGGCCTTTCTCGGGTGATATAGAATAACACAATCATAGTCTTTGATTAATTCTAACCACCTTATTTTTTCTCATATTCAACTCCTTCAGTTTAAAGATATATTTCAAATTTTTGTGGTTCGTATATATCTCACATTTCTCTTTGTATAAATAATGTCTCCATATCTTTAGGGAAAACACCATCACTGCCAATTCTAGGTCATGGGTAGACCCTTTCTCATAATCCTTTAGTAGTCTTGACGCATATGCAATGACTTTACCGTGCTACATTAACACGCATCCAAGTCCCTTATACGATGCATCACTGTACCACACGAAACCTCCCGTATCATCTAGTAATGATAACACAGGTGCTTCACTTAACCTTTTCTTTAGCTCCCAAAATCTCTCCTCACACTTCTCCGACCATACAAAATTTACCTCCTTCCTTATTAAATAAGTTAACGTTTCTGCCAATTTTGAAAAGTCCTTTATGAATCTCCAATAATAACCTATCAGTCCTAAGAAACTTCGTAATTTTGTTGGTGTCTTGGGTTGCTCTCAATCAATTACCACTTCCACCTTTGCTGAATCTACCGATATCCCTTCCTTGGCAATCACATGTCCTAAAAAGTGAACCTTCTCTAACCAAAATTAGCACTTCAAAAATTTGGCGTACAACTTCTCTTTCCATAATACTTCCAATACAATTCTTAAGTGTTTAACATGATCCTCCTATGTCTTTGAGTAGAGCAGAATATCATTAATGAACACCATTATGAACTTATCCAAATACTGTTTGAACACCCTATTTATCATGTCCATGAATGCAACTAGTGCATTCGTCAAGCTAAATGACATCACCAGGAACTCATAATGGTCGTAACGAGTCCCAAGTGTTGTCTTAAGCACATCCTCGGGCCTCACCTTCAGTTGATGATAATCGTCCTCAAGTCTATCTTAAAAAAGCACTTCGCTCCCTTAAGTTAATTAAAAAGATTGTCGATCCTGGGAAACGGGTACTTATTCTTTATCGTCACTTTGTTCAACTCCTTATAGTCGATACAAAGTCTTAACGATTCATCCTTCTTCTTTACAAATAAAATTGGTGCTCCCCACGAAGACACGCTCAGCTGTATGTACTTTTTATCAAGTAATTCGTTGCAATTGTATCATCAATTCCTTCATCTCTATGGGTGCCATCCTGTATGGGGCTTTTAAAACTGGCGCTGTACTTGGCACTAGGTCTATCATAAATTTGATCTCCCTGTCTGGCAGAAGACCCGATAACTCTTCTGGAAACACATCCATATATTCCATTACTACTGACATTTGATCCATCTCCATCTCGGTTCTTTGGGTGTCTATTATATGAGCCAAATATCTTACACAGCCCTTCCTTAATAACTTATTGGTTTGCATCATCGTCAAATAACAAGACTGCCTTGGCGATTTACTACCATAAAATACTACCTTAAACTTTTTCAGAGTCTTTGTGATGCCTCCAAATTTGGGTTCCATAATCTCATGTTTAGTGCTCATAATCCAATACATAATCACAACTAAAAACATAATCTTCATTTAATCTTAGTGGAATAATATATCACTATTCCTTACAAAAAAGGTAATACAATTCCAAGGTCTTCTAACCTTAACATACACCAAACATATCTTAAAGGATTCGCAAAAGATTTATAATATTTAAATAACATTAAATAGTTACACTAATAGCATGATAATTCTACGTTTTGGCTTTTTCCTTGCCCTTGTCTTTCTTAGAGCATTCAGGCTTAACTGAAAAATAGGTCATGATATAACAAGGGTGAGCAACTAGCTTTCTCAACAAATTTAAGATCAGTAAATACAAGATTTGATATATCATGATTGAATAAGAATAACTTCAAAGATTTAAACAATAAATAATAATTGTGAAAAACCAAGAATCAAATTTTAATTAAAAGAAATGATTGAGTTTTTACTGTTGAGTGGTCTCTAAGGACCATGAACTAATACTTAAGATAAATTAAATATGTATCTAACCCTTTTATTGTTTTGGTATTCGAGGGGATTAGCCTTTTATACCCTATGTATATGCATAACATTCAAACATCTTGCGCAAAGGTCAGTTTCCTGAATATAATCCCCTTATCTAGGGTTATTCGTTCTCAGTCTTACTATAAGAATCTGCACCAATCAATGATTTGAATAATCTTTTAAAAATATTGAAGTTAATGAATTTATACATGCAGTGTCTAGCCAAAATAATTAGCGTAGACATTCTTAAACAGTTCTTGAATCAAATGAACTATAAAGCTTCGAATGCACTATTTGCAAATACATAAACAATATAGATGTGGATTAATTTTAAGTAATTAAACCACTTAATGGTCTTGCAAAATAAATACAAGTTTAGGTGTAGGAAACTTGCATCGATTGTTGATTACAGCTAACTAATACAATTTAATATCTTTTGAACAAACCTAACAATTAATCAAGTTGATCTTTCAATTAATATCATATCTAGGTTCATATAATAACATTTGTACATCTTAATTTACTAACATGTAATCATATAATTAAATAATTAAGGGTATATTAAACACTTTAGAAATATTATCATCATTTGATAATATTCTAATCATATAAAATCTATATTAATCATTTAACATAGTTTAAACTTCTATCTAATATTATTAACTATTTAATAATATTTTATTAACCTTATAATATTATTAATCATTTAATAATATTTTATTAACCTTATAAGCTCACAAATTGCTAGATTCTAGGAATTTTCTTGCACAAAGGACTTGAGTTGGTAAGGTTTGGTAGATTTTTTCAACCACTTTAGTACCTTTAGAACTCAAAATCAAACCACATGAAATTTTAAATCCATTCCCATGTGGGACCCCATGGTGACCGGCTAAATGGTCCTTTTTTAGCCATTTTTGGTTTAATTTTTATATCTTATATATACATATAAATCCCACATGTCATATATATATATATATATATATATATATATATATATAGACACACACACACACACACACACAAACATACCTCATTTAAATCACCAACATGGTCCCACAATGATAAGTACTTGCATTTGATTTGGGTCACATGTTTGGGTCATTACATTAATTCTATTTGGGCTTCATTACAAGTTCAAATGGGCTACTAGTTAAATTAATTATCCTAGCAACATTTGGGCTATCAATTAATATATTCAAGTATACTTCATATGGACTTGAATAACATATATGGGCTAAGTGTTCACCTCCATTGGTCCTAGTTTATTAATTCCTTTGGACTTAAAAATATAGTCCAATTAGACTTGCCTTATTAATTTTTTTGGGCTACTAGGTTAAGCTAGTTTATAAAATACCAACACATAAATCTTTAATTTCCAAGAACTGTACCTCCATCTGATCTTATGTTGTCTGGGGAAAATAGGCCTCAAAGAATAGTTCTTTAAACTTATCCCACTACACAATCCTCACTCCTGCTTAATTCCAGTTTACCTGCCACCAGTAGTTGGCCTCTCCCTTCATCATAAATGTTATAAAAGCTGTCTTTTGTTCTTTCGCGACTCTTGTCACCTCAAATACCTTCTCTAGCTCTATAACCTATTTTTGGGATTCTATTGGGCTGGTTGTTCCTTTAAATTCTAGAGTGCCTATCGCTTTAAAGTCCTTGAAGTTTGCTATGAGAGTAGCTGGAGGTTACACACCCATTACGTTTGATGTTCTGTTCTATAGTGCTTCTATCAATAAGTCGATAAAACCTTGTATAGGGTTTATTGGTTCCGATTCGGCATTAACCGATTCATCTGGTGGTGGTGGAACTGGTTGTCTGTGTCTTGGCAGTGTTTTCTGTTTAAATAAACTTATATTATTATCTTATCATTTATTTCTTATCATATTGTCTTTTAAAGCACATAACAATTAGAAAGACAATTTAATCATTGCAACACACATAAACATAAAATATATTTATATTCATATGTGACAAATTAGTGCCTAACACTTTACATCAGCTAGCATACTACTATAAATACCATTTATCCCACTGATACTTCAAAAGTTGGGATTTACAAACGCTAACCCTCAATCAAAAATAAAAGACGGGGTTTAAACAAAATACTTCCCACTGGCTATACGAAAGTTGGGATTACCTATAACATACAAACATAATTACACATGTTAGATACATATATATTACATAGACCACTAGTGGAGCATGTCATGCTTTTTGGCGTCGTGATACTCTTCATCCCCCATCCTGATCATCCTTTTTCAGCTCAGAGTCATATGAGTATAACCATCCTCAACAGAGTAGTTATACACCCGATCCTGCCACCTCCTAAAGGCAGTCCTATCACATGCTTTATTCCACTGAACCTCTAGCAGAACTCTATCTCTGACTTCCTCCTCCCATAGAATCTTAAAGGCCTCTTTCTCTTTTTTTCCTTTCTCCAACTCTTGCTCAGCTTCACGGAGCTTATCCTTAAGCTCAACGTTCCTTGTTACCACATGTGTCACCAGTGCCTCGTAAAGAACCACCAACGACTCCACTTCCTGCTTCTCTTCTTCTAGCTCATGAATTCGATCCATGAACTCGGAGTTCTGATTTAGTAGACCAACCATAAAGTCTTCCTCATCATATCCTTCCATCTCTGCATCTTCTATAGGTCCATCCGAGAACCATACTAGCTCATCTCCTTCGCCGTCCACCTCAGGATCTTCCTAGGGATCCATCTCGGGCTCAAATTGTCAACCCTCCACAGTAACTACCGGGGTTGGCTCAACTGCCACTAGTTCCTCGTATACGACATGTATACCGTGAGGTTCATCTTCTCTTGCTTGACTGGATTATCCAAGTTTTGGCATCCTACGAAACAACATTAAGAACTTAATTAGTTCTTTGTAACCACATTTTATCTTTTCAAATAACATATATTTTGCAAATTTTTATTTGTGAAGAATCCTATAATTCATCCCTTATAACTCTAAATAAGTCTTTCTACTTTCCTTATGGTCATATTCCTAAGATTTTTCCCCCCACCTAAGGTTTATAATTAATCAGCTCTGATACCAACCTATGACGTTCCCAAATTTGAGTCCCCTTGAATCTCGATTTGATGCTCACGGTACTACACAAATATTACCCATACATCATCATTAATAACTTAAGACATAATTTAAATACAATATCTTTATACAAAACATACATGTAGTCCCAAGTTACTCTAACCTTTACGAATTACAAAAGATATAATAATATGAAGTCTATTACATATTACTACATTACATAAATGAAACATGAACTAATTAACATCTACTTGGATGTTTTTCCTTTTCCTTTGTCTTTAACAGATCCACTGGCCTTCTCTGGCTTAGCTGAAATATTATGTTTAAAGCAAATGTGAGCATTTAATAGCCAGCAAGTATAAAGTAGTTAATAACATAATATCTCATAGTTTAAAATATTTTCGAATAACCTTCAACAATTGTTAAATAATTACGAAAAGGTTTGAATAATATAATCAACATTTTTTTAGATTTTAAAGTCATTAATTTCATACAGAATGGTCATAATACCAAGAAATCTTGACGGACCTTAACAATCACATAGACTGCTAACTTCAGGTAGGACATTAAACCACATTATTACAGATTTATACTTTAGGGGATCAACCTATCGTACCCTATATTGAGCACAAAATAACCATCTATATTAAGCCTCAACCAAAATTAAAATATTCGATTATCTAGCTTTTAGTCATCCCTACTATGAGGGTTGTTCATTCTTAGCTTTTAACACAGGATTCTGCACTAAATAATTTGGATTGGATTAGCTTTAAAGAATCATTTTTTTTAATTGAATAATTATATTTCAAAGGTCTAGTCGAAAAAATTTGCATAGACTTACATGGCAAAATAGTTCATGCATAACGATCTTTAACTTTTAAAAACAGTTCAATAGTTGAACATTCTTTCTGAAACACTTTCGTGTAGACATGACATTTATCTGTAAAGAATGAATTTAGAACATGTCTGGTTAGAATACTTGCCTCATTCGTCGTTTAACGCTAATAAATTATTTTCGTCCCCCATTCGTCCTACATTTAATAACTCGTCTACCAATTAGTTACACACGGACCCACATATTGGTTTAACAAATCACATAAGTAATATTGTACATCCTTTATTAATTTTGAACTCTTCATTTACATTAAGCACATATCAAATTCGTATATCTTTTACTAGTTTCGGACATTTATCTACTTCAAATAATCACATTTGTTTGTCCTTTAATAGTTCAGATTCTTTAAAACTCTTTCATATTTTATCCACGATTTATAAGTATTAACCTTTCATCTTGACAACCTGACTCGGTCTGAACTAACCCGGTTAACCCGTCCCAACCAACTCGATTAAATTGATCCAACTGGACTGACCTAATCAATCCGTTAAAAATTGGATGCGATCCAACCCGATCTGACGTAACCTAACTCGACATGGGTTAATCTGACTGATAAGTGAGTTTTATACCTATGTATTGACTATCGTTTAGCTTAATATTTTGCGAGTTCTTAAGTAGTTTTAAGTGTTTTATGTTGCTTTTACGTGTCTTGATGTTATTTGGTAAGAATTGGAGTAAAGGCTTGGTAGATCAAAGTTTGGAGTTGCTATGCTTGAATTTTCAGCTCGTCAATTACGCAGTAAACATTTTAAGACTGATTTCGACCTTGACACAGGTGGAATTTGTCAAATCCTAAAACATGAAAGTTGTAGATCTACTTCTTCGTTTTCCAAAACATCTTAAATCATTTCAATCAGAGTTTTATAAGAAAGTTATGGCCATTTTCTCAAAAGATGCTGAAGCAGTCAAAATCTTAGAATTTTAGGCAATGGACAAAACCGTCGCTATAAGGCAGCGCAGTTGCTCCCAAGGCAACTCAGGTGCACTCGAATACGCTGGTAAAAAAAATATAAGGAGCACAACTGCGCTGCACCTGCGCCCGGGAAGCAACCAGACCACTTTTTGACGCGTTTTTGCATATTTTTTACTCTAAATTGGATTTGGGTGTCCTTCTATGCTAGGATTTGGACTTGTAACTTATAAATACTGTAACGATCTCGAAATTTGAAAAAACTTATTACCTTAAATTTCATATTTATTATTCATTATTTTCTTAACGTCCAAATTTTGGTTCGTTAATAAATCTTTAATCACCTTATTTAACCTACTAATTGACTTTACAGTCATCAATTATCAAATTTTTCAGTATAAATTTATTTTTCTTTTCTCAATCATTGTATTAAAATATTTGGATATTTAAAATCCTTATATCTCGATCCTAGTCCCTGAATCGCAACCTTTACCTTTTTCTTTTTGTTATAAGTACCATTAAGCTCAACCTTCAAAATTTAATATTGTTTATATCCATACAATATTCTTTGTTTCATAATTCATAATTAGAAACTCTATATCGTAACAACTATCTGAAATAATCACAGTACACAATTTTAACTTTACTCATCTTATTCGGATCCACTTTATATGTACATACAATATATCAATATAATCTTAGCAAATGTACTCACATTGAATTATAATATTGAAAATATAATAATAACATTCACAACCTTTTAGGGTAATCCATCTCTAGCACAATCTGATATTCTTGAAATTTATTTCTTTACCTGCAAAAATGTATATTATGCAAGTAATGAGCACAACGGCTCAGCAAGTTCAACAGTTCACACCTTGCATGCTTCATGTATCACATATTATAACATGCTCTGTGTGTGTCATACATCACTTGTTGTGCTTCTACCCAAGCAATATATCTCACATATATTCACATTATTGCACAAAGTACATATCGTTGTCATATTATTCACAGATCACATAACACATAATTTACTTGCATTTGAACAAGAATTAGCATATTCTAACAGGTAAACAATTAATATCAAAGTACTGAAGAACTTGCCTTGACGTCCAATTATTAATTGGTGGCTCAAAACCTTTCTCGAACAACTTAAGACCATAAGATAATCAATTAATAATTATTTTTCCTCTCGTGATATTAATTTAATTAATTAATACCACCTATAATGTAATTAACCCTATCCAACGATTTAATTTTAGGGTACCGGGTCAATTATCAATTAATATGGTTAATTCTATTAAATTTGTCCCTTAATATATTAATTTAACTTAATATAAAACATGTTCAATGCGGACAACTCGACTTATCGGATAAAATTTAACGTATTTGGTTGTCCGAATTTTCATTTAACCATTTTCTATCTTTTAAACTTATTAGATTAATATTTAAAATATTTAAATATTAATAAAAAAATATTTAATATTTTTACAAAAATATTAAATTTAATGCCCAAATATCATTTCTATATTTTTAGAAATTTTCTAACATTTTAAAACAATTTTTAAACATTTATTTAATTAAAACCTATTTTTTGAGGGCATTTTCATAATTTTTGCAACTATAGGGACAAAACCAGAATTTTCCGGAAAGCTCAGGGGCACGTCGGTCATTTGGCAAGGCTAGGGACATGTTCGGTATTTCCCTAAAAGGTCAGGGGCACGCTGGTAATTTTCAATGTTGCCGACACCGCGCATTGCGCGCAGCCTCCCCCTACGCCAGCCAAACGACGTCGTTTCGCCTGGCGAGAAATTGGTTGCTGCGCATGGCGCGACCTTCCCCTTTCAGCGCCCCAAAACGACGTCGCTTAATTCCCAGCAGCAGAAAAACTTTTAACAGTAGCCAGCCAAGCAATCCAAAAACACCATTTTGCTCCAATTTTTCCCAACAAAATTGTTCCAAAAATCATATAATCCATAGATATACATCCAACAATTATTTAGAATAATTATTCTAATTATTTTCTAGTTTCCCACAAAATTATTTTATCACTAATATTACACAAATAAATTAAATAAAAGTATTTTATACCTTCCAAGGCTTGAAAAACTTCCTATGAAGCTTGTTATTCTTCTTGATAGCACCAAAATTTTTCTCCCTTGATGGTGATGGTGGTTCGGGTGACGGTGATGGTGGTGGAAGGAGAAGAAAGAGAGAGAGTTTGTGTGTGTTTATGTGTTGTTGTTTGTTTATTTTTAATTTTTTTTCTTTTATTCTTTGCCTAAATTCTTCTTTTAAGCCTCAAGTATATAAATTATTTCTAATTCATATACCAAGTCCATCTCCTCTCTCTTGATCCGGATAAGCAACAAAACATGAATAATTAATTAATTTAATACATTACATAATTATTTCGTGTAATAAATATTTTATATAATATATAAAAATATTTATTTTAATTCGCTAAAAATCATAAATTGATTTATAAAGAATATTAATACATTTTTCAGGTATTTTACTTGACAAATTTTGTACACGCACAATGCCATGCATGTAATTATATGAGATAATTTATACCTCCAAAATTCATAAAATAATTCATAAAACATATAAAAATTATTTTTTGTATTTTTTCACTTCGTTACTTGGACAACATGTTACATTAAAATGTTTACGTTTCCAAAATATTATTCCCCATAAAAATCATAAAAAAAATTCCATTATACATAAACATAATTTTTTTAATAAATTAAAACATTCGTTTTCTCATTTATTTTTCCATTTTCTTACTATTTACATTAACTTTCCTTATATAAATTATATAATTTATAATTATATAATTTATATAATTACTTTTATTCTTAATTAATTTTTAAACTTCCTCCATAATTATTGATTAATTATATAACTAATAATTATACATTTATTTACTCCCTCATTAATTTCATCCTCTTATATATATAATCATTCTTATACAATTTATATAATTATTCTTCCATTAATATTTTACTTTAATTTTCTTATATAAATTATATACTTTATTAGTATATAATTTATAAAATTACCTCCTCCTCTTAAACAATTTCTAAGCCTTCACCATAATTATTGATTAATTATATAATCAATATTTTTAATTTTACTAACTTCTTCATTAACTTTTCATAAATTTGGATTAATTTAATTTATTAATCCCTTTATTTCCATAATTAATGGAATTTATAATTATCAATTAAACATACACATTTATATATATATACAAATGTATATATATACATATCTAATTTCTATATCTCACAATACCACATCACACTATAATAATTTTTATATCTCCACAATAATTTAATTGTACAATTTTATTGCACCATTATATGCAATTTCGACAAAACTTAATAAATTATTTTTAAACAATTTATTTACTTTTTTAATTCAACACAATTTATCACCATCTTTGTACAGATTTAATTTACCAATTAAATCTCATTACACACTTTAATTCACATAAAATATATCAATCATAAATGATTTAAATAACCTTAATAATTTTGTTATTTAAATTCTTATTTAATATTATTAAAGAAATCCCGAAAATTCGGGTCCTCATAAATATACTAGGAGACTCTTATTTTCAATATAATAGAATAGAGATTAACATAGTTAAAAGTAAATTAGAATAGAGAATTGAGGCTTTTATCAAGATCTAAAGGATGATTCACACAAAAATTCAAAATTAAAGGAAGAATTGGAGATCGTGCTTCAAGACTAAGATATTTTCTCTCTAAATCTTTTCTTTTAATTATTGTTCTTCTTGGGATGATATCTAATGCTATAAACGTGTTTTCTTCTTTAGTTATGGGCTAATTTTATATTATGGTTGCAATAGAACCCAATGTCTAGTTTACATTAATTCTCTTCCTTTTTGATTTTGTATGATTATATATGAATTATTTATCATATTTTGCGCATAAAAGTATTAATTAATATGTTAGTCTATATGAAGTTGACGAATGGATTATAGATTCGATTTAAATATTTTTGTGCAGAATATTTATGAGCGTTCATGTATTAATTAATTAATTGCACATAATTATTAGGATAATCTATATAAAATTAGGAGATGGAATATAGATTTTGATCTAGATAAGATAACATATGTTCATAGAATCGAAAAGAGTTTATATGATTAGTATATAGCATAGGAATATACCTATGCATCTTTTGCAGCCATAAAGATAATGTGACACCCCGGAATTTTACAGAAATTCTAAATAAGGATTATGGATAATTAAGTGAAGGTTATAAAACAAAACCTAGTTAAAATAATGAAATGTGATTATTATGTGATTAAATTGACGTATGATGTGATCAATATGTTAGAAAAGACCAGTGTGTTTGAAATATTAAAGAGGGACCTATGTGGTCTAATATAGAAAGATAAATTAAGTTAGAGAATTATGAAAATGGGAAATTATAATAAAAAGGAATTTTGAGGACTTAATGATAGTATAATGGATTAAGAACGAATAAATTGATGTTAATACCTACAATAAGGTGAACTGGAAGGAATTAGTGTAAGACGCTGTAATATGTCAGCATGTAATAGTTTGAATGTATGAATATGTGTATATTATGTAAGTGATCATATGTAGAAAGAAAAGTACAAGGGAATAAGGAAAAACGTATGTGAATTGAGTTTAACTATGTAAATTGAGAATGAGGTTAAAGAGTAGGCCTGGAGAGACGAGGATATGAGAATGACGATGTAAGGTATGTATGTATGTGCAAAGAATAAGAAATTGTATGATTTAATCGGTTTATTAAGGAATATTAAAGATTTAAGGAATAATAAATATGTGATATGTGAATATATGAAATTTGTTTAGGAATTGATAATTTTGATGGAAATAAGTTATGTAGTTATACGTCGTGCAAAAATGGAATGTAATACTCTTAGAATGAGTGGAAAACATGTTGGATGCAAGAATGATTTAAATTGGTATTTAAATTATATGTAAACAAGAAAAAGGGATGTAAAGTAGTAATAAATGTATTATGAGTTTAAAAGGATAGAGGACGATGGATTTTAGTAATCCGGTCGAGGTTCGCTTCACGAGGAAGCGATTTATGAAAAAGTGAGCAAGTCGACTATTTTGAGATGTCGGAAAGTGAAATGGATTGAATGGGAACCGAGAAGATTTGGGGAAAACTTATTATGGAATATTATGCAAATTGCAATTATTGATAATTATTATATGTAATTGATGAAATTAGCATTTGGGAATGTGACAAGTGTTATGGGACAAACCAATTATGGCGTATTTGATGCTAGAATAAAATTCAAGCATAATGAAATTAGTTTGAATTAAATTGGATTTGAAATGGATTGAAATAAGCAAATGTTGTTTTAAGAGATTAAATTCTCTAGCTTTTGGTAATAAAGACAATAGTGCCCTTGTCAAATTATGTAATGACACATGAGTCCTAAGTGGTTTAATGACTATTATGTCCATACTTGGTGGTGAGAAATGACATGAATGCCCCTTTAACCATGCAAGTTAAACTAACCCAATATTGGTTAAGTGTTGGAGCACTTATATATATATATATATATGTATGTATGTATATATATTAAGTAAAGAAAGAGCTTAGTTCCTTATGTTTTCAGCAAAAACATTCGAAGGAGCTAGAAGGCTAAGAGAGAAGGGGAGGAAAGCTAGGGTTGCTAGGAAATCTTGGAGAATCCATAAGATAGAGTTCAAGCTAAGTGGAAATCATCCTTAGAAGGGAGCATACAACCTTGAGGAAGCTTTAGTGCATGAAGAAAGACAAGTTTCAAGAAGGTATCACAAAGTTTAAGTTATGAACTTTAATGTTTAAGTGTTTAAATTCAAGTTCTAGTATGGCCATGCATGAATCCTTGAAAGACAAAGTTTGATTATGAAGTTATGTGAGTTTATGTGTGCTATGTTTGAGATTTGATGGAACTATAGATTCTAAGGTTGTAAATCAAAGGCGATATATTATTCATGTATGAATTTAAGCTAGAAATCATGATTTAAGGTATGATCATATGATATATGTTGCTAGATTTGATGAAAACCTAGTTTGGAAGGTTGAACATGTCTAAAGCATGATAAATTTATGTTAGATAGTATATAAAATGCTCAAGTGATGGAGAAGTATGTTTTAGTTTGAGAAAATTGAATACTAGGCTATACTTTGTGTATAGATTTCGTAATAATCTGTAAAGTGCATTAGAATGTGCAGTTAGAAGTCATATGGACTTATATAGTGGTCAAATGTGGTTGTGATAACTTATATGATATATAGAGTTAAGGATTAAAAGTAAGGTTAAGCTTTGAAATTTGAAAGGTTTTGAAAAGTTAAGGAAAAAATTCGGATTAAAGGGTGATTTTTGGCAATTGTGAGGAACTAAAGGTAAAACGAAGTGAAATGAGTCATTTTTATGTTAATACACATGTTAGAGTCGATTTGGTAACCGACGAATTTGAATTTGAGCAAAAGGGCGATTCGAACGATCGAAAACGATCGTTTCGAATCAAAATGGATTTTAACGGACAAAAGTCGCCTCGTGCGAAGTTTTATGGTTTTGAAAGTTTGGACATGTCATATATAGGTTATATGAACTATGTCAAGTGTTGACTTGATGTTTTAAATCAAATGGCCAAAAATCACAAGAATTACAAAAGTTGGTTTTGAAAATTATGAAATTTCCTAAGTATAGAAACAAGTTGAACAGCCCTCCTACGGGCTAAGATATCTATGATTTTAAGGAGCCAAATGTGGAAATAGAAAATTTTATAAAATACTATGTTATAAGGTCTACATGTGTACCAATTTTGATCTTGATTGGATTTGTAGTTTAAGAATTAAAAAAATCACTAAAGCAGTAGAGAAAATCAGAAATTGCCGAACCAGGGACTGCGTCGGGGCGCAGTCATTAAGGCTAGACACTGCGCCGGGGCGCAGTGTCACTGTTCATCGGCCGAGAGCTTTTCGCGGCCAGCGAGATTGAGAAGAAGAAAAGTGGCGCCGGGGCGCAGTTACTGTAGCAAGTCAAAAAAT
The DNA here is from genome assembly GCA_947179155.2 of Hedera helix. NCBI lineage: Eukaryota > Viridiplantae > Streptophyta > Magnoliopsida > Apiales > Araliaceae > Hedera > Hedera helix. The sequence continues at coordinate 21,974,093 of OX359272.1, read as the reverse complement.
TTTAAGTGTCCAAAATGTAATAATTTGATAAGGAACGATAAGAATGGGTTATGTAAACCCTAGATAGATAAGAATGGACTATATAAAGGATGTCCAGGTATAATGAAACGATAAATGGCATAATGTAACATGCCTAAAGCTAAGCCAAAGTGAGCTAAAGGTTATGAAAAATGTCGAGGACAAAGTTGAAATATAATATGAACCTATGTAAGGTTTAATACATTAAATGGGAAATGATTAGAGACGAATGGTGGTATAATTATGAGTTAAGTTTGATAATTCATATTAAGTTTATGATCATATATTGATGTTTATAGATTGTATGTTTACAGAAAAGGTTCGATCGAGTAACCTGAGGTAAAGATGGATAGATCGGCCAAGCAAGGCGACAGAGGTTAAGTTAATAAATGCATTACAGGCAAGTGTTCAGACTATAAGGTGCTATGTTCTAGGTGAACTGCGTGTTAGTGGAATATTTGAAATGTGCCTTACGTGCAACTATATGTTTTAACTGTTAAGTGTAATACGTGGCATTCATGTATAACATGATTAAGTAGAGAAGCATAACGCATAAATAAATTGTGAGCATGAAATGTGCTATCTGAATTACTTGCTGAGCTTTATGCTCACCCTTGCCATGAACTAACATTTCAGGTAGAATACAAGAAGGCCGGAGGTTCCGGTGATGCTAAGGTAAAAAGTGTGAATGCATGGAGATGCGTGAAGAGATTTATAAATTGTATCTATGAGATATTCATGTAAATCAGATGTATGCAAATTTGTATATATGCAAGTTATGTAATAACCGATTTTAAATATTAAACCTAGATGGTAGAAAGGAATGTATAATTTGCTAATTTGTATTATCGGCGGATGAAAAGTGTATGTTTATATTGTCCAGGGAAAGTGGAAAAGTGATACATGTGATAAACTTGTATGTGTAGTACAGAAATATGTAAATAGATACATATGAACGTGATCAGGTACAGGTAATAGGGCTATGTACGAATAGTTCATGACGAGATTTTATTAAAAGGATATGTTAAATCATAAAAGTATATGATTTGATAATTGTAATAGACTAGGTCACAATTTGATAGCGGTGGACCGAAGTTTTATGAATTGGATAAGTGAACGTTGCGATCCTGAGACAGTTAAAGATTATAAGTTAAATAAAGTTTTAAAAAAAAAATATGGACCAAATTACGGTTAATTAAAGGTCAAATGTTAAAGTTTAACGCACGGAATCCCGGTTAATAATGTTTAAAGTTAATAATTCTGATATCCAGAGATAATCGGATAATTAAATAAGGTGTGGGATTTCGGGGCGTTTCATTTGGTATCAGAGCAGATAGGTTATAGACTTTAGGTAGGAGTACCTTAAGCTATGACCTTTGTGAGGAAGAAAGAGATAGTAAAACATTGGACTCTAGAGGAGTTGTGTATGAAAGAAATGAATTTTGAGAATTCGGGATTAAGGAATAGTCAATGATATTGTAAGATAAGAGAAGGATAAAGGGAAAATGGGCCATAAGATCCTAGGAGATCAATAAGACGAAAATGGGACTCTGGATGAGTTGTAAATGGTAAGATAAGATTAAGGGACTCTTAAGGAGTTGCGAATGGTAAGTTATGAATATAAAGGACTCATGATGAGTTGTGAACAATAAGATGAAGGGACTCTTAATGAGTTGTAAGATGTGAATTGATAAAATTCATATCAGAAAAGGCTAAAGTGAGAAATGTTAGGGTATGTGGGATTTTTCATTGAGGACTCATGGTAGTGGCCGAGTGTGCACTTCCTCGGTATGGGACGGGGATTTGTACTTGCTTAGCTTCCTATCGTGATAATCAGTGGAGATCCAGCGTCACGGTAAGAAGTGAGAAGAGTTAAGTAGGAAAGATTAAGGTTGGTTGCGTGTTCTGAAAACCAACACGTATGGAAAGTTCGTGACTCATGATTATGTGGTGGAGCCCCTCAGCGAATGGGCGACTATAGCCTGACTAGGACAAGCTCCTTAAATCATATGATTGTGGTAAGTTCCTGAGCCCAAATGCGTGGAAAGTTTGAGGAACAAGGTTGGGTTAGAGTAGGAACAATGGATTATTCAATATAACGAGGACTATTATTGATCCAATTACAGGTGGTGCTTTAATGGCGAAGAACTTTGATGAGGCCTATGACTTGTTAGAAACCATGACAGCAAATGATTACCAATGACCATCTGCAAGAGTGAATCAGCCAAAGACAGTTGAGAGAATTGAGAATGATGCAGCTTTTGCAATGGCTGAGAAAATGGAAACACTAATGAAGATAGTAGAAACACTTGTGAAGACTGGGTAGCCTAATCAACCTGTGGCGGTGACTTATAATCTATGTGCTGGGAACCATTCAGTTAATCAACGTCCAATCAATGCAGAATCGGTCCAGTATATGGCAAACTACAATCAGCAACAGCAAGGGAATAATGCCAATTACTATCATCAAGGGGTGAGAAATCAGGCAAGTTATTCATGGAGCAACAATCAAACACAATCTTTTGTGCCAAGATCATCATATCAACTGGGTTTACAGAATCAACCTCCAATACAGCCAGAAAATATATCAATTTTTGAGGAAATTGTTATAAAATATATATTGCAGAATGAGGTTAAAATGAACAGTCTAGAATCATCAATGCTGATCATCCAGAACCAAGTGGGTCAGCTTGCTAGTGCCATGCATAGTAGGCCTCAAGGTGCTTTGCCGAGTGATACAGTGATAAATCCAATAAGAGAGGGCAAGGAGCAATGCAAAACAGTCACACTTCAGAGTGGGAAGGAATTACATGATGATAAAAATTCAAAAAGGGAAAATCTAGAGGCGGATGATGATACTGAAACAAAAAGGGAGAATAGTCATAATGTGTCGCATGGGCATAAAGATGGAGAGAAAATTGTGAATCCAAAACAAAATAAAATTGTCACCCGTGCCATTTCATAAAGACTTCAGAAATTAAAACTTGACAAGCAATTTTCAAAATTCTTAGAGATATTCAAAAAGCTTCATATCAACATCCCGCTTTTATATGCCTTAAAACAAATGCCTAGCTACGTGAAGTTTATGAAGAATATTTTTTCTAACAAAAAGAAGGTAGATGATTTTGAAATAGTGGCACTTACGGAGGAATGTAGTGTAATTTTACAAAAGAAGCTACCAACAAAGCTTAAGGATTTGGGTAGTTTCACAATTATGTGCACAGTTAAGAGTCAATATTTTGGGAAGGCGTTGTGTGATTTGGGAGCAAGCATAAATTTAATGCCTTTATCCATATATAAGAAGCTTGGATTGAATGAAGCGAAACCTACAAATGTGACTTTACAATTAGCGAATAGGATAATCACTTATCCATGGGAGATTTTTGAAGATATATTAGTTAAGGTGAATAAGTTCATATTTCTTGCGGATTTTATTGTTGTGGATTATGAGGAAGATAAAGACATACCTATCATTATTTGGTGACCATTTTTAGCTACGGGAAGGAACGCTTATTAACGTGCAAACATGAGAGCTAACTATGCAATCTCAAGATGAAAAGGTGACGTTCAAAGTTCTTAAGGAAATAATACTCACAAATAATTCTGAGGATTGTTTCCAAGTTGATGTGGTTGAAGATGTTGGAAAGAATAAAAAGGGCAAAAAGGGTTTTAAAAAAAAGGTATGTTTCAGTGGAAGAAGAAAGATGGGCTTGAGATTGGGAGTTGTCAATCTCAAGAGAAGGCTAAGTGCATAATCAAGAATTGGCTTCCAAGGCAGTTCATCATACATCAATTCGATCCGGGCTAAGAAAATAGAGTAGTCAGACTGAGACTTTAAAACAAGTGATTATTGATAGGAAACTCAAGTTGTAGTTTTAATCTTTTTTTATTTTTTTATTTTTAGTAGATCTCTTAGTATTAAATTTTAGTTCTTTAATTATTTGTTTTAATATTTTGTTTTTGTTTTTGTTTTAGGTTTTTCATGCCAATACACTCAAACTTAGCAAATGAGGAGGAAAAAGCTACGTATTCAGGGGAGTCATTTGTTCTTAATTTCCTTTATTTTATACATTGAGGATAATGTCTGTTTTAAGTTTGGGGGTGTGTGTAAGTTTTTAAAGTTTTTAAATTTTTTATAGGTTTTATTTTATTTTAAAATTTTGAAATTTTATGGGTAAATTGACTACAAACCCTCACGAGACACAGCTCGTTCACTTGGGCTAACCTTGGGGTTTAAAAACTTGTTGCACGTGCTATGTGTGATCGTGATACCTACGAAAATGGGTAGTTTAGGTTGTGTTTTATTTTCGTGTTTAATTAGTACTTGTACAATAAATTATTTGAATTATGATATGATCAATTATTAGAATCTGATTATTTAATGTTATTTAAGGGAAATTGATGAACATGAGGGATTTATATTTTAACATTTGAGCTAGTTTTGCGATATTCACGATTCTTTTGCATTCAGGAGCACATATTTTGCTGTTTAACTAGTTGTTATTTAGAAAACTTATTAGATTAGATGTTTATGATAATTACCATTGAAAATTTAAAAATTTTATTTGAACATTGTTTCGTGCTAAGTTTAGGCTTTTATATAAGTTTGGGGGAATGTTGGATAATATTTAAATTTGGGGAATATAAAAAGAAAATTATATAATATTAAAATAACTTGACTTAGTCAAAATTTTGTGGCCTTTGTTACTAGAATAAGTAAGCCCTTATGGATGTCTCTACATCTAGTGCCCTAAAGTCAACCTGTTTGAGGGTCATTGGTCGCAAATTCGTTACATGGGTAGCACTGAAAAGACTAATAAAATTATATATTACACAAGTCAAGAATAAAATTATGAGGGTGAAATGGAGCGTAAAACGCATCCATCCATATACATACATGCAAAGCGAGATAGGAAAAAAAGAAAAAGTAATATATGCACTCGTTTAAGAAAATAAAAGTTCTTACATGTTAAATTTATCTAATCCTATATTTATATGATTGTCTTGCTAGTCGTTATTGATGTGAAAAATAAAGTTTTAAATTTGAAAATGAGTCTTTCTTTCGATGTTTGACTGTATCAGTTTATCTAAATTCTGACTAGTTGCAATAAAGAGGCACACATACAATAAAGAATCTTGAGTATTTGTGAAATTAGTAATTAAGTTGGGATTTTAAATTCCGTGGTGTTTTGAGATTTTTCTTGAGTCACATTATATAATCTTTGAGGCCGTTAAACCAATTCATGTTGGTATATTGCTTGAGTATTTAGTTTGTAGGTTTAATTTTGCTTGGGGGTAAGAAAAGAATTAAGTTTGGGGGTATTTGATAAATGAGTTTTATACCTATGTATTGACTATCTTTTAGCATAATATTTTGCGATTTTTTATGTATTTCATATTAGTTTTAAGTGTTTTATGTTGCTTTTATGTGTTTTCATGTTTGGTGTGATGTCGTAAGCACTCAAAAATAAAATATTACTTTGGAAAAATAAATATGTAGTAGTACAAGTAAGAGTCGATCCCACAGAGAATGATTAATTTAATTTTATGTTTTTGCAAACAAGAATTGGGGGGTTTTGTAATTAAAGAAATAATTTAAATAAAATTAACTAAAATAAATATGCAAGAAATAAATAAGAAGAAAAAAAACCTTGGTTTAAGTCAAAATCCACCATCAAGAATTTACAACTGATCACTAATGCAAGAATAAATCAATTCATATTTTAAATATTCAACTTGGAATAATTACTCCCATTCGAATAATTTTCCTATCTCTCCTTAATTTTAGTTAAGTAGAAACAAGCGATCTAAATAACCCTTACTACTAAATAATCTCAGACAAGCGCTAAAGATTTAACCTAGTAGCAGCATAAAGAAATAGAGAGATCAGTGAACTAAACAACACAATCCAAGCGTCTGCATTTAATTTAGATGAATATTCTTCCTAAGATAAAATAATCTTTTGAGAAGTAAAATAATTATTAACCTTAGTTGCTTCGCAAATTAAAGTGACCAAACAATTACGGATTTGATATTTAATTTAGCAATAGATTTCAACGAATAATAAACTAGTATGCATCCTAGCAATTAAACGAATTAATCATAAAATTAAACACAGAAAAATATTCAATACTCAAAATATAAATTGAACAATTAAAATAAATTAGATCTCACAGTGTATAAATCTTGATGGCTTCAATAACTTAAACCAAGAAAAAGAATTTAGCTACTCATAATTGTAGAGAACACTAAATAATAGAAAAGAGAATTTTTATTATTAGAAAAGTTGTCTCTTACATTGTGTGTCAAACCCTCTATTTATAGGCTTTAAAATCCTCCTAACCCTAGTAGGAAGTACACTTTCCAAACCCTAATAGGATTTAAAATACAACTAAAAATAAAAGAAAAAGAAAAATAATTATTATCCTAACCCTAGTTAGAATTAAAATCCAATTTCGAATCAAAAAGTAGCAAAAATCCGAAATAATTCCGTTTTGGGCCATTTCCGTGCTTGCCAAACGCTGCCTTCGCTACAATGCCGTCAACGTCAGCCGCCCGCGTATTGCGCGCTCTGTTTCCCATCCAAGATCAAAACGGCGTCGTTCTGAGCTTCCTATGTTCTATTGCTTGGCCGCGCAATGCGCGGAAGCTGTTTCTGCCGCGTAGACCAAAACGACGTCGTTCCATCCAAGCGGCAAATCCACTTTCTTATGCGCATGGCGCGATCAGCCTCTTTCCGGAATTTACCATTATGCCCTCATATTCTTGCGGAATTTACACTTTGGCCCTTTGATTTTGCTGAAATTACCACAATGCCATTAAACTTTTGCAGAATTTACATATTTGCCCCCGAAGCTTATTTTCCTACAAAATAAAATATAAAATAATATAAAAATACTAAAAATAATAAAAACACATAATAATTAATAAAACACCTAAAACACTAAAAATAAATAAAATCACATAAATAAATGGAAATATAAAAATACCTAAATTAACATAAATTAACTAAAATCCTATAAAACCTATTAAAACCAAAATGAGCTAAATAATTAAGCATTTAAGCACACAATAAATATAAAAACTAAGTATTAGGGAATAAAAATATCGTATAATTAAACTCTATCAATGTTATGTCCATTTTCTCAACAGATGCTAAAGTAGCCAAAATTCTAAAATTTTAGGCGATGGACAAAACCTTCGTTATAGGGCAGCGTAGTTGCACCCGAACACAATGCTAAAAAAAAATATAAGGAGTGCAGTAGCACTCTACGGCTCCACAGCTGCGCTCTACGGCTCCGCAGCTGCGCCCGAGACACGACCATACCATTTTTTGACGCGTTTTTGCATATTTTTTACTCTAACTTGGATTTGAGTGTCCTTCTATGCTAAAATTTGGACTTGTAAGTTATAAATACATTATGAGACTCTTATTTTCAATATATTAGAATAAAGATTGACATAGTTAAAAGTAGATTAAAATAGAGAATCAATATTTTTATCAAGATCTAAAGGAGGATTCACACAAGGATTCAAGATTGAAGGAAGAATTGGAGATCGTACTTTAAGGCTAAGATCTTTTTTTTTTTTTTTATAAATCTTTTATTTTAATTATTGTTGTTCTTGGGATGATATCTAATACTATAAACGTGTTTTCTTTTTTAGTTATGGGCTAATTTTATATTAAGGTTACAATGAAACCCAATATCTAGTTTACATTAATTCTCTTCCTTTTTGTTTATGTATGATTATATATGAATTGTTCATCATATTTTACGAATAAAAGTATTAATTAATTACAATAATTAATATGTTAGTCTATATGAAATTAACGAGTAAATTATAGATTGGATTTAAATATTTTTGTGCTAAATATTTATGATCGTTCATGTACTAATTAATTAATTACAGATAATTATTAGGATAATCTCTATAAAATTGGGAGATAGAGTATAGATTTTGATCTGGATATGATAGCATCCATTTATAGAATTAAAAATGGTTTATATGATTAGTATATAGAATAGGAATATACCTATGTATCTTTTGCAACCATAAAGAGAATCTTAGCTTAATATTCTAATTAACATATTTCACATAGAAATAATAGTGATTTAATTAATTAGAGTGTTCCTCTTTAGTTCTATTGACTTAGGGTCAGATTTAGAAGAACTTATTTTTATGTCTTTGGAAGATGCGCATAAATACTATAAATAATTCTCGGTTAACAATTTTATATAATTAATTAATTAAATATGAGTTGAAGAGATTTAAATGAAGCATATGGGGAAATTATAATCTTATGTATTTACAATCTGATTTAATCATTATCATTAGTTTAATTTAGTTGTTGATTTTAATTAGATTGTATTTCACAAGGTAATTGCGATTGTTTAAATAAAATTAATTTGATATAAAATTAGTATTTGGTAATTATTATTCTTTAATTCTCTGTGGAAACGATACTCTACTTACTAGTATATTACTTGTTGACCGTATATACTTGCACGCATATTTTCATATAAAAAATATCCAACACCGGCCCGGACCGATCCGATTTGCCAACCCGACTCGTTGCGCCCCACGCCCGGTTTTACCCTGAAACTCGGCTTGCGCCTGGTAGACAGAATCCAAAATTCAGCTTGGCACCCCCGTACCAAGATTTATACTATGGTGGCACGCCCAACGCTACCTGGGCAAAACTTTTTGTTCTTCACAACTTAAAACATTTTTCAACAATTAGCTTCTTTGGGTCATATTTTACTAAATTAACAACTTTTACACCTTTCGAACATTATCAAAGCATCTAGGGTTTCGATTCCGTTTGATTTTTTGAAAACATTATTTTACGTTTTATCGATCGTTACGATCTGTTAAAAATTAACATATACGAATCATTTGACTTTAAAATTACATAAACACGTAGTTTTCACTAAGATTGACCACTAGTTCTATAACGCATCGAGATTCGACAAACCTTATTACCTTAAATTTCATATTTATAATACATTATCTTCCTCACGTCCAAATTTCGGTCCGTTAATAAATCTTTAATTACCTTAACTAATCCATTCATTGACTTTACATCATCAATTACCGAATTTTTTGGTATAATTTTTTTTTATTGTATTAAAATATTTTGGCATTTAAAAACTTAGCATCTCAATCCTAGTCCCTGGAATGCAACATTTACTTTTTCTTTTCTTTCCTGATAATTACTCTTGAATAATCAAAATACATGACTAAACCTTATTTATCCGATCAAAATTCGACATATATATAACTCATGAATTTTAACCACTCATTCCACTAATTTAACCATATCCACATCCAATTTCTATATACAAAAAAAATATATACAGCAATTACATTTGTAACTTTCCTTGATGTCTCACATAATCTTTAGACATGATTTAATACTTCTAAAGTTTCATTTTTACCTGCAAAATTTATATTATGCAAGAAATGAGCACAACGGCTCAGCAAGTTCAACAGTTTACACTTTTCATGCTTCACGTAACACAATATGCTCTGTGTGTGTTATACATCATGTGTTGTACTTCTACTAAAGCAATATATCTCACGTGCATAATATCTATTTCAGATTAGCCATTACGTAAAGCAAACATTAATCAAATTCACATATAGTCACATCATTGCACCAAGTACACATCGTGGTCATATTATCCACAAATCACATATCACATAATTTCTATATGCATTTGAACAAAGTAAGCATATAACATCATATGACAATTAACATCAGGTACTGAAAAACTTGCATCGGTGTCCGATTATTAAATTAATGGCTAATAATCCTTTCTTGGATGACCTATAGTAAATCAATTAAATAATAATTGATTAGCACTCTAATATATTAATTTAATTAATATAAAATACATTCAATGCAGGACAACCCGGCTCGTCGGATAAAATTTAGCGTATTCGGTTGTCCGGATTTTATTTAACAATTTTTAAAATTTTAAACTTACTAGATTAATATTTAAAATATTTAAATATTAATCCCCAATATTTAATATTTTTTCAAAAATATTAAATTTAATGCCCAAATATCATTTCTATATTTTTAGTATTTTTTATAATTTTTAAATAATTTTTAAACATTTATTTTAATTAAAAATAATTTCTGATGATATTTTCGTAATTCCGGCAACTTCAGGGACACACTCGGCATTTTCGGAAAACATCAGGGGCACGCTGAAAATTAACCAGCAGTGCACCCGCGCTTCGTGCGGCCCCCATTCTTCCGCCTACGCCAAACGGCGCCGTTTCATATACCAGTTACCGAAGTCGCCGCGCATGACGCGGCTCTCCATTTTCCGGTCCTAAAACACCGCTCTCCATTTTCCGTTCTAATTATCTACTAATTTTTCACAAAAATATTTTATCATAAAAAAAACTAAATAAAATCAAATAAATTGATTTTATACATTCCCAAAAGCTTGAAAACCTTCCTCGAAGTTTGTTATTCCCCCTTGACGGCACCAAAATTATTCCTTTCTTGGTGGAGATGGAGTTCTCGCGTGGTGGTGATGGTGGTTCGGTTGGAAGGAAGAAATGGAGAGAAAATGTTCTTGTTGCTTTTCTTTTTATTCTTTCTTTCTTTTCCTTTTTATTGCTTTTTTTTTTATATAACTACAAGCAATTAATCAATTTGGAAAAGAACAAGAAATCCATCGACTTACGTGGCACACCACCAATTTTGGTCTTCAAATTATTCACCGACATGCACAAATAATAATTTTAATACATTACGTTGTTATCTAGTGTAATAAATATTTCACATAACGTATGTAAAATATTTATTTTAATTTACCAAAATTCATAAAATGATTTATAAATAATATTTATACCTTTTTAAGGTACTTTACTTGATAATTTTTGTACACGCATAATGATATGCATGTAATTATATGAGGTATTTTATACCTTCAAAATTAATAAAATAACACATGCAACTTATAAAAATTTATTTTCATACTTTTTCACTTCGTTACATGGACAACATGTTTAATCAACATGTTTACGTTTCTAAAATATTATTTCCCATAAAAATTAAAACAATTCCATAATACAATAAACATAATTTAATAAATTAAAATATTCATTCTCCTCATTTATTTTTCATTTCTTTACTATTTAACACACTTTATATATAAACCATATAATAACATATTGCATCATTTGTACAATTATATTTCATTTATTAATTAATGTACTCTCCTTATATAAATTATATAATCATTTTTATATAATTATTATTTTCTTACTATTTACTTTAACTTTCTTATATAAATTATATAATTTATATAATTACATTCTCCTCTTTAAATAATTTCCAAATTTTTTTCATAATTATCGATTAATTATATAATAAATAATTATACCTTTATTAACTCTATCATTATTTTCTATTTTCTTCTTTACTCATTACACTTTATGTAAACTATACAATAACATATTGTACAATTTATATAATTTTTTTCCATCCTCAATTAATTGAATCCTCTTATATAAATTATATAATTATTCTTATATAATTTATATAATTATTATTTCATTAATATTTTACTTAAATTTTCTTATATAAATTACATAATTTATTATTATATCATTTATATAATTACTTTCCCCTCTTAAAATTTTTAAACTTTCATCATAATTATTGATTAATTATATAATCAATAATTTCAATTTTACTAATTCCCTCATTAGCTTTTCATTAAAATTTTGGATTTATCTAATTATTAATCCATTTATCTCCATAATCAATAAAAAAATTTAATATAACAATTGAACATGCACACACACACACACACACACACACACACACACACACACACACACACACACACACACATATATATACACATACATATCTAATTCATATACCTCAATTTATCACGTAACACCATTTAAATAACAATTTATGCACCTTCATAACTATTTTAAATATCAACAATTTAATTGTACAATTACATAAAATTTCTCTTATTCTTTATAAATTATTTTTAAATAATTTATTTATTTTTCAATTATATTGATTCAACATAATTATCACCATCTCTGTACATATTTAATTTATCAATTAAATCCCATCACACACTTTAAATCACATAAAATATATCAATCATAAATAATTTAAACAACCTTGATAATTTTTGTTAATTAATTGCTTATTTAATATTATTAAAGAAATCCCAAAAATTCGGGTCCTCACAAGTTCAAACCTTGATGATCAAATCTTAAAACACACATTCATTTTTCTAGGGTTTTCACCAAAAATCCTTTCATAGTTCCTATTAAAACTTATGAGCTCATTATGCTCCTTTTTCAAATATACCAACATGGATGATAAACATATCTTGTAGATACATGGATTTATACCTATGGATCATCAAAACATGTTATCAACCTAGGTTTTTCTTTTACAAAACATCATTTTTGAAACTAGGGTTTCAAATACCAAAATCTTATGATTTCTTACATATTGAAAATCATGCTTGAAATTTAACTACATAAACACATATTAAACCATATAAACTACCATCCTTATACTTCGGAACCACCATGTTCCACCATAAACACAAAACCTCCCACAACAAACATTTATACCAACAAATATAAACATTAACATATCTAAGTGAAACTAGGGTTTAGAATCACTTTAAAACCTATTAGATGATTTCTTTCTTTTAGCTAAGTAGGTTACTAACAATGGATGATCCACCTTGATACTAGATGATCTTCCTATTTGCTTCTAGGGTTTCTCTCTTTCTTTCCTTCTCTATCTTTCAAGCTTTCTTTATATTCTCTCTTTTGCTCTCTAGCTTTCTTCTCTCAACACTTAGTACAAATGACTAATGAACTAATGAACTAATGAAGGTATGAGTGTATTAAAACATTACCTAGTTAAATTGTATACTTACACAATGTGTAAGTATACACATTAACTAACACATCAACAATAGACGTACTAGCTTCCTTACATTTCCACTAACTATGCCACATTTTCCCTTGCTTCTCCCAAGCTTCCGAGAGAAGCTTTAAGCTCCCCCTAAAGTCCACCATCTCAATTGAATTTTGGGGCCCACAAGCCCCAAAATTTTGTAATTTTTCCTTTTTTTTTTTAATTGTTCAAATGTGTGTGTGTGTGTGTGTGTGTGTGTGTGTGTGTGTGTATATATATATATATATATATATATATATATATATATATATATATATATATCCATCATCTTATTTACCATTAGGCTAGGTTTTGGGCTTCAAATTCCTTATTCACTCATTATATTCAATTTAATTGAATATTTAATTAATGGCAACTTATCAATTATTTTGATATTAAAACTTTAGAATTTGTTCACTAATAATAATTTATATATATATATATATATATATATTATTTATACACATTACCTTACTTCGAAAATAATTTCACAATAAATTATGAAATTAAAATAAATACAATATATAATTTAATATATATTACTTAGACCATAAATTAAATTATTTAATACATTTACATTAAATAATTCATTTCTCATCAATTATGGAAATAAATCCACTTACCCGAAAATACATTAAAGTAATAATATATTTACTCAATTTCTTATTTAAATAATTTATTAAATTATTTAATTAATATTATACAAATAATTGTATAATTAAATTTCTCACTCCCATAAATCATTTACAATGATTTATTTAATTATAGAATATATTCATTTAATATATTCAATTTCTATTTTAAATTTCTCAATTAATTTAATCCCTTTATATATATGTACATATATATGAAATTAAATATTGTACAATATATATAATTATGATTCTCCCTTAATTAATTCAACTATTTTATATAATTAATTATTATATAAATTACCTAATTATTCCTCACAAATAATTTATCGATAATTTACATAAATATTGATTAATGAGTATAATCAATATAATAACTAAATTAATTCCACAATAAACCTTTTAATTCAATTCAAATTAATTTAATATTAATCTATTTATTTGTCACAATTTAATTAACCATTAAATTATGTTACAAAATATGCACGCATATATATATATATATATATATATATATATATATATATATATATATATATATATATATACATATTTAATTTACACGCAACCACGTCGCATAATTACATAACTCCACTAATTAATTCTCTTAATTTAATTAGACTTGCTATTAGTCAAGTTTATTGAATTATCACTTTACTTGCTAATTTATCAAAAATTTGATATCACCATATCTAAGTTAGTCCATTAAATTTAATTTGGACCTCTATTTATCTACCACTACTAGGTTATCAAACTCCAACCTTTATTAAATATTAGATATTTTATTTCTAATTCATTTAAATATCCGGGATATTACATTCACCCCTTCTTCTAAAAATTTCGTCCTCGAAATTACAGTATAGTTACCCCTTTACCCATTCGATGTCCAGAACATTGGAACATCTCTCAGGAGTCTTCACAATTGATCAATAACTGTGAATGAATTTGAATAATCAGGAAGTAAAAATAATTCCTTTAAAATAATTTTAAATATGACTGATGGATCATAAAGACCATGAACTGTGTAATGAGTTAGCAAGTATTTCTACTGTAACCCTTAATAGTCATAAGACTATAAACACAATTTCAACAAAAATAATTTTAAATTTGGCTGAAGGGTCATAAAGACCATGAACTGTGTAATGAGTTAGCAAGTATTTCTATTGTAACCCTTAATAGTCATAAGACTATAAACACCATTTCACCCCAAAGATACTACGCTAGGAATCACCCTATCGTACAGTACGTCATGCATAACGTTTAATCTTTGCAGGTGAAGTCGGAGCTATATGCCGACGAAATATATCTGTATCTGCCATTGTTCACCTCAGACTTACTATAAAATTCCGTTCCAAATAATTTGGATTGGATAATAAAACTTGAGTCATTTCTGACCAAAAGTGTCCAGTCAAAATAAACGACGTAGACTCATATCATTGAACTGCTCGTATATTACGAACTGAAAATCATTTAGATTGGTTAAAATAACAAAAATTCATTTCTAGGACTTCATACTACCGCACCGTTGCAACAGTGCGTTGAATATTCCGTCTTTTTCATCTCTGCACCATGGCTTTAATGGCACGTGATGATTTTATAAATACATTTTGATATTTTCAAATCAATTTGTCCAGCCGAAACAATTAGCATAGACTCTTCTTTAAACGTTTCAAAATACTAAAAATCATTTTATGACTTTGTCATATTACATCATACCATAGTGGGCTTAAGGCAACATCAACCACTAGGTTACTCTCTATTGATGACTCCATCGTTTATCATCTCTGCACTAAGTGCATTAATGATTACTAAAACATATGTTGATATTTTCAAAAGCACAAAAGTGCGAATTTAGCACGATTTTAAGAATTTCAAAGTCTAGCATAGCTAGAAGATTTGGAATATCCTAAAACCTCAATTAATCAGAAATTTTACTCCTCATCTTTTCCAGCTTAATAACTATCTCTATTATAACCTTAATCTTGCTACTTAACTCTACCCACACTCGCTGTTCATCAAACCTACCACGTATTTGGGCTCAGGAACTTACCACAATCATATGGTTGGAGGAGCTTGTCCTAGTCAGGCCAAAGTTGTCCATTCGCTGAGGGGCTCCACCACATGACTATGAGTCACGAACTTACCATACATGTCGATTCTCAGAACACGAACTTATCTTAACATCCTCTACCTATCCATTATACATATGAGAAAAGAATCACCTTCTCAACATACATATAGTGAATAGCGCGACACCAGGTTTCAATTGATTATCATTATAGGAAGCCAAGTGGTCGTCAAACCAAACACAATCTCCTGCCCATATAAGAAATTGGTCAACTCAGCCACTAATCAATATAGGAAGTTAAGCGGTCGTTAAACCAAGAACAAATCCCCTGCCCATACAAAGGACTGTTCAACTCAACCACTGTATCAATATAGAAAGCTAAGTGGTTCTAAAACCAAGCACAAATTTTCCACCTATACAAGGAATTGTACAACTCAGCCACTAATATGAGTCCTCAATTAAAAACCCACAAACCTCTAACTTCTCTTAACTTGATATGAATTTTGTTAATTCATACCTTATCACACTCAACACTTCAAGAGTCCACTTATTACTATTTCACAGTATCTTCATTGTTATAGCATCATGCTATCAACACAACCTCTTAATCATTTAACAGACCATTTGTCATTCCATGATTTTACTATGGTCATCGTGATCTTATAACACAATTGATTTCACTGTACTATTTCTCCTTTATTCTAGGATAGTTTAATTCTATCATCTTATCATTCATCTCTGATCATTTTACTGTACGATCCTTCTCTTTTTAAATTCTTGAATCAAGTGTTCCCTGATTCTTATTCCATTTATTTGGATTACACTCTTTGAAGATCCTTCTTTGAATCTTTTCATATATCTATGCATCTATATAGATTTATTTCCTCCTTTATGAACTGTATATGTTCATTTCTAAACTCTATCTGAGTTTATCCTTTCACTGTCTTCATTATCTTTCCATGATTATAGCCTAAGGTACTGCTACCTAAGAACTATAACCTATCAGCTCTAATACCAACTTGTTACATCCCCAAATCCGGGTACCTTGAACCTTAGACTTGGTACGTCACGATACATCATCTTCATACATGTTCTATAACTAATGCGGAATATATAAACATAAATTGTTTATTCTACAATATTTCTCAAGGTTTCTAACCTTAACTTACATATATACCATTAGATTCATAAAAAAGTTTACACAATTACTTACATCATATAACAATTTAGTTATCATGCATAACACTATAATCTTGTCTTTTGCTTCTGTCTCCGTCTCTCCTCGGACATTCGTATTATTCTGAAATTTGTTATCATGATATAGCAAGAGTGAGCAACGACTTTGCTCAGTAAGTTTAAATACAATAACGATATATCATGATTGAAAGAAAGAATAAGCTTTTGGATTTTCAACAATATAATAATTGTGAAAGAGTACGAATCATAATTTCAATAATTGAATGACTGAATTAATTAATGTTGAGTGTCAATAATGACCATGAACAAATTTAATTGAACCTTATGGTAATGAAGGTGATTAGCCTTTCATACCTGATGAACACATGCAACAAGCACTATGTGCGAATCAACAATTTAAAGAGGTGGAATAATTATACAGAATTAAACCGCTAGCATGCTTGAAACATAATAACTTGAGTTTGAGTTAGGAACTTGAACAATAAAATAATATATCCTGCTCGAATATAAATTGAGTAGGGTTTAGGAAACTTGCCTGTCTGCTCAGCTACAATTAATGTCTAGCTTTAACTAACTGGCTTTGAAAGACCTAATATTAATAAAGTTGGTCTAATAATTAGTATAGCGTATTTGTACAACTATACGCTCATTAAGAAACTTATCTACCACACATAAGTACTAACACATAATTTACATCAGTCAAAACAATATTATTAACCTTATAGACCCTCAATCAAATTAGGTTAATAATTTAATAATTTAGAAAATATTTTACTTAAGTGCTGGACACTTATTAAACCCTTAAACAACTTATTACAATTGTTTAATTAAAACATAATTAAATTCAAATTATTTATTAACTCAATCTCTATTTAATTACTATTTAATCTTGATTAAATAGAAATTAATTAATTATCTTTAGTTATTACTTAAAATAAATAATAACTAATTGTACTTACTTATTATTTAATAATAATTAAATAATTAATAATTATTGATTTAATTTTAACCTACTTTAATTTAATATTAATCAATTAATACTTAACCAAGTAATTAACCTCAATTATTATTTAATTTAAGGAAATTAAATAATAGCTTACAATTTTTAATCCCCTTTAATTATTATTTAATGTTAATTAAATAATTAATTAATTAATTAATTAATTTTAATTATTATTTAATGTTAAATAATAATCAAATTATTCATCCTTATTTATTATTTAAATTAAATAATTATTTATCTAATAACTTAATTTCCATTAATCGTTATTTAATGTTAATTAAATAATAATTAATTACCTAATTATCCTTATTTATTATTTAATAATATTTAAATAATAAATAATTAATTTATAAATTTTTATATCTCTTTAATTATTATTTAATAGGAATTAAATAATAATTGATAATTTCTCACCTTTATTTATTATTAACATTTTAAATAATAAATAAATAAATAATAAATTTATTTAACTTAACCATGATTTAGCTAACTAGATTAATATTTAAAATATTTAAATATTAAACTTAATGAAAAATATCATTTCAAATATCATTTTTGTATTATTATTATTTTTGTTATAATTTTAAATATTTAAATTAATTAAAATTATCCAGAATGGCAAAATCGTAAATAAACTAAAAAATCGGACGGAGGGGCAATCTGGTAATTTCGCCAAAAATTTTATTACAGCGCATTGCGCACGTACCAAAGAAACATACCAAAACAGTGCCGTTTTTCAACTTTCGAAAATTGACTTCCGCGCATTGCGCGCGGGTTATTTTTTTTATACGCCAAACGGCGTCGTTTGGCTCCGCATCTGGCGATGAACAGTCCTTCGCGCATTGCGCGGCCATTGTTATTTTTTCTCTCTCCCAGCAGAAAGTGAACAGTGCTACTTTAAAAAAAATTATACCTTCAAGAAATCTTTAACTCCTCAATAAAAATCCAAAAAAATTACCAATCACTTAATATCAATTTATAACATGAAAATTTAATTTTTCATGATTTAATATAAAAAATTTATAAAAAATTTTACATCACATAAACTACCACAAATCATAATTTTTTTTGTATAATTCCATTTTGAGTGATTCAAACTTTGTTTTTTTCTCATGATTTAATGTTCTATAATATTATAACATTAAATCTAAATTTTATAAAAGTTATTTTTGGACATTATTTTGAGATTTGATTACACATCACCAAACACATGTTTTCCATCATTAAAACTTTATAAAACATAAGTTAAACTCATGATCAATTATAGAAGCATACATAGCATGATTTTAACCATAAAAATTACTATGTTAATATTTCTACCATAACTTGAAAGAAAACAAGATTAGGGTTTATAAAATAATTACCTTGTTTTGATAGTTATTCTCCTCTTCTTTTCAAAATATGTTGTGAAAGAAGATGACATGAACTACTTAGAATTTCTTCTTCTTCCTTGAAGCTCCACCCAAAATCTCTCTCAAATATTTACTCTCCCAAGTTATTTCTCTCAACTCTCTCTTTTGGTCTTGGAGCAAAGATGAAGTGTAAATGCCTTAATAAAACAAGTATACTTATAAAATTCTTAGATATAAAAATTATATCTATAATTCATGATGCTCCTACTTGGATACTTGCACAAGAAATGGCTAAGGTACCTAAGTTGGTGAAAAGAGGCATGATGCATGTACAAAGAAAATCAATACAAGCAATCATTTATTAAATAAATGAAAAGTAAAATAAAAATATCATTTCACTCTCTTTCTTTCCATCATTGCCGGCAACACACTCCTTGGTGTCCCAAAATGAAAGTCACATGCTCACTTTTTAAAAATTAATAGTTTTGTAAAGTGTTTTTCAAGTGGGCCAAGCATTAGAATTTATTTAAAATACCAATTGGGCTCCAATTAAATTGTTTGGGCTACTAGTTTGTCAAGTTTTATTATTCTTCACTTGGACTACTAATTGATCCATGTTGGGCTAATTTAATAATTTACACATTAATTATTCAATCCATGATTAAATAAATAATTAGATTGAATAAATAATTAAATACTTTAACCCATTAGTATTAAATTACTAAATGGACTAATAAATATTATTATTAATATTTCACATTATTTACATTAATTAATAATCATATTAATTAATTTATAAAATTTAATTCACTCATTATATTCAATTTAATTGAATATTTAATTAATGGCAACTTATCAATTATTTTGATATTAAAACTTTAGAGTTTGTTCACTAATAATAATTATATATATATATATATATATATATATATATATATATATATATATATATATATATATATATATATATATATTATTTATACACATTACCTTACCTCGAAAACAATTTCACAATAAATTATGAAATTAAAATAAATACAATATATAATTTAATATATATTACTTATATCATAAATTAAATTATTTAATACATTTACATTAAATAATTCATTTCTCATCAATTATGGAAATAAATCCACTTACCCGAAAATACATTAAAGTAATAATATATTTACTCAATTTCTTATTTAAATAATTTATTAAATTATTTAATTAATATTACACAAATAATTGTATAATTAAATTTCTCACTCCCATAAATCATTTACAATGATTTATTTAATTATAGAATATATTCATTTAATATATTCAATTTCTATTTTAAATTTCTCAATTAATTTAATCCCTTTATATATATGTACATATATATGAAATTAAATATTGTACAATATATATAATTACAATTCTCCCTTAATTAATTCAACTATTTTATATAATTAATAATTATATAAATTACCTAATTATTCCTCACAAATAATTTATCAATAATTTACATAAATATTGATTAATGAGTATAATCAATATAATAACTAAATTAATTCCACAATAAACCTTTTAATTTAATTCAGATTAATTTAATATTAATCTATTTATTTGTCACAATTTAATTAACCATTAAATTATGTTACAAACTATGCACCCATATATATATATATATATATATATATATATATATATATATATATATATATATATATATATATATATATATATATATACATATTTAATTTATACGCAACCACGTCGCATAATTACATAACTCCACTAATTAATTCTCTTAATTTAATTAGACTTGCTATTAGTCAAGTTTATTGAATTATCACTTTACTTGCTAATTTATCAAAATTTTGATATCACCATATCTAAGTTAGTCCATTAAATTTAATTTGGACCTCTATTTATCTACCACTACTAGGTTATCAAACTCCAACCTTTATTAAATATTAGATATTTTATTTCTAATTCATTTAAATATCCGGGATATTACATGATACCTCAATCATTAATTTGCTAAGATAACATGTCCAATCACTCAATAATACTTAATAACATAAAATAAAAAAATCATAAAACCTACCTATGTAAAAATTTATATTTTTTATTCAAGAACACGAAGAACTAAGTTTAATCGTTCTTCATTTCGATTACTTAAAACTTGATGCCACAAGTATTGTATAGCAAGGTCATCATGTTTTACAACTCTATAACACTAACTTATGAAATCAAAAACCTACTTATGTAGAAATTTATAACTTTTACTCAAGAATGCGAAGAACGTAAATATTTCACGAATATTTCATGTTTCATAGTTCCTTTACTATAACTTAATATCCCTAACGCATCAGGTAAGGACACCATGTTTTAGGACTCCATAACACTAAATTACAAAATCATAAACCTAAACATACATACTTTCATAGTTTCTACTCAAGAACACTATGAATATCAACTAGAAATTTGAAATAAGATTTCTTTATCTCTTGAAGTTCAAGCTTTGACAAACTTTTGCAAGGCTTTAAACTTCAACTAATCAAGAATACTTTCTATCTATTTATCAATACTTTCTTCTCTCACAAGATTGGTGGAAAAATGGTGGAGATTATGAAGAGCTTAAGGCTTTTATTTATAGACTTTGCAAGCGCTAGGGTATTTGGGTAATTTAGGCCATAAAATATCCCACATAACTTAGTTAAGAAGTATTGTGTATTTATATGTCGTATAATACTTCGTATATGTAATGTCCTAGAATTTTCACGTCATTATTAATTAAATTATTAATTTAATTTCTAACAAGTTAGTTTTACAAGATTATTTAAATATTTTTATGTGATTAATTAATTACGTGATTAAATGATTATGTGATTAATTACTAGAATTAATTAAAGGGGGTCACTAATATGTTATTAAATTAGTGAACAAACTCTAAAGTTTTAATATCAAAATAATTGATAAGTTTTCTATTAATTAAATTGAATATAATGAGTTAATTAAATATAATAAATTAATTAATATGATTATTAATTAATGTAAAAAATTTGAAATATTAATAATAATATTTATTAGTCCATTTAGTAATTTAATACTAATGGGTTAGAGTATTTAATTATTTATTCAATCTAATTATTTATTTAATCATGGATTGAATAATTAATATGTAAATTATTAAATTAGCCCAACATGGATCAATTAGTAGCCCAAGTGAAAAATAATAAAATTTGGCAAACTAGTAGCTCAAACAATTTAATAGGAGCCCAATTGGTATTTTAAATAAAGCCCAATACTTGACCCACTTAGAAAATAATTATGTAACTTATAATTTATTTAAAAAAAAATGACAAGTGACAATTATTTTGGGACAAAACACTCCCTATCAGCCGTGCATGTAGAAAGAAAGAGAGTGATGATTTATTTATTTTATTTTATTTTTCCTTTATTTAATTATGGATTGCTTGTTTGATTTTTTTTAAAATACATGAATCATCCATCTTTTCACCTAATGTGTCATGTAGCCCATTTCTTGTGTAAGCTTCCATCTAGGGGCATGGTCAATTATAGATATAATTATGTGTATCTATTATTTTTTTTAAGTATATTTGAAATGGTAGACATTACACTTCATTTATTTTTCCAAGTTCCAAAAGAGAGAGTTTGAGAGCAAAGAATTTTGAGAGAAAGCAAGAGAAGGAGAAGGAGTTCTAAGCTAGTTCATGTCATCTTCTCATACTACCTATTTTCGAAGAAAAAGGAAAATAGACATTAAATCAAGATAATGGTTATTCTAAATCTAGCTTTGTTTTTAAATTAAATAAACCAACATATTATTATAAGCATGTTAATATAGTTAGTAATATGTAGTAGTAATATTTATGTCATGCTTGAGTTTAAAATGCTTGATTTGTATTTTGGTATATCTTATATGCTAAAAATATGTGTTTGGTAGTGTGTAATCAAGTCTCAAAATAGTGACCACAAATATTTTTATAACATTTAGATTTAATGTTCTAATATTATATAACATTAAATCATGAGAAAAACAAAGTTTGAATCACTCAAAATGAAATTATACACAAAAAGTTATGATTTGTAGTACTTTATGTGATATAATAATTTTTATGAAAAAAATGGTATTAAATCATGAGAAATTAGATTTTCATGTTATAAATTGATATTCAGTGATTGGTAATTTTTTTGGATTTTTATTGAGTTAAAGCTTACTTGAATGTATAATTTTTTATTAAGGGTAGTGTATTTATGGTACCGTGGACGTTTTGTTTGGAAAGAAAAGAAAAAGGGGGTTGGCTGCGCATTGAGCGCTAGCAAATTCTGCCAGATGCCGGCACCAAACGACGCCGTTTTGGAGTAGAAATACTTTACTCCGCGCGTTACGCGTTGAAGCCGGCTCCGGGGTCTTCAAAACGGTACCGTTTTGGACAGTTTATTTTGTTACGCGCGCAATGCGCGGTAGTAAAATTTTCGGCGAAATTACCATACTTGTAACATCCCCAAATCTGGGTACCTTGAACCCTAGACTTGGTACGTCACGATACATCCTCTTCATACATGTTCTATAACTAATGCGGAATATATAAACATAAATTGTTTATTCTACAACATTTCCCAAGGTTTCTAACCTTAACTTACATATATACCTTTAGATTCATAAAAAGGTTTACAAAATTACTTACATCATATAACAATTTAGTTATCATGCATAACACTATAATCTTGTCTTTTGCTTCTGTCTCCATCTCTCCTCGGACATTCGTATTATTCTGAAATTTGTTATCATGATATAGCAAGAGTGAGCAACGACTTTGCTCAGCAAGTTTAAATACAATAACGATATATCATGATTGAAAGAAAGAATAACCTTTTGGATTTTCAACAATATAATAATTGTGAAAGAGTATGAATCATAATTTCAATAATTGAATGACTGAATCAATTAATGTTGAGTGTCAATAATGACCATGAACAAATTTAACTGAACCTTATGGTAATGAAGGTGATCAGCCTTTCATACTTGATGAACACATGCAACAAGCACTATGTGCGAATCAACAATTTAAAGAGGTGGAATAATTATACAGAATTAAACCATAACATGCTTGAAACATAATAACTTGAGTTTGAGTTATGAACTTGAACAATGAAATAATATATCCTGCTCGAATATAAATTGAGTAGGGTTTAGGAAACTTACTTGTCTGCTCAGCTACAATTAATGTCTAGCTTTAACTAACTGGCTTTGAAAGACCTAACATTAATAAAGTTGGTCTAATAATTAGTACGGCGTATTTGCACAACTATACGCTCACTAAGGAACTTATTTACCACACATAAGTACTAACACATAATTTACATCAGTCGAAATAATATTATTAACCTTATAAACCCTCAATCAAATTAGGTTAATAATTTAATAAGTTAGCAAATATTTTTCTTAAGTGTTGGACACTTATTAAACCCTTAAACAACTTATTATGTTAATTTAATAGCAGCATAAAGAATTAGAGAGATCATTGAACTAAACAACACAAGCCACGTGTTTGCATTTAATTTAGATGAATATTCTTCCTAAGATAAAATAATCTTTTGATCTGCAAAATAATTATTAAACTTAGTTGCTTCACAAATAGCAGTAGATTAATATGAATACTAAACTAGTAGGCCTCCTAGCAATTAAACAAACTAATCATAAAATTAAGCATAGAAGAATATTTAATAATCAAAATATAAATTGAACAATTAAAATAAATTAGATCTCACAGCGTATAAATCTTGATGGCTTCAATCACTTAAACCAAGAAAAATAAATTAACTACTCATAATAATAGAGAACACTAAAGAATAGAAGAGAGACTTTTTGTTCTAATGAGAGTTGTATGTTACATTGTGTGTCAAGCCCTCTATTTATAGGCTCCAAAATCCTCCTAACCCTAGTAGGAAGTACACTTTCCAAACCCTAATAGGATTTAAAATACAAATAAAAATAAAAAAAAATAATTATTATTATTATCCTAACCCTAGTTGGAATTAAAATCCAATTTGGAATCAAATTAATGCTAAAATCGCGAAATAATTTTGTTCTCTAGCAATTCTGCGCTGCCAAACAGGGCCTTGACCGGCAGTTGACCTGGTCAACACGCTTACCGCGTGTAGTGACATCAGCGTTCATCCACGCATTGCGCGGTTTCCTATTGCTGCTCCAAACGACGTCGTTTCAGGCGGCCCTGCCTCAACCGTTTTCGCGCACTCCGCGTATTGCGCGGTCTTTTCACCAAACGGCGTCGTTTTTTGTTCTGCTGACACAACCTCTTGCGCGCATTGCGCGGATGATCGTATCCGAAATTTACGATTATGCCCCCGCACGGCCAACTTCGGGTTAATTACCATTTTGCCACTCAGCTTTGCTAAATTATATTTTTGCCATCCGGTTTTTGCAGATTTTACAGATATGCCCTCAAAGCTTATTTTCCTACAAAATAAAATAAATAAAAATAATATAAAATATTAAAAATCCCAAAAACACATAATAATAAATAAAACACCTAAAACACTAAAAATAAATAAAAACACATAAATAAAAAGAAATATAAAATTACTATAAAATTACCTAAATTAACATAAATTAACTAAAATCTTATAAAACCTATTAAGACCAAAATGAGCTCAATAATTAAATATTTAAGCACACAATAAATATAAAAACTAAATATTAGGGAATAAAAATATCGTATAATTCAACTCTATCAGGTACATTAAGATGATCTAAAAGGGGGGGGGGGGGAGTTGAAAAGATCATACAATTTATTTTATATGATTTTTGTATTTTTAAACATCTTTACCAAATAAATTGATAAATATATGCACGGCAAAATTAGAGTATTTGGTAAAACCCCTCTTGATCATTAAAAAATAATATATAATTATGAGTTACTATTAAAAGATATCAAAAGTAAATACAACATTCATATCATACATAACATATTTATGAATGATACAGAAGGAGGCAACGAGACATAGAGTACACAAGAATTTTTAAGAGGTTCCTAGCCTGAACTACTCCAACTCCTGTGACAAACCTGGTATTTATGAGGTTAGATATAAATCATGTTTAGGTGTTTTGTTACTTACGATTCTGAAAATTGAATCTTTATAAGGGAAGAAGAATGTGACGACCCAAAAAATTGATGTATTTAAATAAAATTAAAATAAGAATTTAACATATATAATTCTTATTATAAGACAAAACGCGTCAAATAAATAATATATATATATGAGTTATATATATTGTAATATGTGCTTTTATGTGAAGGGTAAAATATGTCTATATTTATATGTGAAATATATATAAGTATTTGAAAATAAAATTTAATAGTTAATTGAAGATATTAAATTAATTGAATGAAAGTAGTTACGAAATGGTATCATGTTGTGGATAATTGAAATATGTTTATGTGTATAATATATACACCTATATTTGAAAATGAGAATTTATAATTAATTTAATTTACTAATTCAAAATCCAATAATGTTAGTCTCTCATTCCATATTTTTAATTCACATATGTTTGCCTTAATATTTTAATTTAGGCTACTAACTATGTTACATATAATTATTGTAACATAATAACATTTTCTCATTTAATTAAATAAATTCCTTTATTTAATTATTTATACTATATTAATCCACAAATTTTCAATTAGTGAAGCATTTCATATTTAATTTATATTCGTTTGACATAATATAATATATTAAGCGATTACATAAATATATTACATTTATATGTAATATATTAAAATAATAAATTTTAATGAACTCTTCTCATTTTATTACAATAAAATACATACATTAATTCCCTATTTTTCTTTAAGCGAATTAATTACATCTTTTATGAAATTTAATTCATAATGGTTCCATTACAATTTAAGAATTAATATGTAAATTATATTATTCGATAATATAATTTCAATTTACCCTTAATTAATTACTATCAATTAATTTCCATTGCATCCAAACATCATTTCATAGTTAATTCAAATCCTTAATTTAATATTTAAATTAATTATGACGCCCCCTAAATCCAGGTCTCTATTACCTCGGATTTAGTGCTCACGATTTGACATTGTTCTAACTTTCACGTCATAATCAATAATAACATCAATAAATGTTTTGAATTTTTAATTTTTTTTATAAAAATAAAAAATAAAAAATAATATTCAATATCAATATAGATATTACAACTTAGTTAATTAAAATTTTATAAATCTTCGGTTCCAAAATCGCAACCTTTATAATTTATCTCAACATGAACTAATCATATATTATGATTCACTTGGATAAGCTAAATAAACAAATTTAATTATCGATATTCGATTCCTTCATTTATATACACTGATATAATCTATATAGTTTAAATATAATAAACTGGATTCCAAATCAGCAAACTGGATTCTTAATACAACAAGCCATATACCATAATATACCATCTTTTATAAATTGTTTCATTTACTATAATATTTCCTTACTATAATGCATGCAAAGTTTACAACTTATCATCATAACAAATATCTTTTATTTGATAGATCTTTATTAATACAACACATTTCATTTTTGTTACAACAAGTCACTTTAACTTGATACAAACTCAGCGAAAGAAAACGATAATAATTTTATTTACAAACGTACTTCAAATCTCTATCACCAATATCATTTGATTGTTCAACATTAATCTGCAAACGAAATATTTGCAAGGATGAGTGCGACAGCTCAACAAGTCTAACAGATAACACATTTTATGCTTCACGTAGTATACATGGCATGCATGGTAACTATATGTAATGTGCCTAATACTTATACATCTATATATGCATTATAAATTTCATATTGTGAAATTACTACATGCATCTCATTTTTCATACTTCAAATTCGATCACGTAGCATTTAATACTTGTTCATCATATATCATACTCATCGTGTTCAGATTATTGCACAGTTCATGACAAGTTTACACGTAGTAGATAAAATTGAAAAACTTGCATATGATAAACAAGTTTACATGTAACAATTAAATCTGAAAAAACTTGTCTTTCGTTTGCGTTTATCATTAATCGCATATTACACGCCCGTTGCATGATTTATTTAATCTGATGTTGATTTTTCGTATAACCTATACCATACAATTCAATTAAAACACACACATTAATCTCGTTCGAGATTTCAACACTTATCTAAATTAATAATCTTTTTACTTTACCTTACGCTTGATATATTTATACATTGCGTAGGTTAAATCAATATAATTAAATACGTTTTCATTATTTTTTTATAATGCATTAGTATAACTTTCAAACTCTTAATGTATTATCCAATCTGAACTTAACATTCTATATGAGTTGTTTCATAATTTAAAATCATCCTATGTTGCTTTAAATTATTTTAGGAGACTTGATTTTAAAAACAAAAATCAAAAATTGAACTCTGGTAGCTACGCCCCAGTGTAGCTTTTCTTCTTTAACACTAAACCCCGGCGCAGTGTAGCGCCCCGGCCCAATTCTTCTTCCTTGAAACCGCGCCCCGACGTTATCTGGCGAACCCAGAAAAATTATTCTACAGATTGCAGAATCTGATACAAAAATGCAATCCAAACTTCATTTAACTCATATCCCAAGTCTAAATGACTTATAAACCTATCAAATACTTGAACCATGCAATGAAAGCTAACAAGTTTCAATGCTTTAACAAAATGTTTTCGTTGAAACATTTTATCAAATACCATACAAGCATATTCTAAAACTTAGTTTTCAAGAAATTTCAAAGTGTAAAACACATCCCCAATCATCAATTTCACCTTATATCCACAAAACCCTTCATGATTCTCCATTAATCCAAACTCCCACAACCAATTAAATTATTAATCCATACTAAGAAATGAACCAATTTCTATAAATAATTAAGAGAAACAGTTTTTATACCTTCATTGAAGTTTGATTGTTGAACTTCTTGATAGAATTCTGCTCATCATCTTCTTCCCAACTAGTTTGTAAAAAACACTTGATATTTTCCCTTTGGTTTGGTGAGATTTCTTTATAGAATAAATGAACACTTGATTTAGAAGTTTGGAGACTTGAAAGAAGAAAACGTACTGAACTTAGAAAGAGAATGGATTGAATTGAATTAAGCTCCTGCTGGAGAAATCCACTAAGTATGCTTATTCACCATCCACTCGCAATGTAAAGATAAGTGTCAAGCTATGCTAATGCATAAACACACCTCATAATCCACTACCAAAAGTCAGCATTCTCTTTATAATATACATGCATACCTACTATATATATATATATATATATAATGCATTATCACCATTTACAACTTTAGTATAAGGATACCCATTTTACTCCATACAAGTATTCATGACCAATATTATGCATTTCCGACATGTATTGTATATATACAATATACCTATTATATTTACATTTATATATTTTAATTATTTAATTACCAATAGCTAACTTTTAATTGCTATTAATATAATTTTTAAACATCATTTAATAATTTATACATTTAAGAACATGAATAAAAATCATTTCACCAATTATGGAATTAAGCCATATTAAAATTTAACACTTTTAGTGTAACGAATTACCTTAATTAAAATAATTAATATTTATTTTATTAACTATTTTAATTCACTAATTTAATTTGTACCTATAATTTTGTGCAATTTGATTTAATTACCTGTTTGTTCCATAAATCGTTTTCCAATCACTTGTTTAAATATTACATACGTTAATTTAATACCTGAACCGTAAATTAAATATTAATTTAATTTTCTAATTCAACATCCAGTATTTATTTCCACATTTTAATTCACATCCATTTGGCTTAATATTTTAATTTAGGCTACTAACTATGTTACATATAATTATTGTAACATAATAACATTTTCTCATTTAATTAAATAAATTTCTTTATTTAATTATTTATACTATATTAATCCACAAATTTTCAATTAGTGAAGCATTTCATATTTAATTTATATTCGTTTGGCATAATATAATATATTAAGTCATTACATAAATATATTACATTTATATGTAATATATTAAAATAATAAATTTTAATCAACTCTCCTCATTTTATTACAATAAAATACATACATTAATTCACTATTTTTCTTAAGAGAATTAATTACATTTTTTATGAAATTTAATTCATTATGGTTCCATTACCATTTAAGAATTAATAAGTAAATTATATTATTCCATAATATAATTTTAACTTACCCCAATTAATTAATATCAATTAATCTCCGTTGTGTCCAAACATCATTTCATATATAGTTAATTCAAATCTTTAATTTAATAATTAAATTAATTATAAATTCCCATTTTCAAATATAGGTGTATATATTATACACATAAACAGATTTCAATTATCCACAACATAATACCATATCTTAACTACTTTCATTCAATTAATTTAATAGTTTTAATTAACTATTAAATTTTATTTTCAAATACTTGTATATATTTCACATATAAATATATACATATTTTACCCTCCACATAAAATCACTTATTTCAATATATATAGCTTATATATATATTATTCATTTGACGCGCTTCGTCTTATAATAAGAATTATATATATTAAATTCTTATTTTAATATTATTTAAGTACATCGAATTTTCGGGTCGTCACAACCTTTTTCTTCCATTCCATTAAGCAGTGATATTCCACTAAGGTTGGATGGACACTAAGTCCTTACAATTTGGACACTAAGTCCAGGACACTTAGTCCTCTCAAATCTCCAGGACACTAAATCATTTTCCCTCAACAGAGGTTGATTCGTTAAGAATAAGACGGGCCTCACCCGATTTTCCCCTTAGGACACTAATTCATCTTCTCATCTTGGGGCAGATTCCTCTGAATTTGGCAGGTTACTAAGTCTCGACTTTGTTGTTGTTTGTCGTTGTTGTTGGGGATGCTACCAAGCTAATGTTAAGCTCACATCTAAGGAATTTGGCAGCAGAAGACTGATTCCATTGATCTTTTCTCTCCATTGAGTCCTTTGCATAATTCTGATTTTCTTTGGCTCTTATATTATTGAAATTATTCCTTAATTGATCCTCCAAGGTGTAATGACCACAAATTTCATTAAACATTGTAATTATAATTATTATATAATTAGCAATGAATTAAAATTTTTGTACTAACTAATTGTGCATTAGATAATTAAATAGATATACTTGTGTATGTGTATATTTATTTAAAGTAATGAAATAAAAGAGTATAATTAACTCAAGCAAATCTAATTGGATTATATTTTAAGTCCAAATGAGTTGTTAAACTAGGTCAATTACATTTATCTAGTAGCCCATGTAATTAATTAAACAAGCTCAATGCTTGATTTAATTAAATGTAACCTAGAATAATTAATGTAAGTCCAATGTGTTATTTAAATTGGGCCCAACCAAATTAAATGGAGGAGCACAATATATTTAATCCTAGAGTCCAACATGGAGCCCAATAGGAAGTCAAAATTGGTCAACATTGTTACATATATGAATATATATATATATATATATATATATATATATATATATATATATATATAATTAAAGCATTAAAATAAATCAAAAATGGGTGATTTGAATCCCATTTTGTTGAGATTTTTGAGGGTCCCACTTGAATTGCTTGATTTCCTAGTTGCTTCTAAATTACTCCATGACATAGTAGGTAAACCAACCCTAGTCAATCACTTGTCATTCCACAAATCAATCCATGCAATAGTAAGCACCAATTAGCCTTAATTTCACCAATGTTGGTGGATTAGGAGAGTTGATGCTAGATTAGTAGATGGCTATAAAAAGGATGCTCCACACTTGTTTCATGTTGGTTAGTTCATTTGCTAGAGAATACAAGAGAGAAAGTGTGAGTATTTCCTAGAGAAACAGAAAGAATACACTTGTGTTGAGTGATATAGCTAGAGGAAGGTCTTGGTGAATGTCCACAAGCATCATCACATACTTTGGTAGGAGGAGAAGAAGAGCAAACAAATCTCAAAGGTTTAAAAGTGCTCTACACTTCTTCTTATTTCATTTTTATGGCCTAGAACGATTTTGAACGATTAAAATCTATTTTTAACCGATCAAAACTCGTTTTGATGGTCTAAAGGTATTTATCTATGTAATATATGTATATTCATAGTTTGATGTGTTTATATCATGTTTTGGTATGTGTGTAAAGCATGAAATTAGTATAAATGTTCATATCACACTTTACCGATAAAATCCTAAGTAGCTATATGCTATGTTTTGTGTCATTTTGAAATGTACAAGTTAAATACTTAATTTATATGGCTAGAAAGTTTTATGAGCGAGTTATAAAGCCAACACAACTTGAAGCTCACAAAAATATGGACTAACAAAGAAGTTATGGCTTTTACCGCAAAGGATGTTGTTTTAAACTCTAAGTGGTTCGATCCGTAAATTTCGTGTATAACGTTTTCAAAAAGACGATCAAGTCATGAAATATTGTAAAACAAGAAGTTAAGAACACATCAACACTGATTTGGTGTCATTTGGATGTGTAGATATCATTTTATCAATGTTAGAACCAAATAGATCAAAATAAGAAAATTAGGGTTTTAAAAATCAGTGTCACCGCCGCGGAGCCGCAGCAGTGAAACACACTGTAACGGAAAATTTTGCACTACCGCCGCAGCGATAGATCTCACCGCCGCAGCGGTGAAACATTTTGTTTGAAAAATAATAACTCTGAACTGGGTCGGGTCAGCCGGGTCGGGTTGGGTCAGGTTCGAGTCAGAAAATAAAAAATGTTCCAAAAAGTATTTTATTATTTTTGGACTTAATAAATATATTTTTAAAATTTAATATAATTGAATTAATATGTAAAAGAGATTAAATATTATTAAAGAGTTAATAATATAATTAAAATCAATAAAATATTATTATTAATATAATAATATTAGAAAATCATTAAAATATTATTAAATGTATAATAATATTATAAAGTGAATAAAATATTATTAAATGATTAATAATATTAATAACATAATAAAATATTATTAAATGATAATAATATTAAAAGACGAATAAATATTATTAAATGATTAATAATATTATAAGGTTAATAAAATATTATTAAGTGGTTAATAATATTATAGAGTTGTTAATATATTATTAAATGATTAATAATATAAAACTATTAATACGGTATTATTAAATGATTAATAATACTACAAGAATAATAAAATATTATTAAGTTGTTAATAATATTAAATAAGTCTATGGACTATATTAAATGTTAATATAGGTTCTTGTGTTTGAAATATTATCAAATAGTGATGATATCGCCTATGTGTTTATATACCCATAATTAGATAATTATGTGGATCGTAAAAGTTATAAAGGTCATCATACTAATGTGTATATGATACTAATTTAAGATCAAATTGATTTAATTGTTAGGTCCGTTCAAGGATTATTAAATTAAATTGGTTAGCCATAGACGACGCATGAGGCAAGTTTTCTACACCTTGACTTGTAATTTACGTTGCAAGTTTCTTCTTAACCCTAACTTGTATTTATTGTTGCAAGTATTCTTCAACCTTATTTACATTGAGCAATTCAAATATTGTTGAGCAAGTATCTACACTCGTAGTTATTTGACAGAACTTTAAGTGAATTAATTATAAAAAAAATTACGTCACATCATTATTGTATTGTATTCGCACATAGTGCCCTTGCAAATGTTATAGTTCAGTAATTTACGAACTGTTTAAAAATCTCTAAGCTAATTGTTTCGTCTAGACAAATGCATGTTCAAATTCATTTAATTGAATATTTTAAAAGCTTATCCAAACCATTAGCTGGTGCGGATTCTTATAGTAAGACTGAGAAAGAACAATCCTAGTTAAAGGGGATTTTTATATTGTCGGGTAATCGAATTTGCGCAAGAAAACTAAATGTTATGCATATACATAGGACATAAGAGGACTGATCCCCTCGAATGTCCTGTTATTTTTAACAAGGTGTTAGACATTATATGTCTGCTCTACCATAGTAGCAGTTCATGGTCATTAAAGACCACTCAGCAGTAAAGAGTCAATCCATTCTTATGTTTAACTTTGATTCTTGATATCTTTCACAATTGTTATTGTTGAAAACCTTGAAGTTATTTCCCTTCATCATGATATATTTTATGTTATTGTTTATAAACTTGTTGAGCCACCTAGTTGCTCATTCTTGTTATATCATGACTATATTTCAGCTAAGCCCGAATGCTCTAAATCAGACAAAGGCAAGGGAAAAGCAAATGCGTAGATTAATCGATGCATGTTAGTTTTAAATTACTGTTATGTAATTACTGTGTAAATCTTTTGTATTTTCCTTAAGATATGTAATGTTACGATTAAGGTTAATAGACATTGGGAAGTGTAACCTTTTGATGAGGAACCTTTTGTATTATGCCGCGTAGTTTGAATACAATTTATGTATTTCATTGTTGTTAAGTATTGTGAAGTGAGAACCAAACCCGAGGTTAAAGAACCCGAATTTGGGGTCGTCACACAAGATGTGTATTAACCTTGGGTCGATGATATAGCATTTTGTAGATCAATTTTCCCCTCATCTCTTTACGATTTTGAGAACTTTAGCTTTCTTCCTATTTTGGCAGTCTCATCTTGTTTTTTCTCTTTTCTTCTCCTGCCTTTTCTCTCTCTTTTTTAATTTTCTCTTTTTCTATTGTACTCCTCTTCTAATCTCTGAATAAGTCTTCTATATATAGAGAGAGATGTTATAATAATCATATTTGTTAAAAGATATACATTACTTATTTTAATGTTCCAATCGTAGATAATCTTTGATGAAGATATTGTATCAAATTATTTTTGGACCTGTCTTCATCAGTTTACCAAAAATAAAAACTTCGTGTCTTGTGTTGCTTTGGACAGATAGTCGTTGGACACTATTTGTTTGATCCTTCATATTAGCTTTGGATGACCAGTCATTGCCTTGTCAATTATATACTTCAGGTCATCTTTCTGTCAATCCATCATCAATCTTGTCTCAGTTTCATTAATTGTAGAACATTTTAGATTCTTCAGTTTGATTTATGTTTTATTGTTCTACGATCAACTTTACGATCCATCAGTTTTACATCCTATTGTCTGTATGACCTGTTCTACAAATTCAATACTCCGCGATCTACACCATGATTGCGAACTTAGAGTTGTCCTAAATATTGTCACTTTTTTTATTTTTATCTTGTTCTATGATCCATAACTGTGCAAGTCTTACAATCTTCATATGTTCTTCTTTCAATGTCTACAGCTGTATTTAGGTCTTCTCTTTTCTGTTGTACCAACTCTCCCTCACTTAACCATTGTTGTCTTTAGAATTGTTGATTTGTTTCTTCTTTTTCTTTTCTTTCATTTTGAGCTCTATGATTTAGAGGTTCAACTCTCTCTCTCTCTCTCTCTCTCTCTTTCTCTCTCTCTCTATAGTGTGAGTATTATCATCCCCTTATTGTCCTAATCTTGTAATATTGGTCCTTGCGTTCACTTATTTAGTTTTAGCTGTGTGTTGTTTGAGTTATCCTTGGGAAAGTAGTCATTACTTTAACCACTGTTCCAATCTTTGAATATCTTTGATATTGACACTCAATGGTAAATGTCATCTTGCTTTCGGCTTTGTCTTCATTTTCAGTATGCTAAAAATGGCAACCATATGGATGACAACATACTATACATCTTCTCTAGATCTCCACCATAGTGTAGATTCTGTAATACGATCAGTGCTTCAATACGATTAGCATCCTTATGCGATCTTTTTTCTTCCATACGATCATATCTTCATAATACGAATTGAGTTTCAAATACGATTCAGCTTGTAATACGATCTAACTTGCAGTACAATTCTGCTGATGCTATATAATCTTGTTGTTGTGGTACGATCTGAGGCTTGTAATATGATTTTGATCTTACTCTATGATCCACATTTACTCTTCTGTGATCTACTTTTTACTTGACAATTCTACTTCTACACTTCTCCTTATTCTGAAAGCTCTCGTCGGTCGTAACTTTAGAATTTAGACTTCTCCTTTTATCAATCTAACTTACTCTTCTATTTCTCTAATTTTTGTGCAGATTTCTTGAGGGTACTCACTACGATCCTTAAGTAGAATCCTTAAACTCCTTAAACTTTATAATTTTTGATAGCATACTCTTTAGTCTTCATTTTGCCTTTACATGCTCTAAATTCAGTCTTCAAGCTTGTTCTTACTTTACGATTTGACTTTACGATCTTTGGATGTGCCTTGGCTATATTCTACGATTATTCTTCAATCCTAGAGTATATCCTCCAACTTTGCTCTGCCCGATTCTTCTTCTTCTATTGTAGTTTATCTTCAACCTAATCTATTACACTTTGGTGATAATACTCTGTATTCGGATTCAACCTAACAAATTTGATCCCTAATGTTCTTCTACAATAATATTCTTTTAAGGACAATACAGAGTTTATCTTTTGGATTAACCTAACAAATTTGATCTCTATCCTCATCTATCTTTTCAAGTTCAAATCAACCAAACATTCTTGATATCTAAGTCCTTTTATAATAATTATTCTTTCAAAGCACTATGTAAAGATTGTAATAAGTGCTTATAAATTCACACTTGCTTGAATTTACTTTTTCTTTCTTATAACATATAAATGCTAAATTAAGCATACAAATTTAGCAACCATATAACAAAGTAATTGGATTAATCAATTTATTATTGTTTTGTCATCATTAAATCCAAAAGGGTGAATACATAAATTTGTTAACACGCGCAACATGATGCCTCCTTCATCGATATTGTGTTGCGCGATTTTTGCGTAAGTTAGTTTACATAAATGAAACTGTAAATGTAAATACTAATTACACATTCAGTTTATTTTTTTTTATAAGTTATCAATTTTATATAGGTTTATTTTAGATATGAGGAGGGCATCTCTCAGCTAGCCGACGATAGTGTTATTATTGCACATGTCGCAAAGAACTACTCCGGCTAGTTGTACGAAATGAGACGTAAGACTGTTGGGGCAGTTGTATCCCAACCCTGAACTACAGGCCATGTGTAGGCCTGAAATGGCAACCATCCGCCCGATATTTTCTCATATGCAGCATAAGAGGTCATGTGTACTCACTGGGATGCTGAGGACTTCAAGAAGAAATTAGAACAAATGAAGAAAAATCGTAGCCAGCTCCGAGTAGTACATATTACTGGCTCACATCCATTTGAGGAAGTTAAATCAGTACGAGCTTAAACTTTAGTTGTTTAGTATAATATTGTTATAAGCATACTTAATAAATGTTATTTCTGTATGTATTTATTAGGCCTTGAGACAGAGCTTAGACCGACCTCCAACTATGGTCTCACACGCCAAATGACTCTACTATGTCTCAGGGAGTTTTAGCTATACGGCTAAGAGTTATAATTTTTAGTAATTATTAATATCATGTACTTTATAAAATAATTTAATTAGCTACCATACACATCATAAATTACAGGACTAACTTCAGAAGCTCTAGGACCAGCGTGTAATAGAGTTGCGGGCTACTAGGGGAGATTCTGAGCCGTCAGATTTCACCATCCATCTGCCCGTGATTAGCTTATCTCGGGATTAGGAGATGCCTCTTTGAGTCGCATCTCAAGATCCCCCAACTAGCACTACCGACATAACTGAGTGTTGGGCCTGCCAAGGGTACCAGTCTATACAATACCTGGAGGTATTTATTTTAGTATGTTTCATGTTAGTTCATAATTTATAAAATAATATAAATTATTAGTAATGTTATATTTATTTTCGTAGGCACTAGCCAGTGTTAGCATCCGAGAGCGCCTGTTAGAGCATCTTATACGGGCGTTGGCTTAGACAATGAGCTGTTTCAGAGGGTTAAGGCGTTAGTTTTGGAGATATTTTGTATGGATTCGATATTATGTCATCAGGGCCTGCCTAACCGTTCTTGTCTCCACCAGCTTGCTCAGGACTTTGCATCAGGGATCACCGTCAAGAGTACATGTATCCCTCCAAAGCAGTTCGCTAAGATATGCGACAAGGTGGTCCGGATGGTGGTTACCTTATTTTTTGAGGCTTTTGGGCTACAGCTGAGTCAGCCTCCGACAACTAGGTATTCTATTCATTTTTAGTTGTATTGTTTTGTTTGTTATTTAATTGTCTCTTTAATTTTAAATTACGGACTAATAAGTTATATTTTTAATTATATCAACAGGGTGACGATGTCGAGCAGGCTGGCGATGCCGATCGTGAGTGAAGAGATGCCGACGATGATTTTCATATACCATAGCAGCATCGTCAACCCCCGCCCAATGATTCTCCTCACACCAGGGGTAGTGTATAAATATTATTGTTTGGAACGATATATATTATTGGTATAGTAGTTATATATACACTTTAAAATGTGTATGTAGTTGTAATTAAAGTAGTTACATTGTATGTGTTATAATATATAGATTATCGTGTGTGTTGTTGGGATAAAGCATGTGAAAATAATATGTACACAAGCCAAACATATTTGAAATGATGTAGCATGTACTTTGTAATCTTATTCATTTCTTAATAAATGTTTATTTATACAAAGATATTTTCTTTATCCATATTTAATAGATGATAGTAATTGTGATAAACTCATAATTATTGAACAATGCTTTTAGAATCATGATGATGATCATGTTAATAAGATCTAAATTCAAGATAGCTCAAAACTAAAAATATACCTAATCATGGGATTACTAAAATGAGGATTAGTGAATCCGAATAGATTAGTACATACAATGTTTTCTCTTATGAAGAGGATGATTGATCTCATAATCATTTGTGTAGAGACACTAAAGCAAGTATATAGGTGCTTATTAAAGAATATGTTCACTGAACGTGACTCGCTCAAGGAACACATAATGAAGTCTTACTTGCCTGTCAATAGGAGTTTCTTTTGTGATAGTAATACAAGTGATCCTTTGACTTGAGATCATCATAGTATCTTGTGTATGATGAATTATATTTTGACATATTCCTTAAAACCTTTAGGGTGTATCAAAGGGTATGTTCGGGTATAATAAGTTGTACATGGAGATAAGTGAATGATCAACAAAGAATCTACCACTTCTAATAAAAGAAGAGAATGTCCTATGCGATTCGATAAATGATAACTTAATAGTCATTGGTCAAGGCAGAATGGAAATTAGAAAGTAGTTTCTAATTTACATTACTTAAAGTTATTCATTTGAGAATTGAAATACAGATAATCAAATAAAATAAGACTTGACAATAATATCATTTCTTATATTTGATTAGGACATTGTGAGGTAGAATGATTGAATTGTACAGTAACTATTTGCTGAATAGGTTCATTTGTAATTAAATGTTGAAATTTATATTATCTGAAAAATTGTTGATCGCTAAGGGAGCTTATCCTTATTATAGAATAAATATTATTTATTTAAAGAAATTAAATAATTTAATTTATTTATATAAATAAGATTAGAACAGTTCTAATTAATTTATTCTATGATCGGTTTAATATGGAGAATCTAAAAAGTCACACCGCAAAAGAAAAATAATTATTTAAAAAGTAAATGGCATAATCGTAATAATGAATTAAGTATATTTAATTTATACTATAGGGATAAAATAAATTAAATAACTTAATATTTATTATTTTGAAAATACTAATTATAAATTAATAAGAAGAGCCTTATTATTATTATTATTATTATTATTATTATTATTATTATTATTATTATTATTATTATTATTATTATTTAAGTTCCTAAATGGTTTAGGAATTAATTAAAAAGAGTACCCTCATAATTGATAATTAAGTTCCTATATGGTTTAAGAATTGTAATTATTATACTAAATTAGTTAAATTCTTAATTAGATTAGGAGTTTAATTAAAAATCCTATTCTTAAAGGTTTTAGGAGGGTTGACTCAATCTATAAATAAGAGAAGTCTTATTATGGATTGAAATTACATACACTTTCATAAGTTTTGGAAGAGTACTCATAAGTTCTCTAGATCTAACAAATTAAAAAAGAGAGAAAATTAGGGTTTGTCATCACACATTTCTTGAATTATTATTCTTCCTTGGTAGATCACATTTAAAGGCCAAACACTTGGGTGACTAACGTTGATCATTGAAATTCAATCGGTGAAATTTAAGGAGAACATGAAAGAATTGGAGTTGAACACGTACCTGTGGAAAACTAGAATCTACAAGGATATAATTCTCTATCTTATTCTTGTTAATTAATAGTTATGCATAAAGGTTGATCCTAAATTATGGTTTGTAGTAAAAATTTAAATTCTTATTTTACCATGTTTTCGCTACTTATATGTAATTTGATTGCATGTTCATGGATAATAACAAACCAACAGCAGGTTACAGGTATAAACATGTGGTTTAAAAACGTACAAACTGAAAAAACAACCAAAATTTCAACAACAAAAAAAAATTGTTATTTTCGACGAAATAGTATAATTTCGACGGAATTTTTGTCAAAATGATTAATTTTAATTTATTTATTAAATATTTAATCCAGACGAAAGTTGTATTATGTCGACGGAATTTCCTTCGAAAATAGTATTTTTTAAATTTATTATGAATTGGTTAATGCTGACAGATGTATTTTAACCCCGACGGAATTCCCATCGGCGTTCATAAAAAACTGGACAAACCCAAAAGGGACGCGATTGTGTTATTTTCGACGGAATATAATTCCGATGGACTACTTTCTGTCAAAAATAAGTTATTCTCAATAGATATTTTGTCAGAGATAGTTAATCCCGACATAATTTTCGACGGAATTAATCTCGATGTTGTTACTTACGACTGAATTTTCGACGAAATTTTCTGTTAGGGATAAGTTTATTCCAACAGAATCAGCTTATTCCTGACAAAAAATTCCGTCGGAATTAATGCTTTTTCTTATAGTGTTAAAAACTATGCACCTAATTAATTACTCCAAATATTTTTAAAAAGAGTATTATTAGACAACTATTATTATTAAATGACAACCATTAAATTAACAACTTATTATTAGCAAATATATATATATATAATAGTTATTTACTAAATTATAAATGGATTTTTTTTTTTGTGAAACGGAGAAAATATTATTTAATATTATTCACTTTGTTACAATGTAACACCTCCTTCCCAACTAGTGGAAAGGGAGGTTACGCACAATTGAACTATAAGCAGAATATCAAAAGTAAAAGGAAGCTCTCTTCACACTTGCCCTTGATTCCCCTGAATACCTGCAGGAAGAAAAATACAGCATGAGTCAAATGCCTAGTACGGATATAAAGCACAAAAATAAGAACTAAAATGAATAACATAATTTACTAAACAGAACTGAATAACATAATCTACTAAATTGAACTAATCTACTAAACTAAATTGATCTACTGAACTGAAACTGATCAACTGAATTGAACTGATTTACTAAACAATATAAGAGGCTAAATTGAATGACTGAGTTTATTTCATACCGAGCTCAAAATAAAACAAAACAAAACAGAAGTCACACATTGGACTGTAGATCCAAATGCGTGCAAAATCAAAAACGTGTGATCGACACTACGAATAACACCAGATCATAGAATATAACAGAACAAAATACTAGGGCCGACCCATACGCCTCCCATAACAAAACACCAAATCCCCACCGAAACACAAAACATGGACTGATCACACTGTCACAAAAGGTGTCATGCCTTAGTGCTCAGAGACATGTCTGTGATACCTCCACAGGTGGTTATAGCTCAGGTATACCCTACGGTATATTCTAACAAAAATGTGACACAATAAATGTGACACAATACTAATAAAGGGGTTCTAATACGCATATGTTAAAAAAAAATCTACACAGTCTCCCAAATATACTAGCATTTACATTTTTATATAATCAAAATAAATACTATATATGTTTAACAAGTCTAAAGAGTGATAGTTAAGTTGCGAATATTTAAAATCAAACAAAACTATTATATGCATTTGACTATGAACAATATATCCAAATAATATCCAAATTCTAATGAGGAACAAAACAAACAAATTAAAATCAAAGG
The DNA here is from genome assembly GCA_947179155.2 of Hedera helix. Taxonomy (NCBI): domain Eukaryota; kingdom Viridiplantae; phylum Streptophyta; class Magnoliopsida; order Apiales; family Araliaceae; genus Hedera; species Hedera helix. The sequence goes on along the minus strand of OX359272.1, from coordinate 21,931,687 downwards.
AATATCGATGAAGGAGTATGGAATCCGTACCTAAAATAAACAATGTAATACCCAAAATTATTTATAAAACTGACTCGTTAAATTACCTCCATCGGAACTAATAAAAAAATAAATGAATTGATAAATAAATAGTTAATCAATTGATTAAGTTTTATACATTTTCTTTCTCTTAGACGAATCTAAAATCCTTCAATTCTAAATAAAACTCTACCTAAAGTTATATATACATAAATATTCTAATCATGATAACGTATATATTAATAAATAATAGTATTCTTGTTCCTTCCAAAATACATACAAGTATATTCACAAAAATATTCTTTTCATTTTTAATTCTATTACAAACAAATATTTATTATTATTATTATTATTATTATTATTATTATTATTATTATTATTATTATTATTTTCTGTCAAAACTTTAAAGTTTACAAAAATACTAATTTAATATTCTAAAATGCTAATTACTAACAAAGATAGACCAAAATATATCAACTAACAAATTAAATAGCATACAAAAATTAAAACTACAAAATTAAAACTAATATAAAAAAATTAAATAATTACACAAAGAAAGAAAAAGAGACATACCCAAAATTATAAGGTTCGCAGTCCGCGCGCCCACGTCTTTGACACCAAAAATTTTAACTAGGGAGATCCTTACTAAAAAGGTCCTCACAAAAAAAATTCCTTACACAAATGTGAGGTACTTAATGTTTGAGTATTAAAATGGGAAGAGGGTAAGGTCATATATATAGTTAAGGAAAAAGATGATGGCTTTAAAAATGGGCGATGTGGGACTATAGAAAAAGGATCGGGCATTACATTACCTTTCCCTTAAAAAGGATTCCATCCCCGGAATTAAAAAAATAAAATGGGACGAACCTAATTATCAAAAGAGGCGAATACTTCACTCGAATAGAATTTTCACAAAACAAACAAAATGGTTTTCTTCTAGAATCCTATCAAAACGGATAGTGCACCACGTGCAACAAATGATAATGATAACTCTTCAACACTGAGACATGAAATACGTTATACACATAAGCTAATTGTGGAGGCAAAGCTAACCGAAATGTGAATTCGTCAACTCTTTCTAAAATCTTAAATGGACAATAAAACGCAAACTGAAACCCATTAACTCAAATCGTCGAATACTGATTAAGCTGACTTAAATTTCTCCTTAGTCATGGCTACAATCTTCTTAGTGATTCGAACTAACTCAGACCCTTCTATGACATTCTCACTAATCTCAATCCATCAAATTGGTGCCCACACTTCCTACCATGCAGTGCCTTAAACGAAGTCATCACAACGCTTGTATGCTAGTTGTTGTTATAAGCAAATTTAATAAGGCTCAAATAATCATCCCAATTAGTCGACAACTCTAATGCACAAGACCTTAACATATTCTCCGAAGTCAAGATAATCCACTCTAATGCACGTTGATGCTATTCTATTCTACTGATATGTCTGCTCTGCGAATCTTCAACTTAGTCTATTATGTTTTTCTATCTAAATTTTTGGATCAACTTAACAAATTTGATCCCTAAGTCATTTTACATTGATTATAATATTTTTAATCATAAGGAATATTTAGAGTTTATTTAATTCAGATTATCCTAACAATTTCGATCCCTAAACCCTTGTATAATAGATTCAAACATAAGGGTTGTAAAAAATAAAATTACTTGTTATACATTAAAATATTTTACATAACATTTGTCAATAATAATCTAACGTTGACTTGCACTTAACATGGCCTAGGGCTTAGCACTACTTCTTGTTCAGCGCCACACAACATTCCAATAGGCTTTGTACCTGAAACAAGCTCGATGGTAAACTCAACTTCCTGCTGCAATGACAACCCTGATAATTCTTAATTAAATAGATCAAAAAAACTCACGAACGACCGAAACATTTTCAATACAACTCTCTCAAAGAGGTATCCTTTACAAATGTCAAATACTCTTCACAACCTTTAGCCACCAACTTTTCAGCTCTAAAAAAAAAAAATCAATGTCACCACATTACCCCGTCGTAAACCTTAAAACACAAAATCTAGAGACTTCAAATTCCTAAAGATAACCTTCTTCGCTTGGCAATCAATAATGGCCTCGTACTTATCCAACCAATTCATCCCAAGAATCACATCAAAATCGTATATACGCGTCGACAGAAGATTAACCCCATGAATCTTATTTTAAAAATAAATAAAAATAACCTCGGTATAAATCAAAGATAGCAACAAAAAAAATTCCATCGGAGCAGCAATAGACACAGTTGAATCTAAGGACTGAAATGGCACCCCAAGATGCCGAACAAAAGAATATAAAATAATCAAATGAGTAGAGTCAAAATCAATAAAAGTCTCACGACTACAAACTAAAAGAGTGCCAAAAATAGAATATTGTGCCCATCTGTCACCTAATTATATGACAAGGCAAACACGCGTCCTCCGTGGTGATGACCAACATTGCCACCATTATCACCGCCTCCACCACTTCTAATGGTTTTACGAGCCCTAGACAAAATAAAACGGCCGAAAGCGAAATTGATTTAAGGTAAATTCGAATACAAACTGATATAATAGCTGAACAGAAATTCAAACAGAACAAAATTTATCCCAGATGTCTACCCATAACTCACAGGTCAAACCTAAATAAGTTTTCTATAAGAAAGAACCTAGCTCTGATACTAACTCTGTAACACCCCCTTCCCGACTAGTGGAAAGGGGGAGCTACGCACAAACGAACTATAAGCAGAATATAAAAAGTAAAAGGAAGCTCTCCATACACTTGCTCTTGATTCTCTTGAATACCTATCGAAAGAAAAAAAATATCATAAGCCAAATGTCCAGTACGAATATAGAGCACAGAAATAAGAACTGAAATGAATAACATAATTTACTAAATTGAACTGAATAACATAATCTACTAAATTGAACTAATCTACTAAATTAAATTGATCTACTGAACTAAAACTGATCAACTGAACTGAATTGATTTACTAAACAACATAATAGACTGAATTAAATGACTGAGTTTATTTCATATCGAGCTCAAAATAAAATAGAACAAAATAAAAGTCACACATTGGATTGTAGATCCAAATGCGTGCAAAATCAAAAAGGTGTGCTCGGCACTACGAACAACACCAGATCATGGAACATAATAGAACAAAATGTTAGGGCCGACCCATACGCCTCCCACAAGAAAACACAAAATGCCCACTGAAACACAACATGTGGACTGATCACACCGCCACGGAAGGTGCCATGTTTTAGTGCTCAGAGACATGCCTGTGGTACCCCCACATATGGTTATAGCTCGAGTATATCCTACGGTACATTCTAACAAAAATATCATTTCACAATACATGTGACACAAAGGGGTTCTAATATGCACATGCTAAACCGAAACAAATCAACATAAAGTCTCTCAAATATACTAGCATGTACGTTTCTATAAAATCAAAATAAATACTAGACATGTTTAATAAGTCTAAAGAGTACAAGTTAAGTTGTGAATATCTAAAATCAAACAAAATGAAATTTAGATAAGGCACACTTAGAAGGGGGGTTGAATAAGTGTGAGAACAAACTATGATAAACTCTTTTGTTTTTCCGAATTCAGTTTACTGTTTTAGTGAATACAGCTTGCTGTATTAATATGGTCTACCGAATTGAAAACTTTCTTTTAAATCAATGAAAATTTCTTGGCTGAAAATATCACTTAAAGAAAATGCACGGTGTAAATAAATTATCTGTGAATATTTCAGATTTTATTGTTTGAGATAATCGATTATCTAGTGTGAAAAACAATAACAAGCAATAAAATCAACACCAGGATTTTTACGTGGTTCAGCTATTACCCTCTATAATAATAGCCTACTCCACGTCCAATACCAACTAGTATTGGAGACTCACTTTATATATAATTCTCTCAATTATAAAGTGACACCTTTTACAAAACAGGTTAAATGAATTCTTAAATTCTCTTGAGCACTTTTGCTCCTTGTGCACTTATGCACTCCTCAAGTACTTCTGCTTCCTTAACTCTGTTTGTAAAACAATTCTTACTCCACACTTGGATTAAATTCCTTTAGACAAACACTTAGTCTAAATAAACAAAGATCAGATAGATACAAATTTAGAGGTCTAGTGATCAAAGTAAATAATCAATTTAACAATATAAGGCTCAGCTAATGTATGCAATGATCAATTAATAATAAAAAGATATTACCAAATTAAATCTCACAGAAATATGCTTGATCAGAATTTTCAATAGCCCAAACAGCAGTTTGCACAAAAATGATTTTTCCAATATGTAATCAGTGTTCTGTAAAAATCTATATCGGTAGAAAAATCCATATGCAATTTATAGCCTTATGAAATAATACTTTTACTGCTTAGAGAGAGATCAATTCCGTTATTCATAAACCTTATCTCATAAAAAGATAAAACTTGTTAGCACAATATCCGGTCAAAACATATCTCAATAATATAACCGTGGCATTTGAATAACAATATCCAGTCAAAGCATATCTCAACAATACTTTTTACTTGGAAAGACAAATTGTACACAACACGGTACATTTAAAAATGTTCAGCATATCTGTAACAAGTAATCATGACCCCTTTTAGTAGATATCATCATTATCATATACACTAATATCGAGATTTGTACTTTTCAAAATATTATGCACGAAGTAGAAAGTAACTCAAGCTTTATATCCACTGATACCTATTTAAATATTTGGACAACATTATTCATACTAACCCATAAGATAAACATGAATATTCGTTAGCTTTAAAACCAGTAAACAAAACCAGTAAACATATTATATGCACACATAAAGAATGTCCTAGAGCCTTAAATTGAAAAATTAAATATTTGTAATGACCTTACATTAAATTCTTAAAGCTTAAATCCATTCTTCAATCTTCTTGAACACTTCAACAAGTATTCCCTGAGATAATTCCCTGAAATTCACAATAAAGAATTTAGTATCCATAATAAATCATCATCAAAACATTAGGTTTAGAATATGACAAAGTCAACACAAAACTATCATATGCATTTAACTATGAACAATATATCCAAATAATATCCAAATTCTAATAAGGAACAAAATAAACAAATTAAAATCAAAGGAATATCATTGAAGGAGTACGGAATTCGTACCTGAAATAAGCAATATAATACGCGAAATTATACTGCAAAACTGACTAGTTAAATTACCTCCGTCGGAAATAATAAAAACAAATAAAGGAATTGATAAATAAATAGTTAATCAATTGATTAAGTTTTATATATTTTATTTCTCTTAGGCGAATCTGAAAATTCTCTATTCTAAACAAAATTCTACCTAAAGTTATACATACATAAATATTTTAATCATGGTAACGTATATATTAATAAATAATAGTATTCTTGTTTCTTCCGAAACACATATAAGTATATTCACAAAAATATTTTTCCCATTTTTAATTCTAATACAAACAAATATTTTATTTTATTTATTATTATTATTATTATTATTGTGACGCCCCCAAATCTGGGTCCACACAGCCCATACTTGAGTCGTCAAAAGACTACAACAAAATTATTACAACAAAGCACAACGTACAACAATACAGTGTATAATAATACACAACTAAGTCTTCACTATTATTGCCACACTATTTTACAAAACGTGAAGACTATGATAACTATTCCTCGGACCCTCACTCCATTCCCCGGCTAGACCCTGTTATGTTTTCATCTCCTGTTGAAAAACAATGGAACAAAAGAAAGGGTGAGCTCAAATAGCCCAGTAAAGAATATCATGACTAAGATAATGACGAATAAATTATCATTAGTCTTCAACAGTTGAGTTCTTGATAGAATACAATAGACTACAAGGTTTATATCAAAAACTGCAGTTAAATTCTTAAACAACGTTCAGATCAATAATAGCAGCGGAATGAGTAATCTATTAGAAGAATAATGCAGACTATAATGTCCACTCGGTTCTCTTTTTAGGAAAAACATCATCAACTTTTATCATCTGAAATATCATTAGTCAAGATAATACAAATTCACAGTTCCTGATCATAATCATGCAGATCAACAGTTCATCTTTGCACTACGGGTCAAAGACATTCAATATAACACCAACGGTCATGATTATACCAGATTCAGCCTTTGGTCATAATCATACCAAACAACAGTTCATCTTTGCACTACGGGCCAAAGAGAACATTCACCACGTGCCATAAAAGACACCGAACAGATGTATCGCCTTTAACTTATTATATCGCCTTTAACCTATCATCTGTTCAACAAATATATCACATCTGTGCCCCCGGCCACAGATATTCACAACAGCTTGATTTTTGGATGATTAGAATGATATAAATGATGAACAGAAGAAATAGGATAACAATAAGTATCGGAAGTTTACTTTGTACAGATTCAAATAATGTCCAAATTGTCAACATGATGTGGAGTGAAATTTAAAAATGATATTCAAGATCCACAGTTCAGAATAACGGTTACAATTCAATAGAAAGGTTCACGTAAATAGGAAGGTTCAGTTGAAATAATGAAGTTCAACTATTATGGAACATATAATATTTTCAGGAATTATAGAAGCAATAGTTCCATAATAAATTTCGATTTAGGAGTATGAAAGAAAATAATATCCCTTACCGTAGCAGGTTTGATTAACAAAAGGTGAAGGAAATTAATACAAAGGGTTATTCACCAACAGGCGGCAATCCGCTCCGTAAGGTTATTCCCACAATTTAATAGAATTTGAGTACAAAGAGTTATTCACCAAACAGGCGGCAATCCGCTCCGTAAGGTTATTCCCACAATTTAATAGAATTTGAGTACAAAGAGTTATTCACCAAACAGGCGGCAATCCGCTCCGTAAGGTTATTCTCAGAGATTAATAATGAATGAATACGAAAGGTTATTCACCAACAGGCGGCAATCCGCTCCGTAAGGTTATTCCCACAATTTAATACATGGAAATAAAAGGCACATCTTATGAGTAAGGAAGAAACAATATTATTATCGAGAATCAAATAATGATAATCCCTTACCATAGTATGTTTGAATAATGGAAGATGAAAAAGATGGTATCCCTTACCTCAACACGTGACTGGATATTGATTTAAATGAGGTTGATTAACTTGAACAGTACACGTATACTTATAGATCTTCACAAATACTCAAGATGACTTAAGCACACTTAAAGAGAACTTTCACAAGAAGTATTTAGAGAGAGAAAGAAAGAACAAGTAAGGAAGTTTATGAAAAATCCTTAAGTTAAGGCTTCTATTTATAGCCAAAAATCTTATCATTCATTTAATCTAAACCATTCATTTAAAGATCATCTTTTAATCTACACCATCCATTTCAAATATTATATTATCTTTAATCTACACCATTCATTTCATATCACCTAATAATCACCTAACTTTATATTATAAACAAATCAATTTAATTATTCAACAATAATTCACACTTTAATCTACACCATTCATTTCATATCACCTAATAATCACCTAACTTTATATTATAAACAAATCAATTCAATTATTCAACAATAATTCACACTTTAATCTACACCATTCATTTCATATCACCTAATAATCACCTAACTTTATATTATAAACAAATAACTTTATCAATTCAATTATTATGACTAATTGTTATAAATACAGTATAGTTAGCTCTTAGATATCAAGTCAATAAATTAATGAAATACAACTGTTTAAATAACATCATAATAGAGATAACAATAATGTAAAATGAAGCATACGTTACTGTGTAATGACAATTATTGATTCAATAATGTGAATTACTGTGCATATGTTACTGTGACAATTATTAGGTTCAATAATTTTAAAAACAGTGCAACAACAATTATTGACTCAATGATATAAAATACAGTGTAATGACAATTATTAAATCAATAATGCAAAATACTGTGTAACAACAATTATTGAATTGATAATATAAAATATTATGCAGTGACAATTATCGATGAAATGATGCGTAACAGTTACGGTGTCAATTATCAGACCAATAATATGAGACACTATGCAATACCGCGTGTTACTGTAGAGTACCGAGTGCTACAGAAAATACCAATAACTACCGTATGCTACTATTCTTTTATCACCGGTATTTTAACAGTTCCGTTGACTATTTTTATTTAAAAAGGTTATTTCTGTCGTTTTCTATATCCGACAAATATTCCGTTGTGGGGTCCACCAATAATTTATTATTTCGGCGCCGTCGTACGGCACGAATATTCCCCGACCAAACGAATATTCCCCGACAAAGCGAATATTGTCCGACAAAATAAAATTTGCACATAACATCCTTAACTTTCAATTTTGTTAATTTAACCACTTACTGTTTCAAAAAAATATATATATAAAGAAAAATTAAATTTTGTATTTCATAAAATTCGGGGTCTTACAACCTCCCCTCCTTATGAAATTTCGTCCCCGAAATTGACGTACCTGACATATCGAAGAGGTAAGGATACTTAGATTTCATCTCAGATTCTAGCTCCCAGGTCATTTCCTCAGTATCTTGATTTCTCCATAAAACCTTAACTTGAGGTATAACCTTTGAGCGTAGGATCTGCTCCTTCTTATCCAGGATCTTAACAGGTACCTCCTCGTATGTTAAATCCTCTGCTATAACGTCTGGTTCTAACTCAATGACGTGGTTTGGGTCCTTCACATATTTACGTAACATAGATATGTGAAAAACGTTATGGATGCGAGACATACTTGGTGGTAGGGCTAGTCTGTAGGCTACGGTTCCTATTCGATCGAGGATTTCAAATGGGCCAATAAATCGAGGGTTGAGCTTTCCTCTCTTTCCGAATCTCGTAACCCCTTTCCATGGAGAAACACGTAAGAATACATGATCTCCGACGTTGAAATTTTCGTCTCTCCGATGAAGATCAGCATAACTCTTTTGTCGTTCTTGTGCGGTCTGTATTCGTTGTCGGATCATTTGGATCTTTTCGGTCGTCAAGCGTACCAACTCGGGTCCCAACAATTTTGCTTCTCCTATCTCATTCCAACATATTGGAGAGCGACACTTCCTTCCATACAATGCCTCGAATGGAGCCATGCCTATGCTTGCTTGGTAACTGTTGTTGTAAGAAAATTCCACCAACGGCAAGTACTTATCACAACTTCCTTTGAAGTCTAATACACAAAGTCTCAAAAGATCTTCGAGGGTCTGGATCGTCCTTTCCGATTGTCCGTCCGTTTGAGGATGGTATGCAGAACTAAAACGTAGTTCAGTGCCCATAGCTTTTTGTAGACTGATCCAAAAGCGTGAAGTGAATCTAGGATCTCGATCAGAAACTATGGAAACTGGCATGCCATGCAATCTCACGATCTCATTTATGTACATACCGGCAAGACGTTCAAGTGAAAAGTTTTCTCGTATAGGCAAGAAATGAGCAGATTTGGTCAATCTATCTACGATCACCCAAATTGCATCTAAGCCTTGAGAAACTTTTGGAAGACCCGTCACGAAGTCCATATTGATGTGTTCCCACTTCCATTCGGGAACTTCAAGTGATTGTAATGGACCTTTAGGAACTTGATGTTCTGCCTTGACACGTTGACAAGTTAGGCACCTTGAGATAAACTCCGCAATCTCTCTTTTCATATTGTTCCACCAAAATGTATGTCGAAGATCTCGATACATCTTGGTACCTCCTGGGTGGATTGCAAACGGCGTGTTGTGTGCCTCCATCATGATTTTATGCTTCAATTCAGGATCGTTAGGAACACAGAGTCGAGAGTTGACTCGAAGTATTCCTTTCTCGTCGATTCTTGCTTCGGGAATGGCACCTTCTTGTACTTTCTTTATCATGTTTATCAGTTCCGGATCGGTAGCTTGAGCAGCTTTAATTTTATCGATTAAAGTTGGTTCTACTCGCACGTGAGCAATCTTCGAGTGGGTCCCTGGTGTCTTTAGCTCTATCTCCATCTTTTGCAAGTCGTACAAAATACACTTTTGTGTTGTCAGCAGTGCACTTGTACTTGCATAAGATTTTCTGCTCAAAGCGTCAGCTACAACGTTCGCCTTTCCCGGGTGATACTGGATTGTGTGGTCATAATCCTTTAACAGCTCAAGCCAACGTCGTTGTCGCATGTTGAGTTCCTTCTGGGTGAAGAAATACTTGAGACTTTTATGATACGTATAGATATCCACTTTTTCTCCGTACAAGTAGTGTCTCCAAATCTTCAACGCGAAAACGACTGCTGCCAACTCTAGATCATGAGTAGGATAATTTTTCTCATAATCTTTGAGTTGTCGAGAGGCGTAGGCTATAACCTTTCCATGTTGCATAAGGACACAGCCTAGACCTTTGCCAGAAGCATCGCTGTAGATAACAAATTCTCCTGATCCTGATGGTATGGTCAGAACAGGAGCTGAAACCAGTCTCTTCTTGAGTTCTTGAAAACTTTTCTCGCATTCCTCGCTCCATATGAATTTTGTGCTTTTCCGAGTAAGCTGCGTTAATGGAGTGGCGATTCGAGAAAATCCTTCTACGAATCTCCGATAATAACCAGCTAGACCCAGAAAACTTCGGACTTCGGTTACTGTTTTGGGTTGTTCCCAATTTAGTACCGTTTCAATCTTCGCAGGATCGACTGATATTCCTTGACTAGAAATCACATGCCCAAGAAACGCGACCTCCTCAAGCCAGAACTCACATTTCTTCAACTTGGCATATAATTTGTTTTCACGGAGCTTTTGTAGTATCAATCTCAGGTGTTGTTCATGATCCTCGCGACTCTTGGAGTATATGAGGATGTCATCAATAAAGACAACCACAAAATGATCCAAATGTTCCTTGAATATCCGGTTCATCATGTCCATGAAAGCTGCAGGAGCATTAGTTAGTCCAAAAGGCATGACTAAGAACTCATAATGCCCATAACGAGTTCTGAAAGCAGTCTTTGGAATGTCCTCAGCTTTAACCTTTAACTGATGATATCCAGAACGGAGATCAATCTTTGAGAAATGTTGAGCGCCTTGCAATTGATCAAACATGTCATCAATCCGAGGTAACGGGTACCTGTTCTTGATGGTGACATGGTTCAATTCTCGGTAGTCAATGCACAATCTCATACTCCCGTCTTTCTTCTTCACAAATAGAACAGGAGCACCCCAAGGTGATGCACTCGGACGAATGAAACCGGTATCCAACAATTCCTGTAGTTGGACTTTTAACTCTTGAAGTTCAATGGGAGCCATTCGGTAGGGAGCTTTGGAAATGGGCTTGGTACCGGGTTCAAGATCAATATAAAAATCAATTTCACGGTTTGGGGGTAAGCCAGGAAGTTCTTCAGGAAAAACGTCAGGAAACTCATTAACAATGGGAATATCATTCAAGTTTGACGTATTTTTGTTCAAATCAGTGACATGAGCTAAAAAGGCTTGACATCCGTTTTTCAATAAACGAATGGCTTTATGGCTAGAAATAACAGTTATAGATTTCAATGGTTTAGTTGCTTGAATTTGCATGACAGGTTGATTAGGAATATGAAAACTAATAATCTTATGAAAACAATCAATTTTAGCATAATGGGTAGTCAACCAATCAATTCCTAAAATCACATCAAATTCATGCATCTCCAAAGAAATAAGGTCAACAGGTAATGTGAGGTTGTTGATTTGAACTAGGCAAGATTTATAGACAGTAGATGTAATGGTCATTTCTCCTAATGGGGTTTCAACTGATAAGTCAAAGTTCAAATTTTCAGGAGTTAAGTTTAAACGCTGAGCACATGCAGGTGAGATAAAAGAATGGGTAGAGCCAGTATCTAACAAAGCGTAGACTTCACGAGAATTTATGAATAGCTTACCGGTTATCACCTCGTTCGAGTTTCGTGCCATTTGGGATGTCACAACAAAAGCTCTGCCTTGAACTACAGATTTTCCTTTATCCGCGCTAGCTTTTGGTATCATCATTGCAGCTGGACTTGATTTTGTGGCAGGACAAAACCGCGCAAGATGACCCTCTTTCCCACAACTGTAGCACTTTTTGGACTGCAGTGTACAGTTTGGGCTGATGTGACCTTCCTGACCACACCTATAGCATCTCACTGGTGGTCGATCTTCTCCCCTTGAAACTGGGGTCGGTGCTGGTGTTGGTACTGGTGCTGGTGCCCTTCCATAATTATTATGGAATCTCTTTCTTTTGAAATTGTTCCCACTAGATTCTCCTCTTCTGTTATTTGGTATGAAATTACCACCGAAGTGTTGGTTACCTCCTCGATGGTTCTCGTTCCTGTGGTTGTTGTCACTCCTTTCTCTATGCTGATCATTAACTCTTGGCTGCAATGTTTCATCTGTTTGCTCCACCCTTTGAGCCCTATCTACAACATCTGAATACAAACTAAATTTATGAGAGCTAAGTTGTTGACGAATTTTGAATCTCAAACCTCTTAGGAACATCCGACTCATTCGTGCTTCGTCATCCACAAGATGGGTGGCAAAGCGAGATAACTCGGCAAACTTGGCTTCATATTGGGAGACTGTCATGTTTCCCTGCTCCAGCTTAATGAATTCCACCTCTTTCATATGGCGGATGCTTTCTGGGAAATACTTCTCGTTAAACAGTTCTTCGAATTCTGTCCAAGACATTTCGAGTGCTGAAGGTTGGATACGTTTTACCGCTTCCCACCAATGGTCCGCCTCACCTCGTAACATAAAAGTGGCAAATGGCACCTTCTGATCATCAGCGCATTGTAAGACATCAAGTATTTTTGTCGTCTGCTTTAGCCATGCCTCCGCTTTGAGTGGGTCAGGCTTCCCGTGGAATTCAGGTGGTCCTAATTCTTTAAATTGCTTAACAGTGACCATCCTCAAATTGCCAGCGTTTCTACCGTTATTATTGACTGGATTTCCTCTTCCTTGATTCTGTATGAACTGCATGAAATTCCTAAAGAATCCATCGTTCATCATGTTATCAGGAACATTATTTCCTGAGTTGGCAGGAGGATTGTTTGGGGCCTCTTGATTCTCGGCTACATTTGCTTCAGGCATTCCATAGTTAACCTCTTGATTTCCAGATGCCATACTAAACTGTGGTCACAAAATAAATGTTAGTTCAAATAAACTGACTCATCACTTCATGTTCCTACATTCAAATCGACTCATTAGATAATAAAATCTATTTTAGGTAGGACACACTAGTGACTGATTCTATTCGTCTCTCCCCTCCTAGTTCTACCCCAGATCTCCATTAAAGACCATATCCCTAAGCTCTGATGCCAACTGTGACGCCCCCAAATCTGGGTCCACACAGCCCATACTTGAGTCGTCAAAAGACTACAACAAAATTATTACAACAAAGCACAACGTACAACAATACAGTGTATAATAATACACAACTAAGTCTTCACTATTATTGCCACACTATTTTACAAAACGTGAAGACTATGATAACTATTCCTCGGACCCTCACTCCATTCCCCGGCTAGACCCTGTTATGTTTTCATCTCCTGTTGAAAAACAATGGAACAAAAGAAAGGGTGAGCTCAAATAGCCCAGTAAAGAATATCATGACTAAGATAATGACGAATAAATTATCATTAGTCTTCAACAGTTGAGTTCTTGATAGAATACAATAGACTACAAGGTTTATATCAAAAACTGCAGTTAAATTCTTAAACAACGTTCAGATCAATAATAGCAGCGGAATGAGTAATCTATTAGAAGAATAATGCAGACTATAATGTCCACTCGGTTCTCTTTTTAGGAAAAACATCATCAACTTTTATCATCTGAAATATCATTAGTCAAGATAATACAAATTCACAGTTCCTGATCATAATCATGCAGATCAACAGTTCATCTTTGCACTACGGGCCAAAGACATTCAATATAACACCAACGGTCATGATTATACCAGATTCAGCCTTTGGTCATAATCATACCAAACAACAGTTCATCTTTGCACTACGGGCCAAAGAGAACATTCACCACGTGCCATAAAAGACACCGAACAGATGTATCGCCTTTAACTTATTATATCGCCTTTAACCTATCATCTGTTCAACAAATATATCACATCTGTGCCCCCGGCCACAGATATTCACAACAGCTTGATTTTTGGATGATTAGAATGATATAAATGATGAACAGAAGAAATAGGATAACAATAAGTATCGGAAGTTTACTTTGTACAGATTCAAATAATGTCCAAATTGTCAACATGATGTGGAGTGAAATTTAAAAATGATATTCAAGATCCACAGTTCAGAATAACGGTTACAATTCAATAGAAAGGTTCACGTAAATAGGAAGGTTCAGTTGAAATAATGAAGTTCAACTATTATGGAACATATAATATTTTCAGGAATTATAGAAGCAATAGTTCCATAATAAATTTCGATTTAGGAGTATGAAAGAAAATAATATCCCTTACCGTAGCAGGTTTGATTAACAAAAGGTGAAGGAAATTAATACAAAGGGTTATTCACCAACAGGCGGCAATCCGCTCCGTAAGGTTATTCCCACAATTTAATAGAATTTGAGTACAAAGAGTTATTCACCAAACAGGCGGCAATCCGCTCCGTAAGGTTATTCCCACAATTTAATAGAATTTGAGTACAAAGAGTTATTCACCAAACAGGCGGCAATCCGCTCCGTAAGGTTATTCCCACAATTTAATAGAATTTGAGTACAAAGAGTTATTCACCAAACAGGCGGCAATCCGCTCCGTAAGGTTATTCTCAGAGATTAATAATGAATGAATACGAAAGGTTATTCACCAACAGGCGGCAATCCGCTCCGTAAGGTTATTCCCACAATTTAATACATGGAAATAAAAGGCACGTCTTATGAGTAAGGAAGAAACAATATTATTATCGAGAATCAAATAATGATAATCCCTTACCATAGTATGTTTGAATAATGGAAGATGAAAAAGATGGTATCCCTTACCTCAACACGTGACTGGATATTGATTTAAATGAGGTTGATTAACTTGAACAGTACACGTATACTTATAGATCTTCACAAATACTCAAGATGACTTAAGCACACTTAGAGAGAACTTTCACAAGAAGTATTTAGAGAGAGAAAGAAAGAACAAGTAAGGAAGTTTATGAAAAATCCTTAAGTTAAGGCTTCTATTTATAGCCAAAAATCTTATCATTCATTTAATCTAAACCATTCATTTAAAGATCATCTTTTAATCTACACCATCCATTTCAAATATTATATTATCTTTAATCTACACCATTCATTTCATATCACCTAATAATCACCTAACTTTATATTATAAACAAATCAATTTAATTATTCAACAATAATTCACACTTTAATCTACACCATTCATTTCATATCACCTAATAATCACCTAACTTTATATTATAAACAAATCAATTCAATTATTCAACAATAATTCACACTTTAATCTACACCATTCATTTCATATCACCTAATAATCACCTAACTTTATATTATAAACAAATAACTTTATCAATTCAATTATTATGACTAATTGTTATAAATACAGTATAGTTAGCTCTTAGATATCAAGTCAATAAATTAATGAAATACAACTGTTTAAATAACATCATAATAGAGATAACAATAATGTAAAATGAAGCATACGTTACTGTGTAATGACAATTATTGATTCAATAATGTGAATTACTGTGCATATGTTACTGTGACAATTATTAGGTTCAATAATTTTAAAAACAGTGCAACAACAATTATTGACTCAATGATATAAAATACAGTGTAATGACAATTATTAAATCAATAATGCAAAATACTGTGTAACAACAATTATTGAATTGATAATATAAAATATTATGCAGTGACAATTATCGATGAAATGATGCGTAACAGTTACGGTGTCAATTATCAGACCAATAATATGAGACACTATGCAATACCGCGTGTTACTGTAGAGTACCGAGTGCTACAGAAAATACCAATAACTACCGTATGCTACTATTCTTTTATCACCGGTATTTTAACAGTTCCGTTGACTATTTTTATTTTAAAAGGTTATTTCTGTCGTTTTCTATATCCGACAAATATTCCGTTGTGGGGTCCACCAATAATTTATTATTTCGGCGCCGTCGTACGGCACGAATATTCCCCGACCAAACGAATATTCCCCGACAAAGCGAATATTGTCCGACAAAATAAAATTTGCACATAACATCCTTAACTTTCAATTTTGTTAATTTAACCACTTACTGTTTCAAAAAAATATATATATGAAGAAAAATTAAATTTTGTATTTCATAAAATTCGGGGTCTTACAATTATTATTATTATTATTATTATTATTATTATTATTATTATTATTATTATTATTATTATTATTATTATTATTACTATTACTACTATTACTACTACTACTACTACTATTATTATTATTATTATTATTATTATTATTATTATTATTATTATTATTATTATTTGTCAAAATTTTACAAAAATGCTAATTTAATATTTCAAAATGCTAATTACTAACAAAGATATCCCAAAATTTATCAACTAACAAATTAAATAGTATATAAAAATTAAAACTACAAAATTAAAACTAATACAGAAAATTAAATAATTACACACAAAAAAAGACATATCCGAAATTATGATGTTCGCAGTCCGCTCAGGTCCTCAGCACCAAAAATTTTAACTATGGAAGTTCTTACTAAAAAGGTTCTCACACAAAAAATTTCTCACACAAATGGAAGGTACTTAATATTTTGATATTAAAATAGGAAGGGGGTAAGGTCAAATATATAATTAAAAAAAAGGAGGATGGCTTTAAAAATAGACGATGTGGGACTATAGAAAAAGGACCGGGTATTACATACAAACTCAATACTATCTTTTGTTTTCAATAAAATATTATGTATATGTTTCTAATTATTATTTAAAAATATGTTCCCTCCATTTTAAAATGTAAGGTGAAACTATTTTATGCACTTAATTATTCTCTTTGTTCTAAAAAGAGTTTCATTTGTTTTTTAATTTTGTACATAAAAAGAGTTTTGTATTTTTGATAAGAGAATTGATATTTTCATAAAAGAAATTAATAGTTCTGCAATGCCTCACTCACATTAAGGCGAACCGTGCTTACTATTCATGTGAGTGATAACTTACAGAAATATCAATTTTTTTTTTTTTTTTTGAAAATATCAATTCTCCTTTGATAATTGTATCATCGTCGTAGTCAATTTTTTTTTTATTATCATAATTTCATTATTACATATCATAACTATTAAATTAACAAGTTATTATTAACAAAAAATACATTCTAGATATTTACAAATTTATAAATGATTTATTTTTTTGAAATGGAGAAATATTATTTAAAACTATTTTCTTTGTCACAAAGTCAATTTCATTTTTTAAATCAATTTATTATATTTCTAATAATTCAAAATTAATGTGAAAAGTTTAATTTTGAAAATAATATATAGTTAAAGAAGATGAAATTTTAAAATAAGGAAAAAAACAAGATATAATAATTGTAATTCACTACAAGTACAAATTGGCGTGGTTGAGTTTAGCATATTACTATCAAGTGAATTCGTGGGACATACGACTCTTGTGTAAAATTTATTTAAATGTTGTTATTGTAAAAGTAAAGTTGAAAAAAAAATTGAATGTTTTTTTTGTTAAAATTCATAAATCATCTTTAATTACAATGTAATTAAAATTTTATAAATTGAATTTGTAAAGAGTTAGAAGTATTACTAATTAATTTTGCATAAAAGAAGGATACTTACTCCATTTGAATGTAAGATTTAATGTCATAGAGTATTAAACATTTCCCCCCCTTTTTTAGTAAATTCTTTTTAAAAGTATGTATTTATATCTACATATCTGATATCATTTACAAAGTATTTAATGATTGGTAAAAACGTCAGTTAGCTTATCAAAATTCATGTAACATTGTGAACTAGTGAATTCATGTATCAACTGAATCAATTTACTGAGTTTTAAAATTAAAATTCAATTAGATGCTATATTTTTAGATATAAGGATTGAAAAATTGATTAGATAATTTGTTCGATAACAAAAATATGATGAAACTTTTTTTAAAATGTGTTATTTTATATGAAATGACTTTTCTTTCTTCTTATTTTGTAAAACAATTTTAAATTTTAAATTTTATAAATGAAAGTCTCTCACAAAACTCTTTTTAGACATTGGAGAGAGTCTATTTTATAAGGGAGTAAGGGGATGCGTGATCACACATATATAATTTTTTCCCTCCGTTTCAAGATAAAGTTTTTTAATTAAATTAATTATTTTTAAAATTAATAATTAAATATATATATTTAAATTTTTTTAAAAATAAATATTAAAATTAATACTAAATTATATATAACTTATAATATTTATAAACTTTTTATATATATAAAAAAATATATATATTAATTTAAAAAATAATTAATTTAATTATAAAAAAAAAAAATTATCCTAAAACGAAAAGAGTAATAAACTTATGACCAGCTTTGCGTAACCCTTTTGCGTAACCCTGAGATGATTCTATGTTAGGTAGATCTGGTTTGAAAATCGGAGTCCGTGTTTTTTATCCATTCCCACCCTATAATATCATGTGTGCTGACGTGACAGTTTACCAGATAAACGCTCTGGTTTTGACCGACAAAGAGATAATTTCAGACAGGGGAAGGCGCACTAACGGCTAAGCGGGACAAGTGTCCATTCTTAATTTTTAATTTTTTTTTATTAAATATAGAGTTAAATCGTAAATGAGTGCTCACTCAAAAAAATGGCTTGGATTAAGGTACAATCTGACAATTAAAAATTTTAATATCCTTTTTTTTACTTCAAATTATAATTTTTATTTGCCGAATTTGTTTGATTTCTCCAAAATTTTAGGTTTAAAATTAAATATCATTAAATTTTTCTTTAATTTTTTTTATCCATGAATAATTAATTACTTAGTTTTGATTTTTATTTCTTTTTACGCACTCATGTTAATTAGTACATATGCACAAACTGTTTAACTTTATAATAAATATTGAAATTTTTGGCATGTGTCATTAAATGTTGAATTTAAATCAATAAAAAAATTAATCGTCAATATATAATTTTTATTAAAAACTATATGGTGTTTAATTTTTACATATTTTTTTTAGTTTCTTTTTTATTATTTTTGTGAATTTGTATGTTATATTTTGAATCAAGATAAATAGATATATTGAAGAAAATTTTCAAGATCTAACACTATTAAACGTGCTTGATTAAATATTTTTCTTTTTGAATTTATTCAAAAGTCAATTAGCTATGTCTCAGTCCAAGAGTAACCCAATGAAACGATTTCTTCACAAAAAGATGTATTTGATATCTTCGAAAATAAGACAATTATAAAAAAAAATCAAGAAATAAAGTCTTAAGGATTGATTTTTGTAGCAACTTTTATGGGTTTTTAATTAAAATTTATATTTGATAAAAAAAATTCTTATTTTTTTAAAATTTAATTATAAAAGTGCAACCCTTTGACAAAAGTCCTGTGTCCGCTTCTGATTTCAGACCAAGAGAAAATTTATTTATTTGAACGAGACTTATACTCAGAACACTCCGTCATCAATAAATCACTGAAGAGTTTTCAGCAACCCCAAGTCAAAAAAAAGAAATAGGCCAACAGAGAATTAGAGCGTCAATAAAGCGAGTTACAGGCCTAGTTCGGTCCGATCTGACTCGAGTTCATTACACGAGTTTGAGTTCGTTAAACGAGTCTAAAAAAACTTAACGACATGCTATTGACAGGAATTAAAACTCTTATATCAGTAGAAATGAGTCATATTAGTACATCAAGTAGTTATCGGTATGTTCGCTTAGTTAAGTAAGTTGAACTTAAATAATTTAAGCTATGTTTATTTACAAAAATGATAAGCGATATAAGATTATTTGTACTAACTTATTATCATTTAAAAAAAAATTATCACATAATTAGTCCATTATTTAATTTATTTTTATCATTTAATACTTCAAAATGGATGATATAATGCCACATTTTCACTTGACATTATAATCTCTCATCAAATGGGCTTAGAAACGACTAAATATAGTTCATAGGATTAAATAACGGATTAATAATAATATAATAGTCCGAAATACTCTCTCCGTCTTTAAAAAAATGAGTTAAGGACAATTCGTTTACCCTTAAAAGGATAAACTAAGGTATAAAAAATAAATGACAACTATGTCATTTAATAAGGTATGTTAATATAAAAAAATTAAAGGACTCATCACTTTTGTTGGGTCACTAAGTATAATTTGAAACTTTTTTTTTTAATTCTTTTTCCTTCATTTTACTTTTTTTAATTTGTGTAAAAATGTACATAGCACATCTTTTTAAGGACAAAAGGAATAATAATAAATAATATTATTTTACATATTAACTTTACAAAGAAACATAACATTAGTGTCTGTGAGCCCATGAATAAAGCTAGAATTCACATTGAATAAACTAAAATAAAAAATAACGAATAACGAACAAACAGACAACGAATGAATGAAGACCAAAAAACACGAAACGAAGACCCCCAGGGTTCGCCCCTCTAGCGTTTGCTCCCATAGGGTAGACCCCCCTTGGGGTAGACTTTTCTCGCCCCGTGATGCATTTTTTTGGCTTCTTTGACAATAAAATTGATTTATTCAATTTTTTTAGACATTATACAACCTTAAAGGTACAATTTAAGAGGTGTTGTCATGAGTTTTGGGGAAGAAGGCTCATGAGAACAACTTGTATTGGGAATTTGTTGAGGGATTGGATTAATGACTAGAAGAATTGGATGATTTGGGCACTAACCAGGTAATTTGGAATATTTTAGGAATTTCCCTATCATTAAGGATATTTTTGGAATTTTCACTTTTGACATGTGTGTGGCACATGACTTGGAGCCTATAAATACCCATTCACTTGATAAGTGAGGGGACCTTTTGGACATTTGGAGAATCTCTTGCCACGTGAAAGCTCTCTCTCTCTCAAAACAAAGAAGAGGTGAGAATGAATTGAGAACTTATGATCAACTCTGAATCGAATGAACAAAAGTGTTGGCGTCGCCTACCTTGAATTCACTCGAAACTCTTGTCACAGCTCTCGGACACTAGCAATTACGCCGTGATTCCGAGAGTTTTGCCACGTGTTATCCTAGTAGTTGCTCACCGATTTTTCTCCCCTATCCAATCATTTGACCGATTCCATACTCTTTGCGAATTTCTCGCATCCACCATTACTACGAACCCTAACTCTAACAAGGTGCGTAATTTCTATGCCTACATTATTTTGGCGACTCTGCAAGGGAGGTGATAATTTGTGAAGGGTATGTCTATGACTCAGAGTGGGAGAGCCACGGGAAGAGATTCACCGATTAGGAGCAGCACTTCACCATAAATGGCTGATCAACAACTCACGAGTGCCAAGGCAGCAAACACAAGAGTACAAAGTGAGGAAGAAATGAGAGAGCAAAATACCATGGAGGTAATGCAGTGAAAGATGATGAAGGATTTATTGAAGGAAATTCGTGAAGGGCAAGAAGTGATGATGTCCATGATGCTGGAAATGCAAAAACCATAGGAGGAGATGATGAGTTTTTGCCAACAGATTATGCAAATCCCGATTTTTAGAGCTATGTTTTCACAAAGTTCGCAAGGAATGTGAGTAGGAGTTGGAAACAACAACGAAGACACTCAAAATGCACCTCCAATAACGAAAACCCAACAAATTACAACCATCACTCTAGAGCCCTAGAATATTGGTTACATACCATTACCCCGAACAGAAATAAATTCGCCTTTACCAGCAATAATTCCAACCACCATGTCACCATTTTCACAAATATAGACTCCGATGGCCACACCTTGAGAGGTTCGTACGTTAAGTTAGTATGTAACTAAAAACGACATGATGGATGTGATCTACCAACTTCACAAACAAACAACCAGGCCCGCAGAACTGGATTTCACCTCTCCTTACCCAACACATGTTTGTAGACAACCTTATCCGATAGGTTATACCGAACACCCTCTGTAATTCTTGAAATACAATGGGGAGAAAGGGAACGCAAGGGAGCATATAACCCGATTTGTGAAATCAATGTCCCCATGGTTGGTTCACGATGAAGTCAATAATTATAATATCCTATTGAGGGAGTTCAACAAAAACTGATAGATAGGGCATTCAGTTGGTACTACAATCTGAAAAAGGGGTCGGTTCAAGATTAGGATGACAAGAAGTTATAATTTTTAAAAAAAAAATTATATGTGGAGAAACAGGTGACCATAGAAGAGCTGATAAGAATCACACATAAATCAAGCGAGAGGTTATCAGACTATGTCGATAGATTCAGAACTTAAGCACAGAAGTATGTAGAACCAATTAAAGAAAAAAATCTCATCAACATATGAAACAATGGTGCTCTGGATGCTTTCAAGCCCTACCTTATTACCAAAGCCTGTGACTCTTTCTCAACACTTTCATCGTTTGCACAGGATTTGGAAGGAATCAAATCATTACTCGAGAACCACGAGACTGTCATGTGGAAGGGTAAGAGGACAGCTACTGTGGCTTTATCGGATTCTTAGCTAAAGCCACAGGGGGCAAAAGGAAAAGGAATGAAAATGATCTGGAGCCATCAGTCATCACATGTAGTGAGGAAGCATTCAAAAAGTTATATGAACAATACGTGGAACACGAAGTGGTGAAGCCTCTATCACCCAAATTCGTGATGACCGAAGAAATGAAGAAGTGCTCAGACTTTTGCATATATCATCAATGCATAGGGCACTCCACCACGAACTGTCGCAAATTGAGAAAAATCTATCACAAAAAATTAGCGATAGGCGAAATTGAGTTGAAATAAAGAGGTGGCATGCTAGACAAACCATTGCCAAATAAGCTACTTTCTTATCTCTCTTGATATTATTAAATAAATGCATTATATATTGATTAAAGAATTTCTTAAAAGTCACACTTTGAACTTCAAAAGTGACGAAAACGATTTGAATTTGTATAAATAAGAGTTAAACTTTGAACTTCAAAAGTGACAAAATAATTTATATATATAAAAGTTATATTTTTACTTCAAAAGTGATCGAGGCACCCTGACTTGACCAAGTCCTCATACCTGAAAAAAATTACACTTTTTCTTCAAAAGTAATGAGACACTTGACCCTAAGCCCTCAACCCAAAAAGTTACACTTTTTCTTCAAAAGTGATCGAGGCACCCTGACTTGACCAAGTACTCGAACTCGAAAAAAGTTATACTTTTTTCTTCAAAAGTGATGAGGCACTTGACCTTGAGCTTTCAACTCAAAAAGTTACACTTTTACTTCAAAAGTGACGAGGCGCTTCACCTTAAGCCCTCAACTCAAAAAGTTAAACTTTTTTTTCAAAAGTGTCGAGATGCTCGACCCTAAGCCCTCGACCTGAGCAATTACACTTTTTCTTCAAAAGAGTCCAAGGAATTTGATCCTAAGGACTCAGCGGCTTGAAGTATTATGCACGCGACTCACTCAAAGT
The DNA here is from genome assembly GCA_947179155.2 of Hedera helix. Taxonomy (NCBI): domain Eukaryota; kingdom Viridiplantae; phylum Streptophyta; class Magnoliopsida; order Apiales; family Araliaceae; genus Hedera; species Hedera helix. Next base: position 21,908,107 of record OX359272.1, on the reverse strand, counting down.
GTGACTTACGTACGAGGGCAAATGTCAGCCTAAACTAGGGTTCACAGGTAACCCTAAGGAATTAAATGAAAGTCAAAAAAGTCAGAAACTCATATGAACAAACTTGATCGAAAGATGGAAACCTAGACAAACAAACTTGATCGGAAGACGAAAACCTAGGGTTGTCCCCCTAGGATTCTCCCACCCTAGGTGGTCCCATCTTGATGTAAAGTTCTGACAATTTTTTCTAAGACAAATTTGATTTGAACCACTGAAATAAAACACGAAGAAATGAACAAATGAGTGAAAAACGTAAGTTTTCTCCTAGGGTTCACCCCTTAGGGTGGGGTGAGTCATGGTAATAAAATAAAATAAAATAAATCCCCTTAGGGTTCCCCCCTAAGTTTTGACCCCTAGGGTTCACCTCATAGGGGTTGTTCACGCATACCTCTTTCGAAATCCTCCTTGACATGTTGGTTACTTGAAACAAATTTTTCTTCACGCCAGAAAAGTTAATTCTTCCTTGAAAAGTCAAGGTCCCTTTAAGATTAAAGAGACTTGGAAAAACCTTGTGAATGTATTGAAAACACCTGAAACAAGAAAAAAAAAACCATCAAAAGAAGATTTAAATACCAAAAATTATGCAATTACTTAATAAAAGAAGAAAAAGGAAGACAAAATTCACGAAGGAAAGGAAAAGCCCCTAAGGTTCGCCTCTCCCCCTAAGGTTCGTGCACTCTAGGCAGTCTAGCCTTGAGGTAAAGTTTCGACAATCCTGTCTCAAGCGAACTTCATTTGAATTTTCGAAAAGAAGTAAGGAACAAAGAAATAATTACTCTAAAAAAATCATCCCAAACCACGACAAACCCTAAGGTTTTCCCCCCAAGGGTTTGCCTCCTAGGGTTCGAAATTGTATCATAGGATTCAGCCTTAGGGATTTGCCTCATAAGATTCGGATTTTGGATGCCTAACAATCCTACTAGAAGTATGTAATTTCACGAAGGATTCAACCGTAGAATGTGTGAAAATATATTTTAAATACTAAAAAGTAAGCTGGAAGGCTTAAATATGTAAAGAATAATCAAAATATGAAGAAATCTAAAAAACATCTGAAAAATCGAGAAAACTTCAAAAGGCCAAAACACATGCTTCTGAGTCTTTTTTGGGCTTTTTATGGTGTCTGGCATGGCCTCTGGTAATGGGTTTTGTAGTGCTCGTCGATACAGTTATTTCGACATATTATGGGCCTGAAACTCCGAACAAGTCAAAAATTATGATAAAAATGTATCGACCGTTCTAAAACTTGAAATTTTGTGCACGATCTTCACTTCCAAACTGTGACTCATGTGCAGGGTGGCAAATGTGAGACCATGAATAAAATTAGGGTTCACATTGAATGAACTAAAATAAAAAATAACGAATAACGAACAAACGGACAACGAACGAATGAAGACAGAAAAAGATAGAATGAAGACCCCCTAGGGTTCGCTCCCTTAGGGAGTACCCCTTTGTGTTGGACTTTTTTCGCCACGTGATGCGTTTATTTGACTTCTTTGACAATAAAATTGATTTATTCGATCTTTCTAGACATTGTACAACTTTAAAGGTACAATTTAAGAGGTGTTGTTATAAGTCCCAAGGCAGAAGGTTCATGAGAACAACTTGTATTGGGAATCGATTGAGGAATTGGATTGGTGGCTAGAAGAATTGGATGATTTGGGCACTACCCGAGTAATCTGGGATATTTTAGGATTTTTTCTATTATTAAGGATATTTCTGAAATTTTTCCTTTTGACATGTGCCTGACACACGACCTGGAGTTTATAAATATCCCTTCACTTGACAAGTGAATGGACCTTTTGGACACTTAGATAATCTCTCACCATATGAAAGCTATCTCTCTCTTAAAACTAAGAAGAGGTGGGAAGGAATTGAGAACATGTGATCAACTCTGAATCGAGTGAGCAAAAGTGTTAACGTCGCTTATCTTGAATTCACTCGAAATATTTGTCACGGTTCTCGAACACCAGAGATTACGCCGTGATTCTAAGAGTTCTGTCACATGTTATCTTAGTAACTGCTCACCAGTTTTTATCTCTTCTCCAATCTTTCGACCGATTCCATATTCTTTGCGAATTTCTCGTCTCCATCATCACTATAAACCCTAACCCTAACAAAGTACGTAATTTTCGTACCTATAGTGTCTAACTTGAGTCTTGATTTGAGAAAGTTCGACAAATTTAATATTTAATTAATTATTTTTAAAAATATTTTATAAAAAAGTAAAACAAATCAAATTTAAATTGATTAAATTTGACTGATAAACTTAAGTTCAATTCATTTACCAAACAAATCGAATCGAGTTCATATACTAAATCTTAATTTTACTTGAAATTGGATACGAGTCCACTTGTTTAATTAAATAAATTCGATCTTAGCAAGTTAATTACCAAAAATAAAAATAAAAAAATCTTAGCAAGTCAGAAGCCGACACGACTGGACTCAGCCGACTCCTTTGAAACTAATAAAGAGAGATTCGAGAGAAGACATAAATTTATAGAGCGAAAGTGGAAAGAGTCCATATTTAATTTAGAGCAAGCTTGAGAAAGAAAGATGAGAAATAAAGAACCAATTGGAGAGGGAATCCCAGATTGAACCGGAACAGAGAGCTGAGAAAAACTTTCAGAAATGGAAGCAGAAGCAAAACGAAGAACAGTCAAAACCCTAGTGGCAAAGCTAAGCTCCGTATCCGAACAAACCCGAACAGAAGCCCTCTGTGAGCTCCGACTCATCTCCAAAACTGACGCTGAAAGCCGATCCATGATATCCGCTGCAGGCGCAATCCCCTACATCACCGAAATCCTATACTCCTCATCCCCAATTTCCCAAGAAAACGCCACAGCCACGCTCCTCAACCTCTCCATCACCTCTAGGGAAACGCTCATGTCCACCAGTGGCCTTCTCGACGCGCTTTCCCACGCGCTCCGTAACCCCACCAACCCCTCGGCGGCACAATCGGCGGCCGCCACCCTCTTCAGCCTCCTCACGGTGGATGAATACAGACCCATAATCGGTTCCAAGAGGGATATTATTTACGCGCTTATAGATATTGTTAGAAGCCCTACTTCGCATCCGAGGTCAATTAAGGATTCCCTCAAAGCCCTGTTTGGAATTTTGCTTTATCCGCCTAATCGCGCCGCCGTTATTGAATTGGGAGCGGTGCCGGTGCTGTTTTCTTTGGTGATGAAGGATGGGAGGGTTGGGATATTGGAGGATGCCACGGCGGTGATTTCGCAAATTGCAGGGTGTGAGGAGGCTGGAGAAGCTTTTCAGAAGGTTTTGGGTATTGGGGTTTTGGTGGATTTGCTGGATCAGTCTACGGGGTCTAGCAATCGGATTAAGGAGAATGCCGTATCCGGGCTGTTAAATTTGGTGCAATGTGGTAGGGAAGAAATATTGGAAAATGTTCGTGAGATGGAGATGTTTATACTTGATGGAATTGCAGATGTTGCTGAGAAGGGGAGCTCAAAAGGGAAGAGCAAGGCTATTGCTTTGTTGAAGAAACTAGATGGTGGGAGAGAACACTTGCAAGACTCGCGGGTTGAATGGTTATTAAGACAGTCTTCTTGATTGGGTGAGCAATATACTTTTACATGTTATGTTTGTAGATATTTACACGTTACTTTGAAGAATAATCTAGTCTTTGCTCAATCATTTGATGTTGTAACCTAGAAATGAGGATATTTTGTTGTATTCATTTGGATTGCATCATAATCAGTAGAGTAGGGAGGATGTTAGATTCTGTTGTAATTTAGATCGTGTAAAAACAACTACCATGCACTTGATATATAAGAGAACAATTCTGTTTAAAAGATCTGCATCCTTGTTTCCTGTTATTGATGGTCACCTCATTTTGATTAACTATCAACACGTGCACTCAACCACCCCTAAATTCGTGATTGTACATCTCATTATACTACAATGAGCCTTGTGCTGCTTATCTTGTTTCTACTTTCATGATCCAGGTCTTTGAAATCTTTATTTGGGGAAACAATTTCCTGCTGAATATTACATTTGCTTCGTTACTCGGAGCGAAAATCCAATAGCAGCATGGAAGTACAGTTTGAGAAACACTCAATCTAAGATACTAAAGGTCTCTAGTCCACTTTGTCTTTCTCATTAAACAAATCTTGGCCGGATTTTGAGAATTAGATATTTAACATGGTCATCTCATCACTGTCCCTTATCAATATTATAAAGCGTGAGGCTTTTTGCAATTGATTTTTGGTATTTTGTAAGAGAGTTTTATTTACTTTACTCTTTCTTTCCCTATTTCTTCTCCATATTTTAACTATCACTTCCTTTTTTCTCTCATAACTTTCCTATCTTTTCCTATTTTTTCTCCATCAGTTTGTTTTTTCCTCTCACAATCAATTTACAGTTCCTTTTCTCCTCCTTTATTTTTCTAACATCTACGTGGAGGCATATTTTCAAAAATAAAAAATAAAAACTAAAAATATAGATGCCTTTGTTATCACCTTTTTGTCTTATTGTTTTTCTTTCTTCTCGGCTGGAATAAAAAATTCTCTCTTTGAAAGAGAACTTGAAGGGGTTGTTCATTTTTGATCCTGGTGGTAGCAACTTCGATCACTTCTCACTATTAAATAGAGCATGTCTGGATTAAAAGCCAAAACTGGTGATTCCTTTTGAGAATCGAGTGGTGAATATTTTGATATCCGAATTTTAATTGCTTGATTCAAGAGGTCAAAAGAAAAGACCAAGAGTCTAGAACCCGAGGAGAAGTGCTGGAAACATGCGAAAATGGTCAAGAAAACAATCCATGAGGTTGTGTGGGTTGGTGTACTACTAGGATTCCCAGAGTTCAGCAGTTTTTTGGAGGATTTTTTCCATGAAAAACTGCTCTACAGAGAAACTAAACCAAAGAGGCTATATAGCTACTCAGTTTGTCATTTTGGTTAGGGAAGGCCAGGAGGAGATGGTATAACAGACTGGGAAGTTCAAAGCTGATGATGTATGAGTTTTGTTGATTGGTTGTGTATTGCAGGCCCTTCAATGATGTATCTTGGGTTCCTTTGCGGGAAAATCCTAGTTCATTTACCTTTTTGTGGATTTAATATACATGCCGACAAATTTTATGAAAAAGTTGTATTGCGACTAACATGGAATAAATATAAAACAATAGTGTTTAGGTCTTGCCTTAATTCTTACTTACCTCATGTATTCACATCCGTTGACATTTTTTATCGTCATAAATTTGTATCATCATGTATAGTGGGAGTCGAAATAATTAGACAACTTACTGTATTGTAAAGCACAAGTGGAAGAGTTTCTTGTGGACACAACACAAGGATGTTAATCGAGAAATAGGGAGACATGTAATTAGTATTTACGAGTACTTCCTCTCTCAGAGTGTTGTCAACCTGTGGTTGCCAAGTAGCGTCTTCTCCTTTACAGTCATAGATGCATGATGAATAGTTTGTTCCCTTTTTTATATGCATGTGGGGCTCTTTGTAGTGGAGTCCACAAGGGACCCACATGTATGTGAATGGGAGAACAAACTATTCACCATGCTCTTCTCCAAGAGCATGAAATAGTTTTTCACAGTCATGGCAATGAAAAATCATGCTTTAAACCTGGGAATACAATTTTAGGTTTCAAGTGGATTGAAGCTAGAAAAGTAAGGTAAATAAAATATATTACAAAGTTATGCACCAAGGACTGAAAATATATTGGGGACAAACTTGGTAGATGGAAGAAAGAAATACTCAGTGCTGTAGTTCCGTTTATTGTACAGAAAGATAAAGTTTGGGTAAAAGTTTGTAATGAAAAGTCCAAGTGGTAAGTATAAATGAAAACAATATGTTTTGCGAAAGGCAAAAGAATTTTATTACTGAAAAATATCACAAATTCCAAAAGACTTGAATCCTATAATTTTTACAGGCTTGTACTCAGATTACATCGACTGGAAATAGAAATAAAACAATTTGAGATAAATACACAATCACAAAAGTAAAAGCTAAACTCCCAAAGCTTGCTGCAGATTTTTATTTTTATTTTTATTATGCTGCCTTGATTCTTCTTCATCTGACAAAACAAAGTCTTCAGCTACTTCAAAAGTAAATATTCCCACCCTGTAGGCTATGATGCTCTACAATTTTGCTTCAAATCGTGTATCGGAGAAGCCTTACGTCCACATAATCTCTTCTTCTCTCTTTTTCTGCCATATACACGATTGAAATCCCCTTCTTTTCTCTCCTTCCATTGTCCATTACCTAAAATCTAATATCTGGTCCAACTCATCCAAATCTTTTTTAATTTTAATAATGGACTCCTCCAACAACCCATATGCTTCTCTCTTCCACATTTTAATGGTTTGAAACTAATTTTCTCAACAATTTGAACCCTGCTCACCCTTCCACCTGAGATTATATCCAAGCTTTCTCGCATAATTCCATAAATCCCTCATAATATAGTCAGTTATCAGCAATTCTAAAAGGTTTGGGACCCCACTGTATAGACTTCGAATAACAAGGAAACAATGATCAGACAATACTCTGCACCTACAAAAAACTTGTAGATCCTTCATACATTCCATAAATTGCACTGAGAGCAAAAGAATCTATCAATTTTACTTCTTTTTGTCTTAAGACCATACCAAGTGAACTTCTTTTCATACCATTGACGCTCCACTAGCCCTCCTCTTTTTATGAATGTGTTAAAATCCTTCATTCCTTTCACCAATAATGTACAATTCCTTCTCTCATCCGAAATTCTAACTATATTGAAATCCCAGGTGAAAATAACTACCTTGCCCCAGTTAGATAAACAATTCAACAATTGACCCCAAAAAGTTCTTTTTTCCTTTTTTACTTTTTTGTCTTTTTTCCTTGAGGAGCATATACATTAATTATCATAACTTCCACACTTTCCTTGGATAGTAAGCCCCACACTGCCAGCCAATTTTGATGAATCCATTCCCCCAGTTTGACTAATTTAGAATTATCCCAAAAGATATCAATCCTCCTGAATTTCCACAAGCTGCACTGAAAACCCAGTCCACTTCATCATCACCCCACATTTTGTTTAATCCTCCTACCTTCTAGAACTGAAACTTTGGTCTACTGCAAGTTAACAAAATCCACCTTCTCTGTACTAATTGCACTTTTTTTATTTATTATCATTCTACACTTCATAGAGGACCCTATTCCTCTTACATTCCAACTCATTACCTTCATTCCGACACACTCTGATCAGTCCCACTCCCTTTCTTTTTCTTGTTTTCGAAAAGTCAATTCTTTTTATCCTTTGTTGCAGAATAAATGCCTTGAATGAAAACCTTAAAATTTTCCCTTATAGATTGCTCATTGTCCTCTTTGTCCAAAATCAGTCCCGGTTGTTGACTAACTTCCAGTGCTCATAGTTTACCTCTTCAACAGCTTTATTGGTCTGATCTTGAAATGACTTTTTCTTAGTAACTTTTGACTGCCTTTTCCTTCTCTTATTCTTTTTACCTTTCTTTTTGTTTACTCTAGCCTCTATATAATAGTCAATTTCTGGTAAACCTTCTGAGCTTGAGCACCCCTCTCCATCTTCACCTAATTTTTCGTTTTTGTCATGGAATGATTGAGCATTATTCTTAAAAGCCTCACTCTTGACATTGGCAGCCTTTATTCTTGTGTAATTGAGAAGCAAAAAGTCTATTCTCAATTATTCCGTCATTTGCTACCACCACTTGCACGTGGGAACATCCCAATTTCGTGAAAGAAGAACATTGACCCATACCTTCATTAATTACATCATTTGAAAATTTTGTATTCCTAATAATTTTGGCATCATTCTCTAGCAAAGCTGCATCTACTTCCAAAACTTTGTTTGAAAAATGTACCATTTGATTTGAAAAGAGCTATTTCCATGACTCTCTACATACTTTGATGACCCCTGGTTTTCCTCTTCCGACCACCGTCATCCCACGTTAATAAGTCCATAGACACCTTCGCATTCTTTATTAACTTTAAGACAATAATCCTGATTATCAAAAGTTAACATAATATGTTCATCAATCTGATCTTTACACTCGGTTTGAATTAACAATTTTGCTTCATCGATTCTCTTAGCAAACTCTGTTTCTTCATCAATGGCTAGCAATTTTCCCCATAAACCAGCAATATTTGTCATCGTCTCCTTCGACCATAAGGAAATCGACACTCCTCTTATCTTGATCCATACATATCTATTATAGTGCTTCATTTCTGATTCCAGCTTCTCCATTTTCACAAAATATTTCTCAATGTCATATTTGTTATGCTCCATTTTTTGACTATCATCCTCTGTAGTGCAGAACTATTAATCCATTGACACCCCACCTCACAATATTTGATATACAAATCTTGAACTTGAACATACAATTTCTCATGTCCGCACAACCAACCCTTTATTTAGATGCAAAAATCCAACACTTGTACAAGCATTTTTTTCACCTATTCATTAGGTTGTCCCGTAATCTTCTTTATTGAAGACGACTCCCTTTCTCCTCCTGTACATTCCTTTTTCACTTCTTCTTTTTTAGAAAAACTATTTCGTTACGTTTGGATAGCTAGAATGAAGGTGGAAATATAATGACTCATTTCAATAGAATAAAAAAATTTATGTTTGATTATTCCATTGGAATGGAGTGAACCATTCTTATTTCTATCAAATTTGTAAATTTTATTCTTTAAGAGAGGATATGAAATAACTCATTCTAGCTGGAATGGAATGAATTATTCTAGATAGAATGGAATGGAATGAATCATTCAAGTTGGAATGAAATGAATAATTTCAGCCGGAACGAAATGAATCATTCCAATATCCATTCTATTCATTTCTCTATTCCATCCATTTACCAATTTCAACTCTTTCAATCCAAACGTAGCATTAATCTAACATCTCAACTCTTTCCCAGCAAAATCAACATAGACTCTTCGATTCACAATCCACCGTCTCGACAATCTTCGTTTTGGCCTTAGTTGCATCCTCGCCATTCAAACTTTATGAACCCATAACATTTTGATCTATACCCCTTTCATCAATGAATCAGAATCCCTTCAATTCTTCCATATATAGTAAAAACATTCCCTAAAATCTCATTCATAACTTGCTCTAATAATTTTGAAACAAACAAAGTCGTCCCCCTCATGAGACTAGGATTTTTAAATGTTTATGCCTCATCGGCCGGAACTTCTCTTCTTGTAAATTGGAAAAAGACAAACCTGGTGGTGCATCATTTGATTTCAAGTTGCTCTGTATAACCGATCTTCGATCTGCTTCACCTTCCACCCGTTTGTTTCTCTCTCAATTGCTATTGTTTCTTTCCAAGTAGTTGGACGAAAATTTGTAATATAAGAAATTTGGACTTTTCTGGGGAACGAGAGCAATGTGATTGACTAGATTATTCAAAAAGATTGTATACTTCTTACCTTATTATTGATTGGAGTCCTTTTTTTTTATTATCCACGATTTGTCTATCGATAACTTAATAACTTGATAATATCGTATTTGAAAAAGAAGAAGAAAACTCTGATGATATCTAAACTGCACTAAACGTTCTCTGACGGATTAATTAGTCTTGCACAAAATTATTGGTTAATGGTTATGTTGTTAGGAGTCTTGCATGAAAATTTTGGTGTTAATAACGGGGAAAAATTCTAACTGTAGATGATGGAAAAAGCACAATAATTGGATGTTGTTTTTGTTCTTTTGGGTTGTGAAAATTTCAGTGAACACAGATAAAGATATGATTATACAAGCATGTATATCATGGTGCCGGTTGACAACAGAAATTTTGAACTTACCATCTGGAGTGCCAGTCACATTAGACCGACATTAGAGCTCATTTTTCTTGCCCTTCTCTTTTTGCATTTACTATAAATTAATTTGGTTGGTATACTTCAATAGATCTCTACCTTTCAGGCTATATGTTGCTGTCGAAGGTATCATTTTGCACACAAAATTAGGATAGCGTAATGTTTGATACTTTGATATGAAATTTGTTTCAAGGTCTGGGATAAATAAGAGTAAGAATGCAAGTAATTTTGTTATGCTATTAGCGCTTGTGGTGATAGCGTTTGCAGCATTTGAGTCTCCAAAGTCCAAACACACTGCAACAGTTTTGGGTCTCAGACACTGCGTTTGTAGGTTAAATAAGTTGTATATGAAATAGGCTGCTACTAGTCAAACAAATTTTTTATGTGTTTGGACTTTCAAATGCACTTACATACACAAAATCATTACCTATGGTAGTACAAATTTTATTCTTCCCTTCGACATTCGATAGACTGCTGCTCTAAATCAATCGTAGGTTATAAGTATATTGCTATTGTTTGACATTGTACAAAAACGAATGCAAGGCTCTTGGGTGATTGCTATTTGACATTTAAAATTATTAAGAAATAGAGTACCTTTTCAGCTTCAATTTGAGCCTCTGTTGTGGAAGCTGTTCAATGGGCCATTGTTTCTGATATCTATAGAGATTAGTGAGTGATCCTATTGTTCCGATTTTTTTAATTCAATTTGCAAGTTAATGTATGATAAAACAAGTTTTACTTGCAACAGTTTTTATACTTGATAATTGCCTTTGTATTTAGTTGTTTGAGAACATGCTGCAGAGCAATTGGCTAAGCTCCCTAGCCACCAAGCATGGATGCAGCCTCTCTCAAGCAACAAAGGATGACAATCATCTTGGTTCTTCTTCTATGATTGACATTGACCTTCTACCCGCCTGGGGCAAACCCCAGAAGATGAAGCTTGGATATGAACGCCTCTTTGAAGCTCGCAAAAGGAATTTCATGCCTTCTGCAAGAAGATATCATCCGAACCCTGGAGTATTGATCTTTTCAGCAATAACCAATGGTTGTTTGACCACAAACATAAGTTATCGAACTATCCTCATTTAATTTATGCAAATTAATCTATTTTAAAAAATTTGGTCATCCTAACTCCATATCTTTCCTTTGTAGTAGTAATAATCAAACTTCAACCCCAAATTCCACCCTCTGCTCCCATTATCATCGAACAGATTAAAGCTCCTCCCTAAAGCCCCAAACATCAAACTCAAAACCTCGAACCCTTGTATGACACTGCCGAACCGCATTTAACCCAACAAAACCCACCTTTAATACTGCCGAACCCATTCTCAACACCACTGAACCCATTTCTAACATTGTCGAACCCAGAATCATTTTCACAATACCCATTTCATCTATCATACCAACAACCTTACCTACTGTCGATCCTTCCGAAACATAAAATAACAAAAAACCATTTCAGTATGTCTGAAGCTGAAAAATAAACTTAGAAAATAAAAATGTCTAAAACTCCATAAAACTACCAATAAAATAACATCCGATCCTGCTACAACCATAATGATCCCATCCGAACCTGCTCCTGAACTCAACAAGGAACCAACCCCAACCCTCGACCCTTAACTAACTAGAATCATCATGAATCCTCCATTCTGAATAAGCACATCCCGAACACCAAGTCGAACCCTTCATCGAACCAACCCATCATTCTCCTCCCTAACATAGATAACCCGAACCCCCAATTGACCTAAAGCCATCCTCCTCCACCCAACCTGGCGAACACAGTTGAAATTCCCTAACCCTTTCTCCCAATCCTTCACTAAGAAATACATCGAAGTTACCTTCTAGCCAAAAGACTCAAATTATTCCCTTCCCTTCTCCTTATACAAATACTTTAGCCTTCCCACCGACGAGGACTAGCTACACAAATTTAGCAACCGCGATCTCCTTTTGGCACCGACAATGCACCAAGGCCGAGTAAGTAAAACTAAACACCTTATTTTCCAACTTTAGTCCTGAATATTATAATTTATTTTTATTAGCTCCTTACTTTTATACAGGCCTTGACCCACTTCAGGAGACTGCTGTTAAGGGAATTGGAAGATGGAGGCAATGAGGAAACCATTGTCGACCTAAAAACAAAACTTGAAATTGCCAACAAAGAAAAGGCCGATCTCCACACCTAACTCTAAGAAGTAAATTAGAAGATCACAACGCTTGAACGAGACAACCAATCCCAAATATAAGATCACGTCAAGATTGAACTCCGATTAACTGAAGAACATGATGAACTTCGTATACAAAACAAATAGCAAGAGCAGAACATCGAGAAACTCACCAACATCTCAACCATAAACAAACTTGAGAAAACCAAATAAGAGTTTAGCACTAAATTCAAAAAACTCAACATAGCCCATCAAAAGACCATAAGAATAGTTTCCCATCTCGACAAAGAAAACAAAACCCTTAAAGCACAAACCCAAACCATCACTAACGAATAACGACAATAGATAATTAATGAATACCGATCCTTCGAAGAATTACTTAATCAAATCATCACTGAATTTGATAAGGGGTACTAGTATACAAAGTCTAACGTCCGAGTAGTTGGTGCTAACACCAAAACCTTAAGATTTTTTTATGAAGATGACACCGATGATGATCAGCCAAACAACTAATTACATATTGTGATTTTCCCTTTTCAAACAACTGTAATGTTTTAAGCAACTTTTTATAAATAACAATTTAATGAATGAAAATACTTCTTCTTTTATTGATACTTATTGAATGTTACAAATGAATGAATATGTATGAATACATGTATACTGGTTATTTATAATATTTCCTAAGTCTCCTAGCATACCCGTGACGCCCCTAAATTCGGGTCTCAAATACTCGGATTCGGTCATCACGATCCAATACAAACATCCACCTCCAAATAACATACAATAACTAAATGCGGAATAACAAACATATGTTGTTCATTCAAAAGGTGTTACTAGTCCCAAGATACGGTAACCTTACACAAAAGTACACAAATACCCTTAATAAAGTACTTAGGGTTTACATTACAAAATAAGAAATTTTAGCTAGACGAATAAACTAAAGACCGTCTCTTGAAGTCTATCATTTCATCTTTCCCTTTCCCTTGTTCTTTTCAGAAGTCTCAGGTTTAACTACAATAAGGTTCATGATATAGCAAAGGTGAGTAACTAGTTTGCTCAACAAGTTTAAATAACAACAAGAGACAATATATCATGAATGAAAAGAAATAGTTGAAACAATTCAATAATATGAATAGTATAAACAGGAATAATGATTTGTTTTTAGAATCAAGATAGTCAAATAGACTATGAACTATAAACTTCCACTGGAGTTAATAGCTGGTTTGTAATGACCATGAATTTTAATACATAATATAAATGAAATTATAATTTTATTATTATTGTCGACGCCGGGATTTCGCCGTTTCGTTTTTTAATAATTAAAATGCCCTTTTCCAATTTTAGCCTTTTGAATTAAATGTGGTTTAGAAAAGGGTCGGCTTAATGTCGACGGGTTTTGAAAGATCGATATTTTATGAGCCAATTGACCAGAGTCGCCAGTTGGTATATTTGAAATGGATGTACCAACTCATCCGAATTTAGTTTTTCGTAATCGCTGGCTCATGTGACTCCGAGTTAATTGGTCCGCAAACCGAGATTCATGGAGTTCGGGGGCTTGCTTAAGCGAGGGGAAGGTGTTAGGCACCCCCCGACTTCCGTGAAACACGGTTACCACAATCTCGATGTTTTCCTATCCTTTTAAATCCTAAAAATGTGTGAGCTGCGCGTGTGTGCCTAGGTGAATGCTTGTGGTGAATTTTGTTTGGTCTTTTGTATGGCAAATGTGCTTTATCTGGAAAGTGTTTTAACGTCTTTTGACCCAAATGACAAGGCTTCGCTTTTTATAAGAAAGATTGATTTTAAATTCGAAAACGTTGAGTGGCTTTTTATTAGATGTCATTTTGGAAAACAAACAATTTTAAACTTTTGTCAAATAGGAATCGAGACTATACATTGCCTCCTAACAATTAATATAAATAAAATGAAGGGAACTTCTAGAACTCTTTAACCCTATGCACAAAGTTTAATTAAAACGTTCATTTATTTTACGAAATCATTTTTTGTGACATTTCAAAACCAACTAAAGCCTTTTCATCAATCATGGATTAAAGTTTGCCAAAACCCTTGATTTTTAAACCTCGTGAATCTAGCATCCTAGTTTGATCATTTTTTACAAAATCTTCATTATTTGCCTTATTTAAAAACCATTTTTTGTGTCGTAAATTAAAACAAGCACTCACAACGTGTCGGGGCTATCCACGGGCATGTAAGCCATCCAGACAACCCCAAACACCCACAATCACATATTTTATTATTATTACGGGGCCTTAACCCGAACACGACTTGGTATCGTTTTAAGGCCCGATATTACAAAATACACATCCATGGACTCTATACAAGGATTACATATGCCGAAACGTCCATCATCGGGGTTCGATCACGGGGATCTCCCCCCTAGGCTCACAATCATCCTATCACAGCACAACCAATACTAAACAAATTTAACAAGATCTAGACATTTGCTATCACATTATATAACCCAAATATCACAAACCCAATACTACGACGAATCTAACAATACTAAACTCGTTACGGTGCTATATGGATCAAAATCCCAATGCCAACATTCCAAACCGTTCATGAACACAACAAACTACATCTCACCATACGGATGTCATTGGGATATTAGGAGGAAGTCTCGTTCCAATGGAACCCTCGCTAAACATCCCTAATCCATGGATCCTCAATGATATTACAACATACTATATTAAGCAAAATCAAAACAACAACTATTCAACACCAAAATAAGCAAGAGATTAAAGAAAACACTTCATTTCACCTTGCAATACACCAAGACAAGCTTTATATTCCAAGATTTGAACCAAGACTACAAGAAATCCTCACTACTTGAGCAACAATCCACAATTTATCATTCAAAACACCTCCACCCGAGCCTTTCTCTCTCCTCCCGCGCTCCTTCTCTCTCTAAAAATCTATCTTTTCTCTCTCTTTTTTTTTCTCGGACGCAGATCTGGACGCTTAATAGAGTTCCGAAGGCAGCCGCAGGTGCAACTGCGGCTGGCCGCAGGTGCATCTGCGGCTGACTTCGCTGGCCGCCCGCGCCGAACCTCGGCTGTCGTGTGCCGCCCTCGAGCCGCGAACCTGCCCCTTTGTCGGTGGCCGCAGGTGCATCCGCGGCTGTCCGGCTTGCTTTTCTCGATTTTCGTGCCGCGCGGTCTTAATTCGCCAATTTCTGCGGTATTATTTCGGGAGGCGGTTACCTAATGTATAAATTGCTCTTTGTGCTTGGCTTCCAGGGGGCGCTGCCCCCTTCCACCCCCGCCAGCTCACCGGCGAGCTGGGCAGCCGCTCGCTCACCGGGGAGCGAGACCCCCGAACATCGTAAGCGTAGTGGCCATTAGTTATGATCAAATCAGGCTCCTCTGGATCAACTGTTCGTCTTGCCGCAAGTAACCTGATGCTCGTTGTTCGTTGTGGCGGCTTTGGCCGTAAGTTGTTGGGGTGGCTTCGTGTTGGGGTCCACCTTCCTTTTCGCATGTCGGGTCGGGTGACGATCTTGCCCTCCTGACAGGGTTAGTACACAAGTGCAAAATTTGGGTGTCTACAGCTGCCCCTCTTTATCATGTTTATGGAATGAAATATGAATGAACATGATAAAGAAGTAGGCGCCCGATGCATGAAAATGCCAAATATACATTTAGCGATGTCGCACGTACGTTAAGATGACGCGATGTCACATTTAATATGCTCATGTAGAGGTCATTTTTCAAGGTTACGAACGAACACTGCCCGGGTCTCATCTCCGGCGGGTTATTTTTGAAAGGCCAGGTATCGCATCTGGCTGGTCGTTTTTGAAATTGGTCAGGTATCGTATCTGACGGGCCGGTTTTGAGTTGGTCAGGTATCATATCTGACGGGTCGTTTTTGAATTGGTCAGGTATCGTATCTGACGGGTCGGTTTTGAACTGGTCAGGTATCGTATCTGACGGGTCGTTTTTGAATTGGTCAGGTATCGTATCTGATGGGTCGGTTTTGAATTGGTCAGGTATCGTATCTGACGGGTCGGTTTTGAATTGGTCAGGTATCGTATCTGACGGGTCGTTTTTCAATTGGTCAGGTATCGTATCCGACGGGTCGGTTTTGAATTGGTCAGGTATCGTATCTGACGGGTCGTTTTTCAATTGGTCAGGTATCGTATCTGACGGGTCGTTTTTCAATTGGTCAGGTATCGTATCTGACGGGTCGGTTTTGAATTGGTCAGGTATCGTATCTGACGGGTCGTTTTTCAATTGGCCAGGTATCGTATCTGACGGGTCGTTTCTCAATTGGTCAGGTATCGTATCTGACGGGTCGGTTTTGAATTGGTCAGGTATCGTATCTGACGGGTCGTTTTTCAATTGGTCCGGTATCGTATCTGACGGGTTGGTTTTGAATTGGTCAGGTATCGTATCTGACGGGTCGTTTTTGAATTGGTCAGGTATCGTATCTGACGGGTCGTTTTTCAATTGGTCAGGTATCGTATCTGACGGGTCGTTTTTGAATTGGTCAGGTATCGTATCTGACGGGTCATTTTTTGAATTGGTCAGGTATCGTACCTGACGGGTCGTTTTTGAATTGGTCAGGTATCGTATCTGACGGGTCGTTTTTCAATTGGTCAGGTATCGTATCTGACGGGTCGGTTTTGAATTGGTCATCCAGTCCTAAAATCTTGTATTCTAACGTGGGACAAGTCATACGTTGCCTCTGGGTGACGAACAGGGAGGCCAAAAGGGCACCGAGACCAGCCGCAGGTGCATCTGCGGCCAGCCGCAGCTGCATCTGCGGCTAGGATCGGTCCTATTTCAGATCGTGACCCTTCACGATCTGGTCACTTTCTCACTTTTCCTTTCTCTCATTCTCGATTTTCCTCGTCCCCCACCCAACCTTTTCGTCTTTTGGGCAACTTTTGGGAAATTCTGCTCCGATTAAATCAGTCTACGCACTTTGGGTAACGTTTTAACTCCTTTTTCTTTGATTTTCGCTTTCATTTGACTATTCATTTGCTTGTTTGAATATTTTAATTTTATCAATGCATGCTTATATGTGATATTTGTGTTGCCCGTAGCATAGATAAATACCGGGTTTCGTAGAGATGCCTCATTATTTTGAAAATTTGTTTTATTCATTTTATGCATTTGAGGCATTATTTTCACTTGCATTCTGGGTTTGTTGGTTGCCTGACCAGATTAAACATGCCTGATTGTGCATGGGATGTCCATTTTACAAACGAAACTCTGTCGAAATTTCGGGAAATTTAGTGCACCGCTAGGGACTTTATTTATGCATTTTCTATTTTCACACCATGCTATGCCACCCTATTATTTCTAGCAATATGCAATAAGACTTTTGAAAGATAATGAGCTAAGGGTGTACCTTTTTTGTGATACCGTTCCAGTTATGGATCCAGATGCTCCCAGTGGTTCCTCAGTGCCCCGAGCGTCGGGTGTCCGTCGTCGTAGAGTGACCTCTTCAGCTCCAGCTTCAGTCCTGACTCGTCATTCCCGTAGACTGGCTGAGTCTGTTATTCGCCCCGTTCAGCCTGATGTGGATGAGGACGCCCCAGCGGAGGCAGAGGCGGGTCCCTCGGGCACAGCGGCTCCTTCTCCCATGCGCCGGACCTTACCCGGGGCCCGTGCTAGGATACCGGATCTGCTCGGTCCTGACCTCGGTCGTCACCCCTCAGCCTACCTTGCGGCTAACGAGGTATATTCGTTATTTAAATTCATTCAACCTCGTGAGATTATCAGGACTGACTGTTTCGGTGGCTGTCACAGGTTCCTGAGTTTACCCAGCCTCGAGGTAACTGGTTCAGCATTTACACCCTCTACCACGCGTTGCATCCCGACTATAGGGGAATGGTAGACTCCTGGGGGTTCAGACATTTCTTTACTATTGCCCCTCGTCGATGTTCGTGGGGCTATATGAGGGCCCTGTCTGAGCGCTGGTTCCACCAGACCCAGTCGCTTCATCTACTGGACTGCGAGCTGTTGTTGACTCCTCTGGACTGGCGTTATATTACCGGGGTGGAGTTCTCCGGACCCCGTGTTCCTCTGGAGCCGGACATCACTTCCGTAACCGTTCGATCCTTGTTGGGGTTCACTCCTCAGGATAAGGTCTTTAAGGCCCGCAGCATCCGATCTGGAGCTTTGGCTGTAGATGCCATTGGAGGGGCTCTTTCCGAGCCATTTCCCGAGGACCGCTCCGCTCGTGACTTCCTGCTCCGGCGTCTATTCCTGACTATCATGAGGGGCTGTTTTCTGGGGAACAACTCCTCGACCATCCATTTCAATATCGTCGGCGCTACTCGAGATGTGGATCGGATCGGGGACTATGACTGGGGTTCCTTCACCTTCGCCTATTTCCTCCATGGCCTTCGCCTTCGCTCAGAGGGGCAGACAGATGCCTGGCTGGGGTTTTATCCTTTTCTGCTGGTAAGTCCCATTCATTTAGCCGCTTTATTTGTTTTATTCATTTGTCGTCCTTGGTACTTACGTCCCATTTTCCTTGTTTATCAGTTCTGGGCTTATGAGCGGCTACCCTGCTTGCGGCCGATTACTACCCTCGGTCCAGAGACTTATCCCCGGGGTCGTCGATGGCATCACAGCACTTTGGCGGAGACCCCGGTGTCAGATAGCTTCTCCCACTGCCGGCTGCAGTTAGAGATGGTCTCTTCGGCGGACGTGACATGGGTTCCTTACACTGCGGATCATTTGGCGGCTGGCCTCGCCGGTGGTTATGCCGCGGACCAGGAATTTGCCTTGTCCACTTGTCGTATTCCCTTCTTGACTTATGGTGGATGGGAGCTGTATTTGGGGGAGCGTGCCATCAGATGCGTTTCCGGGGAGGTCCGGATCCCTTTCGCTCCTCCTTCCCGGAGATTTTGGCTCATGGATTCCCATCTCCCAGAGGCAGTGACGGCCGGGGAGGATGGATATATGCTGTCTGACGGCCCGCAGACGAGTGAGAGTTTTAGCGTCTGGTGGAGACCTCGTACCATCGGGCCTCAGACTCGGGCCACCTTCTTCCTTGGAGACCTGGTTCACGGGTCTGTGATGATGACAGACTGGATGGAGTGTGTTCGGGCCCCCACTCACTCAGATCAGATTGCTTCATTGACTCGGCGAGTGGACCAGTTGTCATTTTTTGTTCGGAGCTTGGGCCGGGATCCAGAGGAAGCTTACGTTGCAGACCCGTATGGACCTGACCTCGGTGCAGCTCCCGGCTCGTCGGATGCCCCTGCCCCGCCTTATTCCTGCCCTGATCTGAACTTTGGCGCTCAGGCTTCCATTCCTGGGGACGTGGGCCATGCGAGCCAGTTTGATGATGACACCTTTATTGAGGGCCTATAGTACGTCGGCTAGATCTAGATAGGCTAGGACCTCTGTATTTGGACCTGTTTGTTTTATTTGTCATCATTTGTTTTTCATTCCATGTATTATGTACAGAATTATCTTTATTTTATGCATAATTTCTTCTTTATGATGATCTACTTATTATAGCTTGTATGATGCACGATTTATTATATATGTGGACAAAGAAATTGACCCCTGTATAGTCTTTTGATACTGTTTTTTCACAGATGTCATCCCTGGATGTGGTTCGCGTGGGCCCCCGCACCCCCTCAGGGATCATGAGTCGGTTCCGTTCGTGGCTGGATAGTTTGATACCCCCAGACCGGATCATTGCAGAGGGTCTTTTGGGACACTCCTTGTCTCTTTTGTCATTTCAGGTGCCGCCGGGCTTTGTTGATGGCATTCTCAGCTGTTAGATCCCGGACAGACAGGTTTTCAGGTTTGGGCTGGAGTATCTGACCCCCACTCTTGAGGAGTATGCTCGTTTTACCGGTTTATCCGTGGATGGTCCCTGCGCACGGGTTACTTCAGGCCATATGCGCCGTCAGTTCCTGACTTTCACAGGCTTGCGGAGGACAGCTTTGTTATCTGTGATCTCTTCGAGCCATCTCGTCCCTCTATCCTTCTTGGTTGACAGATTCGGATCGGTGGATAGCTTTTCTCGATTCTCCAGTGATTTTTCAGTATCTGAGGAGCGCTGGGCGCTTTGAGAGTGGATGTTTTGATGGCCTGTGTCCTATCAGCTCTGTACATGCCCGCAGGGGACGACCTCATGGATATGCGGGTTATCGTAGCGGTGCAGGCTCTCCAGGAGGATCATACCATTCTTCCCATTATATTAGCAGAGACTTACCTGTCGGCCTCATATTGTCATTCATTCTCTGGTCGCATATTCAGGGGAAGCTCTATCTTGTTATATGTATGGTTCATGAGCCATCTCAGACCCATCGGGCAGTTTCGTCGACACGGGTTCTGTTTCAGCCACAGCCTGGCCATGCAGTTCTCATTTCGTCCCCGGCGATGCACGGATACAGCCTCATGGAGGGAGTTCTTATCGGCCATTGAGGAGCCTTTCCATCTTCTGATCTATTCTGGTTATTGCTCCTTCCAGAGTTTCCTGACTCACGTGCCACCTTTTGATTTCCTCCCTCTCCTTGGCTTGAGGGGGGTGACGACTTATCATCCCTTAGCTGTCATGGGGCAGTTTGACCAGATGCAGGATCTCCATCTCTTTACGGGAGCTGCTGACTACCGATTTCTCATATCGCCTCAGACGGAGAGGGAGCTGCTGCGGGTATACGATCTTTGGTCACACAGGATCTCGGCCGATTTTGGGGATAGTCATCCCGGTCAGACACCCGATTATCTGCTATGGTTGCAAAGAGATTCTGAGATTGCCGACTTTGATCCGATTGGGGTATTGGGTGGTTCTCGAGGACTTTTCCCTGATGAGACCAGTTCAGATGCGGTCATTCCTACGGAGCTTTCAGGATTAGCGCCCATGTCTAGGGTTGAGGAGGTTTCTGCTTCAGTACATGTCACCTCCTTTGATTTGGCGGATCGGATTCAGGGATTACTGATTGAGGGTACCCGGCTCTGGTCTGCCTTGAGGGCCACCGAGATTGAGAGGGATACCGCGCACGCGGAGCGGGATGCGGCCATACTAGCTTGTGATGCCGCCCTCTCTGCCAGAGATAGTATTATCGAGCAGGTCAGAGTTGTCATGGAGGGCCATTCTGCGACTGTTACCAGTGCTGCTGCTCTTTTGACTCGGGTTGACATGATGGGACAGCAGATTGCGGGTGAGCCAGAGGTTTATGATGCCTCGACTACTTTGTCTATCCTGCTCCAGCTGGTCTCCGACCTGTAGATAATTTTATTCCCTGCACAGACTATGTCAGACTCATCACTTTTATTTAGAAGACAGACTTGTAATCAAAATGTTTTGTATATATAGAGAAATATTTATGGTTTTAGTCATTTCCCTTTTTGATGCATCGTCGCCCTTCATTGGATCCTCATTTTATCCAGCTGATTATGATTTCGATATATTGCCTTATTTCTTTCCTCAAGTCTTGATTGGAACTCCACAGATATTGCTGCGTGCCCCCTTTGATTTCATCGAAGTGAGTCTTGGACTTTGGGCTAATTATGTGGCTAGGTTTGGGTAAGTTTTGGAGTGTATAGGATTTCGGAATTTTCGGGAAGTGGTTTCAGTATAGGGACAATGTTTATTATTTTGGTATAGAACGGACCGGGCCATGACGGCTGAATGTATTTGTCCAAAGTAAGGTTTCGGGTTTTCTGGAAATGGGTTTGGTATAGGGACGAGATTTATTATTTTGTATAGAACGGACCGTGCCAGGATGGCTGCCTACGTACTCCCACAAGGTCGGGAGATCAGGTCCTACGTAGTTCGAATTACAAGGGAGATAGAAGGGAATTTTTTTTTTTTTTTTTTTTAAGCGTAGAACCGTTTCACAGAGTCAGCATTCAGGGGCTGCGGAAATACCTCGCCATCCATTTCTTGTAGGACAAGGGCCCCTCCAGATAGGACTTTCTTGATCACAAAGGGTCCTTCCCAACTTGGAGCGAATTTCCCTTTGGCCTCGTCTTGACAGGGCATGACCCTCTTTAACACTAAATCATTTTCCTTGAACTTTCGGGACCGTATCTTTTTGTCGTACGATCGAGAGATGCGTTGCTGATACAACTGACCGTGTAATATAGCCGCCACCCTTCTTTCATCTATTAAGGCTAACTGGTCGTATCGACTTTGTATCCAATCCTCCTCGTCAATCCGAGCATCGAGCAAAATTCGGAGGGATGCCATCTCCATCTCTACTGGCAAAACGGCCTCCATCCCATATACCAAGGCGTAAGGGGTCGCCCCTGTAGACGTACGAACTGATGTCCGATATGCAAACAGTGTGAGGGGTAGCAAGTCTGGCCATCCCCGATGATTGGCAGACATTCTCGCCATAATTCTCTTTATATTCTTATTCGCCGCCTCCACGGCCCCATTCATTTTGGGCCTGTAAATGACAGAATTGAGATGCTTGATCTTGAATTGGGCGCACAACTCTTTCATAAGGGCATTGTTCAGATTCTTGGCATTGTCGGACACCAAGATTTCAGGCTGTCCGTATCGGCAAATCACATTGTTCCTGATGAAACTGACTATAACTTCCTGCGTTACTTTGGGGAAGGAAGCTGCCTCCACCCATTTAGTGAAATAGTCAATCATGACGAAAATGAACCGGTGGCCGTTGCTCGCTTTGGGCTCCACGGGCCCGATAACATCCATACCCCACATGGAGAACGGCCAAGGGGAAGTCATGCAATGCAGTTTATTAGGAGGCGCATGCATCACATTACCGTGTGCTTGGCATTGGAAACATCGCTTGACATGATCGTCACAGTCAGCCTTAAGTGATAGCCAGTAGTGCCCTGTTCTCAGAATTTTCTTGGCCAGCATTGGTCCACTCATGTGCGGCCCACATACTCCACCGTGCACTTCGCCCATGATTTTCTGTGCTTGAGTTTCGTCCACACATCGCAATAATCCCAAGCCTACATCCCTCTTATACAGGGAGTCTCCGCTTAAATAGAATTTCATCGCCATCTTCTGGATTCTCTGCCTTTCCGTTCGGTTTGCCTGGTCGGGGAGTGATCTATCCCTCAAGTATTTCTGAATGTCATGATACCAGGGCTGATTTGGTTGAGCCACATCTTCTGACAACTCCGATATGTATTCTTCGTAAGCGGGGGCACTTTGTACTGTTATTTCAATCTGTGGGGTGGCTTTGCTTTTGAGCACATGGATTAACGAAGCCAGGGTGGCCAAGGCATCGGCAAAGTCATTCCGCCCCCTGGGAATGTGTCGGAAAGCTATGTCTTCAAATTCTGGTATCAACCGGATTACACACCGGTGGTAGGGGAGTAACCGAAGCTCCTTAGTGCCATATACCCATGTCGCCTGTCTAATTACCAACTCTGAATCTCCGAATACGGCTAATCTTTTCACTCCCATATTGCGGGCGAACCTCAGTCCCAATATACATCCTTCATATTCAGCCGTATTGTTTGAGTTATTGAACTTTAGTTTGGTGAGAACAGGGTATTGCTCGCCCGTAATGGATACCAGGACCGCTCCAGCTCCAGCCCCTTCAGCATTCATGGCACCGTCAAAATACATCTTCCAAAATTGCCCTTCGTCATCACACCTCGCTTGTTGGACCCACAGTATGTCTTCACCCGGTAGGAAAGTCTCTAAAGGCTCCATCCCCCCTGTCGGCATCTCTGATAACTGATCTGCAATTCCCTGCCCTTTCATGGCCTTCGGGGTAACATACAGGATGTCGAATTGCTGGAGGATTAACTGCCACCTTGACAATCGACAATTCAGCATTGGTCTCTCAAATATATACTTCAAGGGGTCGATCCGCGAGATCAAATAGGTAGTGTGTCCATGGAGGTAATGCTGTAATCTCATAGCAGCCCAGGCCAAGGCGCAACATGTTTTCTCAATCGGCGTGTAATTCTGTTCACAGCTGCTGAATCTCTTGCTGAGGTAATAAATGACATGCTCCTTACCGGATTCACTCTTCTGCCCCAGCATACAACCCATCGCCATATCATTCACGGATATATACAGGAAAAGGGGAATCCCGTCCTTTGGCGGTACCAGCACTGGCGCTTCTGTTAGTTGCTTCTTAATAGTCTGGAAGGCCTTTTGGCATTGACTGTTCCACTTCCGGGAGGCATCTTTCCTTAACAGTTTGAAGATTGGTTCGCAGGTGATGGTCAGATGGGATATGAACCGACTGATGAAGTTTATCCTCCCCAAAAATCCCCTTATCTCTTTCTTTGTACGGGGAGCTGGCATATCCACAATAGCCCTGATCTTAGCCGGATCCAGTTCGATGCCTCGATTGCTCACCAAGAATCCAAGGAGTTTACCTGACTGAACCCCGAAGGCACATTTGGCTGGATTGAGCTTCAAATTATACTTCCTGAGCCGCTCAAATAGCTTCTTAAGGTGAGTCACATGGTCAGATTCCGCCCTCGATTTCACAATGATGTCATCCACGTAAACCTCTATCTCCTTGTGCATCATGTCGTGGAACAGGGCCATCATGGCCCTCTGATAAGTGGCTCCTGCATTTGTGAGGCCGAAAGCAAGTCGTCTATAACAAAATGTGCCCTAGGGGGTGATGAAGGCAGTCTTTTCTCGATCCTCTTCCGCCACCATTATCTGGTAATACCCCGTGAAACAATCGACAAATGAATACATTTCATATTGAGCCGTATTATCCACCAAGATGTGTATGAAAGGCACTGGGAAGTTATCCTTGAGACTGGCCTTGTTTAGATCCCTATAGTCGACGCATACTCTCACCTTTCCTCCGGGCTTTGCCACTGGCACTATATTGGACAGCCATTCTGGGTAAGTGGACACCATGATGATCCCAGCCTTGAATTGCTTGACTATCTCTTCCTTCACTTTTAAGCTCCACTCCGGCTTTAATTTTCTCAGCTTCTGCTTAACTGGCTTGAACCCCTCTTTGATAGGAAATCGATGTACCACAATATCCGTGGACAAACCGACCATGTCTTCATGTGACCAAGCAAACACATCCTCATATTGGCTCAATAGTTCAGCTATCTCAGTTTTCTGGTCGGGAGTCAGGTCTGCCCCAATCTTCAGCTCTTTGGGATTTTCAGGGGTTCCTATGTTGATGGTAATGGTTTGTTCTAGGTTGGGTTTGGGTTTATCCTCGACCCACTCTTTGATCTCGTCGGGAGCGTCGTCATCATCTGCTTCGTCCTGCTCAATTCCCATCAAATCGAAATCCAGTTCTATATCAAAATCATAATCGTCTTTCAAATTTGGAAAATCATTTGTTAGGCTAGAATGACTCAAATCGGTACACCTGACATGAAACAAAAATATTTGTCATATATATAAACATTAAGTACATGACTTCCTTTTTCAATAATCATGACAAAATATGAAATAGACGTGCAGATACATAAAAACAAAAACACCGTCTTAAAAACCCCTTGATCCCCCTACTGGACAAGATTCCCGGACACTCCTGCATTTACCCTTTTCTGGATACAACTGGCTGCACGGTCCAATTCCTGGGGATCACTTCGGTTTTATAGCTGGTGATGGAGGGGATCTCTGTATCGGGCACCTCTTCTATGACTGCGGCCACTTGGCTTCGGCTCTCATTTTCACTTCCCTCGGGCACTCCTAACCCGGCCCAATTGATAAATGGCATGACCTGCTCGCCTTTCGATATCTTTTCTTTTCCCTTTTCATTGGGGCCTGACTGCCCCGGGAGATGGCACTTTTTCTCGAACTGTTCCATAATTTCCAGTAAGAAATCCGACTGCTGGGCCACTCCTTTTACTGGGGGAACCTCCATCTTACCCACTGCTTCAGGTGTGGGCCTGATTACCCTCGGGGAGTGTTCACTATTGGCTCTCGGTATCGGAACTCCGGTTATCCGCATGGGAACTTTCTTATATGAGTTCTTCGGCCTTATACCTCCTTGATATCCTAGCCCTGCCTTGCCTGCCTGCACTGGTACCTGGATGGGCTCTGTGATTCCTTGGCTGTGCTTGCCCAGCCCTTGCCCCGGCTGGAAGTTCATTGCCATCATTTCCCGGGCAACGAAGGTGAGCTCGGGGGACATCTTAAGTTTTAACTCCGGGGCTCCCAACTGCTTATACTGAGGGGTGCTGATTTCAAACGCCTGATAGCTTATTGGTTGGGCCGACTCGTCCACATGGATCACCGGCATGCCTTTTACAGAGGGAACGAGGCAGTCAGATTCTGCGGCGATTGTTACCAAATGGCCCTCCACGATGAATTTTATTTGCTGATGCAGGGTGGAGGGAACTGCCCCTGCCATATGAATCCAGGGCCTCCCTAAGAGCATGTTGTAACTGGCCGTGATATCCAGTACTTGGAAAGAAATGTCAAAAGCATAAGGCCCGATCTCCACTGGCAGCTCAATCTCTCCCACCGTGTCCTTTCTTGATCCGTCAAACGCCCTCACCACCACTTGGCTGGCCCGCAGGCGCTTAGGGCTGATTTTCATTTTCTCCAGAGTACTGTATGGGCAAATATTAAGGGCTGACCCACCATCAATCAAGACTCCGTTCATCACATACCCGGAAGAGATAACCGCAATGTGTAACGGCCTCCGGTGCCCCATCCCTTCTTCAGGGATGTCGTCGTCGGTAAATGATATTACATTGCTGTCCAATAGGTGGCCCACCAAGTGGCCAAATCTTTCCGTACTAATTGACTTGGGAACATGAGCCTCTTCCAGGACTTTGCTCAATATCTGATGATGATCATTTGATGCCAACGCAAGATCCAAGATTGATGTCAGGGGCGGCTGTACCTCCAGTGTTTTAACCCCACTCGCCTTGCCGTAATTCATTTTCTCCCAAAATTCCAATGCTTTTTCCTCCGATATTTTCCCGTTCTCTTTTCTCGTGTTCTCAAGGACCCGCCTCGGTAGATATAATGGATTTCCCTTAGAGCTGACTGATGCGCAACTGGCCTCCTCGTCGATTTTCCCCCCATAATTCCACGGGACAGCTTTCAGATTGGTAATCGGCAATTGTGACCTAGCGGCTATGACAAGGGGTTTTGGGGCTGATAACCGGATAGGCTCTGTTTTGGTATCTCGCATCACGCCAACTAACTTGACAGGCTCGTTTTGCGCTCCCTCCTGGACATGGGTCATGGCAATTTCTCCTTCTATCCTCCTTATGTATATTGATTTCAAGGGACCTTCTGCCCCACTGCTTTCCACTACGTTCACGCCTCCCCCATTGTGTTCGGGAAGAGGGTTGGCCTTTACGTTTGGGGGTTCCGGTTGCTCTACCACTATCTCTCCGCTGTCGATCATGTTCTGGATTTTATGCTTTAGTGACCAGCATTCTTGGGTGTCGTGCCCTGGGGAAGCCGAGTGGTAGGCGCATCTCTTGCTAGGGTCATATCTCTTGCTTTTCGGGTCTGATGGAGGCAATAGCTCGGTAATCTTTTTCTGGCCCACCAACAGGGCCAGTATATGTTCCAATGAATCCCCCAATGGGGTGAACTCCCTTTCTGGTGGCTTTTCAAACTTCCTGCGCCCCTCATATCTTTGATTGTTGAAATTTGACGGACGCGGGGCCTCATTTCTTTGCATGCGGACCGGAGGGCTGGTCATTATTTTCCCAGATAGTCCTTGCAGTATCAGGGACACATCCTCTTCCTTTTTCTTCTGGGGTCTCCGGGAAGAACTGCCATAGTTTCCACTCTGAATTTGCTCAGCAACAGCTTCAAGAGCTGTGAAATCTCGGATCTTTCCTGACTTCAATCCCATCTCAGCCATCTCCCCATGCTTGATCATTTTCGCAAAAGGCTTCCCTATCCCTGCTATCACCCTTTCATAGTAAGGAGCCTCTTGTATATCGATGAAGGTCATTACCATCTCTGCCTCACTCATGGGTGGGTTCACTTGGGCTGCCATCCTCCTCCACCGCTGAGCATAGTCTCTGAAGGATTCACTGGTCTGTTTTCTGATTTTGGTCATCTGGTATCGATCCGGGGCCATCTGGGACTGAAAGCTGTATTGGGTTAGGAAAGTATGGGCCAGCTCCTCCCAATTGTGAATCTTAGCATTGTCCAATCTCGCATACCACGTTCTAGCCTCCCCTGTCAGGCTTTTCTGGAACAGTTGCATTCTCAGTGACTCGTCCTCAGCATATCCCCCCAGCTCTCCGATGTATACTTTCAAATGGGTGTAAGGATCCCCTGACCCGTTATACTTTTCAAATTCGGGGAGTTTGAACTTTTCTGGATATCTGGTTCCCGGAAAGATGCACAGATCGGAGTAGTTAACACTGCCATATGACCCGATTCCCTTCATAGTTTTGATGGCCTCCTCCATCTGCTTTATTTTCTTGCTGACAGTGCTGGCAACCTCATCCTCTGGAATGATAATGATTTGTTTTGCCGGTTCAACCTTTGGAGTTTCTGGGGTCAGTATGTTCTCTTGAGATGATGGCCCCGGCTGGTCCTCGAGCTGTGGCCCTGATTTTAGTTTGAAATGCTCTTTGAGCAACATAGTCAGCTCCGTCATTTGATTTCTCACAGCGTTGAACTCTTCCCGAGATACGGGAGCCAGGTCCGGATTAGGGTTTTCAGCCATCTCGACTGCTAGTTCTCTGGCTTTCTTAGATCGGAGACGGGTTTGGGGAGCAATCCTGCGAATAAACAAACCAAGTTTAGTTCCGGGTCATGGTATTGGCAGATGCATGCTAAAGCAATTATTTTTGTATTTTTGGGTTTTGTAATCTTTTTCTGCAAAACAGGGTCAGTGTCCTTTTTATTTTAACCAAGGTAATGACACAGTGCAATTCACGATGCTCTCCAAGCTTGCCCCTGTAAAACAGAGGTTAGTACTTTTATTTGGAAAAAGTGGTTGGTACAAAAGGATTGACTACAGTATGATATTACGTGCGTAAAATGTAAAAGGGTATGAAGAGACTTCCCTCGCGTTGGGTTTATCTGAGGCTGACCTACCCTAAGTTACTCTCGCGGGCTTTTCGGCATGAAGGTTCCCAGATCTTTGCAACATACTCGAAGGGAATGAATCCGATCTTTCAATTGGATTGGATCTGAGTGGATGCTTTTCCTGAGCCTCGCCGGGGAGCACCCCTTTGAGTCCAGTAATCCACATCCGATGGGTTTGCCTCAGGAGGAGGAACTGCTCAACATACATTTTATCATACATTCATCGTACCTCACCGTATGCAAATGATGACATTAAGGTAAAGCATTCGTAAAGTAATCACAAAACTCGCACATTCATTCATACACGCACAAAAGGTAGATTAATCAAAAGTAACGCAACCACACATTTTTTAGATTTTTTGAAGAATAGGAAAACATCAAGATTTTAAACGCGGCTTAAGCCCTCTAATGGTCCCCAGCAGAGTCGCCAGCTGTCAACGCCGGGATTTCGCCGTTTCGTTTTTTAATAATTAAAATGCCCTTTTCCAATTTTAGCCTTTTGAATTAAATGTGGTTTAGAAAAGGGTCGGCTTAATGTCGACGGGTTTTGAAAGATCGATATTTTATGAGCCAATTGACCAGAGTCGCCAGTTGGTATATTTGAAATGGATGTACCAACTCATCCGAATTTAGTTTTTCGTAATCGCTGGCTCATGTGACTCCGAGTTAATTGGTCCGCAAACCGAGATTCATGGAGTTCGGGGGCTTGCTTAAGCGAGGGGAAGGTGTTAGGCACCCCCCGACTTCCGTGAAACACGGTTACCGCAATCTCGATGTTTTCCTATCCTTTTAAATCCTAAAAATGTGTGAGCTGCGCGTGTGTACCTAGGTGAATGCTTGTGGTGAATTTTGTTTGGTCTTTTGTATGGCAAATGTGCTTTATCTGGAAAGTGTTTTAACGTCTTTTGACCCAAATGACAAGGCTTCGCTTTTTATAAGAAAGATTGATTTTAAATTCGAAAACGTTGAGTGGCTTTTTATTAGATGTCATTTTGGAAAACAAACAATTTTAAACTTTTGTCAAATAGGAATCGAGACTATACATTGCCTCCTAACAATTAATATAAATAAAATGAAGGGAACTTCTAGAACTCTTTAACCCTATGCACAAAGTTTAATTAAAACGTTCATTTATTTTACGAAATCATTTTTTGTGACATTTCAAAACCAACTAAAGCCTTTTCATCAATCATGGATTAAAGTTTGCCAAAACCCTTGATTTTTAAACCTCGTGAATCTAGCATCCTAGTTTGATCATTTTTTACAAAATCTTCATTATTTGCCTTATTTAAAAACCATTTTTTGTGTCGTAAATTAAAACAAGCACTCACAACGTGTCGGGGCTATCCACGGGCATGTAAGCCATCCAGACAACCCCAAACACCCACAATCACATATTTTATTATTATTACGGGGCCTTAACCCGAACACGACTTGGTATCGTTTTAAGGCCCGATATTACAAAATACACATCCATGGACTCTATACAAGGATTACATATGCCGAAACGTCCATCATCGGGGTTCGATCACGGGGATCTCCCCCCTAGGCTCACAATCATCCTATCACAGCACAACCAATACTAAACAAATTTAACAAGATCTAGACATTTGCTATCACATTATATAACCCAAATATCACAAACCCAATACTACGGCGAATCTAACAATACTAAACTCGTTACGGTGCTATATGGATCAAAATCCCAATGCCAACATTCCAAACCGTTCATGAACACAACAAACTACATCTCACCATACGGATGTCATTGGGATATTAGGAGGAAGTCTCGTTCCAATGGAACCCTCGCTAAACATCCCTAATCCATGGATCCTCAATGATATTACAACATACTATATTAAGCAAAATCAAAACAACAACTATTCAACACCAAAATAAGCAAGAGATTAAAGAAAACACTTCATTTCACCTTGCAATACACCAAGACAAGCTTTATATTCCAAGATTTGAACCAAGACTACAAGAAATCCTCACTACTTGAGCAACAATCCACAATTTATCATTCAAAACACCTCCACCCGAGCCTTTCTCTCTCCTCCCGCGCTCCTTCTCTCTCTAAAAATCTATCTTTTCTCTCTCTTTTTTTTTCTCGGACGCAGATCTGGACGCTTAATAGAGTTCCGAAGGCAGCCGCAGGTGTAACTGCGGCTGGCCGCAGGTGCATCTGCGGCTGACTTCGCTGGCCGCCCGCGCCGAACCTCGGCTGTCGTGTGCCGCCCTCGAGCCGCGAACCTGCCCCTTTGTCGGTGGCCGCAGGTGCATCCGCGGCTGTCCGGCTTGCTTTTCTCGATTTCCGTGCCGCGCGGTCTTAATTCGCCAATTTCTGCGGTATTATTTCGGGAGGCGGTTACCTAATGTATAAATTGCTCTTTGTGCTTGGCTTCCAGGGGGCGCTGCCCCCTTCCACCCCCGCCAGCTCACCGGCGAGCTGGGCAGCCGCTCGCTCACCGGGGAGCGAGACCCCCGAACATCGTAAGCGTAGTGGCCATTAGTTATGATCAAATCAGGCTCCTCTGGATCAACTGTTCGTCTTGCCGCAAGTAACCTGATGCTCGTTGTTCGTTGTGGCGGCTTTGGCCGTAAGTTGTTGGGGTGGCTTCGTGTTGGGGTCCACCTTCCTTTTCGCATGTCGGGTCGGGTGACGATCTTGCCCTCCTGACAGGGTTAGTACACAAGTGCAAAATTTGGGTGTCTACAATTATATGAGGTAATTTTGTGATTCAATTTGAACCAATATATAAATTGGTAAACAATGTGATTATTGTTGGAATTAAGTTAAGGGAAGTCTAACTAATGAATAATTATGTCAGTGGACTAACTTAATTATATTAATATCAAGAAATTGATATTATGATGAGTTAATTAAATATTCAATTAATTTTGAATATAACAAGTCTAATTGGATTATCTAAATTAATTAATATAATTATTAATTAAGTATAATTATATGAAATATTAATGATATTAATTAATAGTTCAACTAGTAGTTAAATACTAGTAGGCTAGCCTATATATTTATTAAACAAGTCCACTTAATTAATTAAGTATGGATTTGTATGTTGGTTGTATTAGGTAAGCCCAATGTTTTATTTAAATTGGGAGACTAACAAATTAATGTATGCCCAATTGAGATGAATAGTAAGCCCAAGCAATTAAATTTACAAGCCCAAACATTGATCCAATTACAAAGCTTCTAGAAGAAATTGATTTATGCAAGTTAGCTAATAAAAATTAAATCAAAAATTGGAGAATATATTCCCTCTTGTCCGGATTATATAGGTGGTATGAGACCCACTTGGATGTCAAATTTTATTAAAATTGATTTGCTTGATGGTTGAGTGCATTTTTGGATTGCTTGCATTACCTTCCATAAGGACCAATAAAGCCTAAACTAAAGGAACCAAAAATGGGAAAATGGTGCTAAGTGCTAGTTGAAAACTATACTTACAATGTTGTATGTATAGGTTCTCAAGCCTATAAATAGAGAAGCTTAGCTTCATTTAAAAGAGTTTCAAGAAATTGCTAGAGAACTTCTTATTTTAGTGCTAGTGAGTTGAGTGAGTCAACTAGTGAGTTCCATATTGAGTCACCGAGTCAAGTCATTTTTCTAGCTAGGGAGATCTTGGATGTCATCAAGTTTCATCTCCTACTTTGGTAAAAGGAGAAAAGTAGCACACAAAACCAAAAGGTATTTCAAAAACCTAACTTTGATGTTTTACGGTATATTATTTAATTTCTATGGTGAAAAATATTTTATAAAGGTTGTGTATGGTAGATCTATGCTATATTTGTATGTCTATGGTATCATGGGGTTTAATATATTTATCTAGGTGGTTAGATCTCAAAAAATCTCACAAAAACCCTAAGTTTCATTTTTACCGACGGACTACGTCGAGTTTGTGGTTTGTAGCTTTTCATTTTGAGTTGTACAAATTATTTTCAAGGTTTTGTAATTTCTGGTATTGTTCATATAAATGAGGAGCAAAATAGCTTTGGATTCACTTAAAAATGAGTTAGAATGATTTAGTTATGATTTTTGGAAGCAATGTAGCTCACTGTCAAAACCTAAAACAGATCAGTACACTTTATGCCCTTACCAGAGGACCAAAACATATCCAAAAATATCGAGCGACCACAGTTTATTGTAGTTCAGGAAAAGAGGAATCCAACGATATAAAGTAGAGCTCCATCGGAGTTGTAGAACTCAAGATATTCAAGTTTTAATATAGGACCCCAGATCTGAAAACAAGGGTACACACTGCCTGGTTTTTTTGGTAATTAAATGCAACTCTCTGATTCGGATCTGGACCGGGTCAGGCGCGACCCGGTCAGCATTTTCGGGTCTGTTAGCAGATTTTGTGATAAAATTAATATTTTAATGATTTAAAATGATTTTTAAATGGTATTAAATGTTTTAAAATATTAATTAAATAATAAACTATTATTATTTAATTAATAAAAATTATTAAAAGGCCTAAAAAAATTATTAGATTAATAATGTTAGTAAAGAAAAATAATTATTATTTAATTCTAAGTAACTAATTATTATTATTTAATAAAGATTTAATAATGTGTATGAATAACTAATTAATTATTATTCAATTAATTGAAATTAAATAATAATTAAAGGATAATGAAATTTATTATTTAATTAAAATTAAATAATAAATAAAGGTAATTAAATAATTAATTATTATTTAATTAATATTAAATAATAATTAAAGGATAACAAGCTAATTATTTATTATTTAATTAATAGTAAATAATAAATAAGGGTAATTAGTTAATTAATTATTATTTAATATTATGTAATAATTAAAGATGTATTAAGGTAATAAATTAATTATTTATTATTTATTATTAAATAATAAATAAGGATGGTTAATGAATAATTAAAGAGGATTAAGAGTTAATAAATTAATTATTTATTATTTGATAAGGATTAATTAATAAGTAAGGAACATTAATTTTAATTAATTATTATTTAATAATAATTAAAAAGGATTAAAATAAGTTAGTTAATTATTTATCATTTAATCTAAGGTTAAGGATAAATAAGAGGGATTAATTGCACATGAATAATTAATCATTGTGCAACAACAATTAAGGATAGTTATCCTTTATTAATAAATGAGTTAATTAAAAAATTTTAAATAAATTATTTAAAGGTTTAATTAATTATCTAAGTAATATTTTAATTAATATTACTTAAAATGGTGTAATATTTGTTTATTAAATCATAAGACCTAGAAACAATTGAATGTTTAGTAAGGTTAAATGATACTATATTACCGGCAATGTGTTATATGATAATTATAAGTGATTGAATGATTATGTAATTGATGAACTTAATTGTTTAAAAAGATAATTATGATCAATACTAATTGATAGGCCAACGTTAATTATGTTAGGTCTTTAAGAGCAGTGTAATTAAGAGAATTAGTCGTAAATCAACAAACAGACAAGTTCCTATACCTTAAACTCATTTAATTGAGCAAGTTCCTAAACTTTAAACTTACTTTATATTGCAAGTTTCCTAATTCTAAACTTTTGCAAGTTTCCTAACTCAAACTCGAGTTATAATTCTTCAATATATGCTAAGTGGTTTAATTATTGTAAATTATTCCACATCAATATTTTTGTCATTCGCACATAGTGCATTTGAATTCATGTTTTATTATTGAACTATGAATCATTTAAAGTTCTTTTATTCATGAACTATTTAAAAAAATTAGTCTACGCCATTCGTTCCGGCTAGACCTTGCAGGTTAATTATTGTAAAAGCTATCCAAACCATAGTGGTGCGGATTCTTATACTGAGATGAACAACCTTTAATTGGGGTATTGGTAGATGATCTAAAATTGATCAGATACTTGAATGTTATGCATATACAGAGTACAAGAGGTTGATCCCCTTAAATACAAATTTGTGGTTTACCGTTGAACAAGAGTTAGTTGAAATACTAATATCTTGGAATAGTTCATGGTTTTTTTTTTAACCACTCAGCATGTTAAATAATCAATTGCTGCTTAATATTCCACGCACTGATTATATCTTACAGTTATTAACTTTGATTCATGTTATTGATATATTCAATTGACATTCATATTCATGAAAGTAGTATGCCCTCAAGCCAATCACATTTGATGTGATAAGCATATACTTTGTAATCTTGTTCGTTTATTAATAAAAGAATCAAGACATTTCTTTATTTATGATTAATTACTTGAATTAATCAAATGCATAAACCTATAGTTTTTGAGTAATGCTTTAAGAACCATGATGAGGATCATGCTAATGAGATCTAAATTCAAGATAGCTCAAAACTAAAATTGTTTCTAATTGTTGGATCACTAAAAAGGGGATTAGTAGATCCGGATAGATTGGTACATACTATGCTTGCTCTTATGAAGAGGATGATTGATCTTATAATCATTTGTGTAGAGACACTAAAGCAAGTATGTATATGCTTATTAGAGAATAAGTTCACTGAACGTGACTCGCTCAAGGAACGCCTAATGGAGTCTTACTTGCCTGTCAATAGGAGTTCCTTTTGTGATAGTAGTACAAGTGATCCTTAGACTTGAGATCATCATAGTATCTTGTGTATGATGAATTATATTTTGACATATTCCTTAAAACCTTTAGGGTGTAACAAAGGGTATGATTGGATATAATAAGTCATACATGGAGATAGGTGAATGATCAACAAAGAATCTACCACTTCTAGTAAAAGAAGAGAATGTCTTGTGCGATTCGATAAATGACAACTCAGTAGTCCCTGGCCAAGACAGAATGGAAATTAGAAAGTAGTTTCTAATTTACATTAATTAGAGTTATTCATTTAAGGATCGAAATGCATATAATCAAATAAAATAAGACTTGACAGTTATAC
This sequence comes from Hedera helix, assembly GCA_947179155.2. Classification (NCBI taxonomy): domain Eukaryota; kingdom Viridiplantae; phylum Streptophyta; class Magnoliopsida; order Apiales; family Araliaceae; genus Hedera; species Hedera helix. The sequence goes on along the minus strand of OX359272.1, from coordinate 21,872,245 downwards.
CATGTCTTATATTTGATTGGGACGTTGTGAGGTAGAATGATTGAATTGTACGGTAACTATTCGCTGAATAGGTTCTTTTGTGATTAAATGTTGAAATCTATATTATCTGGAAAGTCGTTGATTGCTAAGGGGGCTTACCCTTATTATGGAATAAATATTATTTATTTAAATAAATTAAATAGTTTAATTTATTTATATAAATAAGATTAGAATAGTTCTAATTAATTTATTCTATAACCGGTTTAATATGGAGAACCTAAAGGGTCACACCGCAAAAGAAAAATATTTATTTAAGAAGTAAATGGCATAATTGTAATAATGAATTAAGTATATTTAATTTATACTATGTGGATAAAATAAATTAAATAGCGTAATATTTATTATTTAGTATTTTGAAAATACCAATTATAAATTAATAAGAGGAGTCTTATTATTATTATTACTATTATCATTATTATTTAGTTCCTAAATGGTTTAGGAATTAATTAATAAGAGTACTCTCATAATTAATAATTAAGTTCCTAAATAGTTTAGGAATTATAATTATTATATTAAATTAATTAAGATCCTAATTAGATTAAGAGTTTAATTAAAAACCCTATTCCTAAAGGTGTTAGGAGGGTTTACTAAATCTATAAATAGGAGAAGTCTTATTATGGATTAAGGTTACACACATACACTTCCATAAGTTTTGGGAGAGTACTCACATATTCTCTAGAGAGAGAAAACTAGGGTTTGCCATCACCCACTTCTTGAATTATTATTATTCCTTGGTGGATCACCTCTAGAGGCCAAACACTTGGGTGACTAACGTTGATCATTGGAATCCAATCGGTGAAATTCAAGGAGAACGCGAAGGATTTGGAGGTGAACTTGTACCCGTTGAAGCTTTGAGTTCTACAAGGGTATATCTCCAACTTCTTTTTTATTAATTAATAGTTGCGCATAAAGGTCGATCCTGTATTATGGTTTGTAAATTTTGAATTTGATTTTACCATGCTTCCGCTATTTTATGCAATTTGATTGCGTCTATGAATATTACAAACCAACAGTGGCATCAAGAGCCAAACTTTATGCGAATTATTAATTGTTTTGATTTCATATATAGATGGGTATGTGTTTAGAATAATTTATTGGGCATAATTTGTTAGATAAAATTATATTTTTTATTACCGAAACCAATGAAGCAAAAGGAAACGTCTGTTTAGAAATTGGTAGAGCAAGCCGACGGTTTTTGAGTTTTGGAATGCAATTTTGGAATTGGGATATATATAATATATTTTAATAACCAAAAGGCAACAAATGCACTGCTTTCGGAAAATAGAAAACAGTTTTCGGTATATACATGTATGATATATTTGGAAGGTTTAATATGCTGCTAACAAAATTGTTTTGTTCCGCAAAAGGTTGTCTCGGTTTTGGTGAAAAGAGGGATAACAGGATTGGTTTTATATATATATATATATATATATATATATATACAAGCAGCGAAAAGTTTTGTTTTTTGTTTTCCTTTTCCTGGTTTCAGTTTTGGCATGGATAGATATATGATATACTTTGTCCCAAATTTAGTGTCATGCTAAAAGTGATTGATAAAGTAGCAGCATGTTCGGATTTGGTATAGTTTTATTATATACATATATATACTATACGGGTTATTATATATATATATATATATATTATTAATATATATGATATGTTAATAATATATATATTAATTAGCCAAACAGTTTGGTAATTTTGTGCAGATTTTAAAATTTCAAAATAAAAGAGTTTATTTTGAGTAATTTTAAAATAATAAAAATAAATAGTTTATTTTTTAAATAATTTTATAATTAAAATAAAAGGTTTATTTTAAACATGAAATTGGATTTCATGCAACTTTAATTGCCCATTAAATGATACCAATACATATATGGAATGTTTTATTTAATTCATGAGATGAATATTATTTATTGATATATATATTGATATATATGATAATAAATGAGATTGATTATGAACTATTTGACCAATGTGATTGGATTTAATTTTAAATGGATGCATGAATGAATGAGTTTTATAAATGGGGTCTGCGTACCTCGTCTTTCTAATTTTTCTTATGTATAATTCTATCTTCTTCCTATGTACTTTCCCTTGACTGTTGATCAAGGTTTCTATTTATTGTAAATAGTTTTGTAATAGAAATAGTTAGAATTATTTTGAAGAATTGGAGCAAAGGAGCAAGGAGCGCAAGAAGATCCATTTGTAATGGAGCCCAGATTTAAATGTAATAGTTATATTTAATTTAATTTATTCTTGCACCCTAGGTTTGACCTTTTGGTTCACTTGGTGGCTCTAGTGAACCAAACCAGAGTAAAAGTCCATAATTAATCCAAGTAGAATATAGTATTCTATATGTGCATGTTAATTATATATATTATATATTATCCAAACATGCTTCGCATGTTAAATAATATGACGCGTATTTTATATATATATGTGCATGCGCGCTAAATAAGATGAGACAATTAATATTAACAAACCCCTCATGATGTAGAATAAATATTATTTATAAAATGAATTAAAAGGAGTTTAATTCAATTAAATAAAATTAGAATTGTTCTAATTTATTTATTCTACTACTAAAATATTAAGTTGTAACGTTCAAAGATATTTGGAATATCGAACGTCGCCTTCTAGCATTATAAAACGATAGAGTATCAAATAATCAATATACGTTTGTTGTGCACATACAAGGCTTATATCGATCATTTGAGATGTTGTTTTTATCACATTTGATGCTTATAAGGAATTGAACATTACTGTTTTGTTGTGCACACACAAGGGCGGTATTTTTCTCTTCACTTATATGGAAGTGATAGGTATGACTTAACTTAGATAATTTTGATTTAGATGTGCACACACATGGTCATAATAATCTAAGAGGCAAAATACAAGGAGTTACATGTTGATGTAATTGACAAGGAGTTGTCTACCTATTGAATAAACTATAGTTTGTTGTGCACACACAAGGCAATATTTATGTCAATAGGATCCTTATCTCACTAGCAAATCTTTAATTAGATTTGTCGAACTATAATGAAGAGGGTAATATAGTTTGATGAAAATAGTGGGAGACACCATTTTAAATAAAGACCTAATTAACTTGGTGATTAATAAAATGAATGCATGTTAATGTTGTTATTAATTCACTTAAAGAATATTGCTATGTTTAATTCACTAACACTGCATAGCATAATGTATGCTAACAATTAATCGAACCGAATTGTTCGGATTGATTAAACAAATTTGAGAATAGTTCTTAATGCTGAAAAACTAGCAAATATCCTTAATTTGCCTATTCTTGCAAACGTTGTAGACTAAGCCTATGAGGAAGATATTGTTATTTTAAGAAATAGCAAGATGATGTAAAGATGGCTCAATGCATCATGCTCGCATCCATAAGTATTTAGTTACAGCGTCAACACGAGAAAATGGATGCACCTACTATATTGTTGCACACTCAATAGTTGTTTGGTGAGCAAAGTAGGTCAACTAGATATAAGATATCTAAGGAGCTCTTCCGATCTATAATAACCAATGGCACTACAGTAAAGACACGTATCCTAAAGATGATCAATCCGATTGATCAATTAGGACACCTAGGTTTTGTCAAGGATGGAGAGTTGAGTCAAGATTCGATCTTGCAGTCACTCACTGACTCCCTTTTACAAATTGTTGTGAACTTTAACATTAATAAGCTTGGAGTCAGTTTACCTGATTTGCTTAAATATGTTGAATATGTTGAGAGTCACTTTCCTTCCACGAAAAACCAAGTCTTACTCGTAGATGAATCTTCTAAGTAGAGGAAGATGGCCAAAGGTATTTCTGAGGAGTCAGAAAGAGTAGAAGGCAAAAGAAAGGCTAAACAAATGACATAAATAAGAGTGATCTCGAGGGCAAAGGAGTTTGCTTTCATTGCGATAAGCTGGGACACTGGAAGAGGAACTGCAAGGAGTATCTTGTAGTAGTTAAGCAGAAGAAGCTTAGTGAAGTTTCAACTGCAGATATAGATTTGTTCATAATGAAATAGAACTTTCTATAAGTCAAGTTCTACTTGGGTATTAGATACCGACTGGTGGTCTTGAATATGCAAACCGTTGCAGAGACTAGGCAGAAGTAGAAAGCTGAACTAAAGATAAGCAATCCTGTGCGTGGGAAATGGAGCAAAAGGTTGCTACATTAATCACAGGAACCTACAGTTTAGCATTGCCTACGTGCAAATCCATTTAGTTAGTAAGATGTTACTATGTTGATTACTTGATGGATTTTGTAAGCTTGACTTACATGAAAATATTTCAAAATTGAACAAACTAAAGACAAAGAGATGATATGAATCATACCTTCATACAATACTGTTAACTCGGTCATGTTAATGAAACAAGACAAAACAAGTTGTTTAAAGATAAGCTTTTAGAGCATTTTGATTATGAATCAAATACAACTTGTGAATCTTGTATCATGGACAATATGACTAAATCTTCATTTAGTGGACATGGAGAGAGAGTTACAAAGTTGTTAGAGATGGTACACACAGTCGTGTGTGGGACCTATGACAACAAATGCAAGAGGAGGGTATTAATTCATTACTTTCACTGATAATTCTAGATTTTGATATATGTATTTGATGAAATACAAATCTAAATCATTTGAAACGTTCAAAGAATTCAAAAGTGAAGTATAGAAACTAAAGGCCAAAAGTATTAAAATTCTTCGATTAGATCGAGAAGGGAATACTTAAGCAATAAGTTTCTAGATCATCTCAAGCGAAATGGTATTCTCACATAATGGACATGGTGATGATCCTTGATGAGTTATACCAATCTTCTAGTATCCTTCTACGGTTATACCTTAGAAACGATTGCATATCTACTAAATCAGATACCTTCTTATTTCCTCCTCAAGACTTCATATGAGTCATGGATAGGGAGGAAACCAAGTCTTAAGTATGTTAAGATTTGGATTGTCCAACTTATGTCAAAAAGTTTGACAGTGATAAGCTTGGGACAAGATCTGATAAGTGTAAACTTGTGGGATATCCTAAAAAAAGTTTAGGGTATCACTTCTATAATCCGACTAACTAAAAGGTGTTTGTTGAAACACACTGCCTTATAAGAAAAGAAGTTTTTCCTTAAAGGGTTAGTGGGAGTAAAATAGATCTTGAAGAAGTTCAAGAACCACAAAACACTACAGATCAAGAGAAGGAATTTGTACAAGTAGATAAACTTATTGTACCACAACCAAGTTGTAAATATGGTTTAGTACCGAAGATACCTGCATGGTATGGATTCATCATAGATGATTAGGCATGCACATTCGGCCCGCGGCCTGAGGCTCGGCCTTGGTCTGGCCTTGACCTGGCCTGGTCAAAGCTCGGCCTGGTCAAAACCTGATCCAGGCCAGGCCAGCCTGCCAGACCCCTGACAGACCATGTTTTTGAGTAGCATATTCGGCCCGGCCCAGCCTGTCAAAAAGACCGGTCCGGCCCGAGGCCTGGTCTGGCTCGCGGACTAGCCTGAGGGCCTGGTCCGGCTTGCGGACTGGCAGAGGGCCTGATCGGATCATACAGGCTACAACCTACAATCATGAAGTCTAGCAAATAAATGTTAGACAAATAAACAAGATTATGAAAATTAGGCATGAGACCCTCTCAGCTATTTATAGATGAGAGGTTGGTAGGAGAACCTCAACTTAGTTATGTGGGACTAGAATTTCCAAGGGCTACCTTCAATTTTGGGAACTTTGGCGATGTGGGATAGTTGGGAATGTAAGCAACTTAGCCTGTAAGCAACTGGAAGTAATGCATGGGACTAAAATGTGGGTCATCCAACTAATATCTTTACAGTTAATCCCACATCGATTGCAAAGTAGCATAATAATTAGTATAAATAAGAAATTGTACTCATCATTCTACACGCAGATGACATCACAGATAACTGGTCTTACAACAAAATCAAACCCAGCTGCTTAAGATTCCTTTTGCTTACTAATAACAAAAAGGGTTTATCCCACATCGGTTGCAAAATATCACAACAGCTAGTATAAGTAAAGAATTGCACTTCTCATTCTACAATCGCATGACATCTCAGATAACTGGTTTGCACAACAAAAAGAAAAGCCAGCTTCTTAGAGAGTACCTTTGCTTTGCTAGTTTTGCTAATAAGAAAAAGGGTTTTATCCCACATCGGTTGCAAAATATCACAACAGTTAGTATAAGTAAAGAATTGCACCACTTTACTGACTAAACCTACAACGACCGAGTAGGCTTGTAAGTAGGGTTTGCACAGCATCTGGGATATAATATTGAGTCTCGTTTTGGGTCTTATTATTAAATTGATGATCAGTTTTGGGTTAACCAAAAAGTAAGAAGGGCTGCCTTTGATGATCAAGGTAAAGGTGGTGGTGTCCCCCGCGTACCAAAAAATAGACAGATTTACAAGTTCCACAAGGAGCACATCGGTGGTATTCAGGCTCTATGTTCTCTGCGCATTGCACAACATTCCTTAGTCCCACATCGAAAATCAGAGGAGAATTATCAACACCAATAGGCTATAAATAAGACAATGGCCACTGATTAGTATTCAATGCCACTTTGGGTTACTTGCTTAAAGGTGGTCGTAGTGGTTTAGCTTGGGCTTCAATTTTAATTTAGTTGAGCTCAAGTTTTTTCATAATATGGGGCTTGGTACGGCCTGGCCTGCGGGCCTTAGCAGGCCTTATATTTTAGAGCTAAATCTGGCCTGGCCCGGCTTGGTTAGTTATAAAGTGAAGCCTGGCCTGGCCTGGCCTGGTCAACGGTCAAAGCCTGGCAGGCTCAGGCTAGACCGGACCAGGCCGGCCCGATGTGCACCACTATAGATGATGATGATGAGGTACGCATCATAGTAGATGATGATCCAGTTACATACAATGAGGTATGAGTATTAGATACTCAAGAGAAATGACTGCTGATCATAAAATCTGAAATGGGTCTTTGGAGAAAGACTAAAGCAGATAGCAAGGTAGAGATCTATAAGACCTAACTAGTGGTAAAAAGATTTCAAACAAGGTCAATGAGTTGACTAAAATGAAATTTTTCATTAGTGAAAATGCATATATCAATTCGGATTTTATTTGCAATTGTAGCTTACTATACAAAAGGATGTATGTATGATACAACCAAGATGATTTATCTCTATACTAATGGAGTAAATCAAGTATGTAAATTACAACGATCCAATTATGGATTGGAGCAAATTTCTCAAAGATGGAACATCCGTTTTGATGAGACAATCAAAAGTGTTTGATTATATCAAAGACGATAATGAACCAAGTGTGTACAAAGGTTAGTGGGAGCACTATGATATTCCAAGTATTATATGTTGATATAATATTGATAAGGAATGACATACCGATGCTACAATCAGTAAAGATGTGGTTGTCTAAACACTTCTTCGTGAAGGACTTGAGAGAAACATCTTATATTTTGGGGATAAAGATCTATAGAAATAGATCACAAAGGATGCTCGGTTTAACCCAAAGACTGTACATCAATTCGTTGATATGTACTAGACTTGATATTGCTCATGTACAATAAGCAGATATCAGTTTAATTTTGGAGAAGAATATTAGAAAATAGTTTCTAATGATAAGTTTGATATAAAAAAAGAGGGTTTAACAAACTCAAGTTTGTTAAGACTAATCAAGATAACAGTATATCCGTTTCAGGTAATATGATTACGTTGAACGGTGCAGTAGTGAGTTGGAAAAGTTCCAAACAGCAAGGAGTTGCTGATATAGTGACAAAGATATAGTAGATAACCATAAGTGAAGTTGCAAAGGTGATTGTTTGGTTCAATAAGTTTATTACAGAACTTATAATGGTTCTTAGTATTAAAGGAGTTTAATTTGCCAAAGAACCTAGGTCTCATCTGAAATCCAAACATATGTTGCAGCACTTTCATATGATTAGATGAATCATTGAAAAGGAGACGACACCATAAATATGACAAGCTCTTAGAACAACATTACAGATCCATTAACTAAAGCATTTTCGTTTATTAATAAAAGAATCAAGACATTTCTTTATTCATGATTAATTACTTGAATTAATCAAATGGTTACCCATAGTTTTTGAGCAATGCTTTTAGAACCATGATGATGATCATGCTAATGAGATCTAAATTCAAGATAGCTCAAAACTAAAATTGTTCCTAATCGTTGGATCACTAAAAAGGGGATTAGTAAATACGGATAGATTGGTACATACTATGCTTGCTCTTATGAAGAGGATGATTGATCTCATAATCATTTCTGTAGAGACACTAAAGCAAGTATGTAGGTGCTTATTAGAGAATAAGTTCACTGAACGTGACTCGCTCAAGGAACGCCTAATGGAGTCTTACTTGCCTGTCAATAGGAGTTCCTTTTGTGATAGTAGTACAAGTGATCCTTAGACTTGAGATCATCATAGTATCTTGTGTATGATGAATTATATTTTGACATATTCCTTAAAACCTTTAGGGTGTAACAAAGGGTATGATTGGATATAATAAGTCATACATGGAGATAGGTGAATGATCAACAAAGAATCTACCACTTCTAGTAAAAGAAGAGAATGTCCCGTGCGATTCGATAAATGACAACTCAGTAGTCCTTGGCCAAGGCAGAATGGAAATTAGAAAGTAGTTTCTAATTTACATTAATTAGAGTTATTCATTTAAGGATCGAAATGCATATAATCAAATAAAATAAGACTTGACAGTTATACCATGTCTTATATTTGATTGGGACGTTGTGAGGTAGAATGATTGAATTGTACGGTAACTATTCGCTGAATAGGTTCTTTTGTGATTAAATGTTGAAATCTATATTATCTGGAAAGTCGTTGATTGCTAAGGGGGCTTACCCTTATTATGGAATAAATATTATTTATTTAAATAAATTAAATAGTTTAATTTATTTATATAAATAAGATTAGAATAGTTCTAATTAATTTATTCTATAACCGGTTTAATATTGAGAACCTAAAGGGTCACACCGCAAAAGGAAAAATATTTATTTAAGAAGTAAATGTCATAATTGTAATAATAAATTAAGTATATTTAATTTATACTATGTGGATAAAATAAATTAAATAGCTTAATATTTATTATTTAGTATTTTGGAAATACCAATTATAAATTAATAAGAGGAGTCTTATTATTATTATTACTATTATCATTATTATTTAGTTCCTAAATAGTTTAGGAATTAATTAATAAGAGTACTCTCATAATTAATAATTAAGTTCCTAAATAGTTTAAGAATTATAATTATTATATTAAATTAATTAAGATCCTAATTAGATTAGGAGTTTAATTAAAAACCTTATTCCTAAAGGTGTTAGGAGGGTTTACTAAATCTATAAATAGGAGAAGTCTTATTATGGATTAAGGTTACACACATACACTTCCATAAGTTTTGGGAGAATACTCACATATTCTCTAGAGAGAGAAAACTAGGGTTTGCCATCACCCACTTCTTGAATTATTATTATTACTTGGTGGATCACCTCTAGAGGCCAAACACTTGTGTGGCTAACGTTGATAATTGGAATCCAATCGGTGAAATTCAAGGAGAACGCGAAGGATTTGGAGGTGAACTTGTACCCGTTGAAGCTTTGAGTTCTACAAAGGTATATCTCTAATTTCTTCTTTATTAATTAATAGTTGCGCATAAAGGTCGATCCTGTTTTATGGTTTGTAAATTTTAAATTTGATTTTACCATGCTTCCGCTATTTTATGCAATTTGATTGCGTCTATGAATATTACAAACCAACAATTCATTCATGACATATTCCTTGTTATCTATTTAAAACTTGCTGAGCAAGCTAGTTGCTCACCCTTGCTATGTCATGAACCCTTTTCAGTTAAACCGGAGACCTCAAGAAAGGACAAGGGCGAAGATAAGATGAAAGAGCAGTAATGCATGCTACATGTTTAGTTTAAACGTTATCTTTTGGATATGTAAATCTTTTGATGTATTAAATGGTTCTTGATGTGATTACTAAAGGTTAGAGACCTTGGGACAAGTAGTAAATCCTTTTGTATAAATAACATATGTTTATTATTCCGTATTAGAGATATGTGTTGTTTGGGGATATATTTATGTTATAAATGTATGATTATCGTGAGCACAAGTTCGTGGTACTAGTATCCGAATTTGGGGGCGTCACATGGTTGACCCAATGGTTACTACCAGAAATATGTACTTGAGGGGATCAGCCTCTCATACAATATGTGTATGCATAACATTTAATTTTCGTGTTTTGTACCTGATATTAGATACATGGTACTCCCCTATAATAGGGAGGTGTTCATAATAGTCAAAGAATCTGCATCTTCAATGATTTGGATAACTTTTAAAATCTTTAACATAAATGTCTAGCTGAACAATGACTTAGACCTATTTTGAACAATTCTTTAAACAATAGAACGTTAAATAAGGTACAAGTCAAAGACTGTACAAGATCAAGTGCACCAAGTGCGAATAACAACATCGATGTGGAATAATTGTAAAGTAATTAAACCACTCAAAACATACTTGGAATTACAGTTCAAGCTTAAATATATAACTTGCTCAATGAAATGAGTTTAGAGATAAGGAACTTGTCTGTCCGCTCAACTACAACAAACTAGCTTTAATTAAAGGACCTAACATTAATCAAGCCGGTCTAACAATTAGTACGGGGTATGCTGGCACGTTTGTACGCTTACTATGAACTTATCTAACAAATAAGTCTAACACATAATTCACATCATTTGACATGCTAACATTAACCCTATTGACGCGTAATCACACTTAGGTTAATGATTTAATAATGTAGGAGTATTCATCCTAGGTATTAAACACTTAAGGAATCTTTAAACAATTTAATATAATTGTTTAATTGGTGAATATTAAATACATTATATTTAATTAACTCTTTCTTTAATTAATTACTATTTTTATTAGTGAAATAGTAATTAATTAACTACCTTTAGTTATTATTTAATTATAAATAATAACTAATTAATCTTACTTAATAATTAGTTTATTTATTTTACTGCTTCTTAATTATTACATAAGATTAATGAGATAATAATTAATTATTTAACTTTATTATAATCTTCTGTAATTATGATTTAATCTTAATTAAATAATAATTAATTAGTTAATTAATTAATTAATTAACCTTACCTTTCTTTAATTATTATTTAATAATAATTAATTACTTAATTATCCTTATTTATTATTTAATATAAATAATAAATAATTGAATTATTAACTTTATTTATCTTTAATTATTATTTATTAATTAAATAATAATTAATGACTTCTAAAATTTTATTATTAATATAAATCAACTAACAATTAACTAAGTAATTATCCTCACTTGTTATTTAATTTAAAGAAATTAAATAGTATTTTATTAATTTTAATCCTCTTTAATTATTATTTAATGTCAATTAAATTAATAATTAATTATTTATCTAATTTAATTATTACTTAACGTCAAATAATAATCAATTTATTTGTCCTTATTTATTATTTAATTTTAAATTAAATAGTAAATAATTAATGGAATTTGTATTTATGTAACTTAACGATAAATTTAGCTAACTAGATTAATATTTAAAATATTTAAATATTAATCAAAATGAAAAAATATAATCCAAAATATCACTTTTGTATTATTATTATTTTTATTAAAATTTTAAATTAATTTTTAAACATTTAAATTAATTAAAAATATACAGAATGACAATCCTGTAAATATTCTGAAAAACTGAACTGAGGGCAATTTTGTAATTATACCGAAAATCGAACGGAGTGGCAATTCTGTAATTTTATCGGAAGCTGGCTCCTGCGTATTGCATGCGCTTAACACAAATCATGCCCCAAAACGGTACCGTTTTGAAGAACCCGAAAACGACTTCGGCGCATAACGTGCGGGTTAACGTTTCATGCTCTAAACGACGTCGTTTGATCTCCACTACCGGCAGAAACTGCTGGATCACAATGCACGGTCAGTTTTTTTTTTTTTTTTTTTCTTTAACAGATTAGCTACAGTGCTCGAAAATACTCTACCCTAATAAAATTTATACCTTCAAGTAAGCTTTAACCCTTCAATAAAAATCCAAAATAATTACCCATCAATTAATATTAATTTATAACATGAAAATTTAAGTACCCATGATTTAATACCATATTTTTCATAAAAATTATTTTACCACATAAACTACTACAAATCATAACTTTTTATGTATAACTCTATTTTAAGTGATTTAAATCTTGTTTTTCTCATGATTTAATATTCTATGATATTAGAACATTAAATCTAAGTTTTATAAAAATAGTTTTGGTCATTATTTTCAAGACTTGTTTACATACTACCAAACACATATTTTTAGCATACAAATTATACCAAAATACAAACCAAGCATATTAAACTCAAGTATGACATAAATGCAACTACTACACATTAATAACTATATTAATATGCTTATAGTAACATGTTGGTTTATTTAATTTAAAAACAAAACTAGATTTAAAATAACCATTACCTTGTTTTAGTGGCCATTTTCCTTTTTCTTCCAAAATAGTTGATAAGGCTTGAAGGCATGAATAATCCAAGCTCCTTCTCTTATTCTCCCAATATTTTGTTCACAATTTCTTATCTCTCAAACTCTTTTTTGGACTTGGAAGAAAATAATGAAATACAATTGTCTACAAATGCAAGTATACTTGTAAATTTTTTATATACAAATATTATATCTATAAGTCATCATGCCCTTAGATGGAAGCTTACACAAGAAAGCTAGGCCAATGACTTAGTTGGTGAGGAGTTGGTATAAAAAGGACTCACAAAAATCAAAACAAGCAACCTAATTAAATAAATAAAAAAATAAAATAAAGAAAATCATTTCACTCTCTTTCTCTCCCATGTACACGGCTGATGGCATACATTTGTCCCCAAAAAATGTCACATTTGCTTGTTTTAAGTAATTAAATGTGCTACACATTTACTTTTACAATTAGGTTTATTATTTGTATTACATTTAATAACCATTGGACTCCAATAAAATGACTTGAACTATTATTTAGTCAAATTCATTAATTTAATATTTGACTATTAATTACTCAATCCATGATTAAATAAATAATTGGATTAACTAAATAATTAAATACCCTAACCCATTAGTATTCAATTACTAAATGGACTAATAAATATTATTCTTAATATTTCACATTGTTTACAATAATTAATAATCATATTAATTAATTCATAAAATTTAATTAACTCATTATATTTAATTTAATTGAATATTTAATTAATTAACAACTTGTCAATTTCTTTGATATTACACCTTAGGGTTTGTTCACTAATTTAATTAACATATTAGTGGCTCCCTTTAATTAACTCTTGCAATTAATCACATAATTATTTAATTACGTAATTAATTAATCACATAAAAAGATTTAAATAATCTCGTAAAACTAACTCGTTAGAAATTAAATTAATATTTTAATTAATAATGACGTGAAAATTTTAAGACATTACAATGCCTAATATTCTTTAACTACGAACCATCCATACCTCGTAGTCTATAAGTCCTAGCCTTTAATACTTCAATGATTTCATAAGGACACTTCTAGTTAGGCATCAACTTACCAACATTTTGCGGAGTTGAAGCTTCCGCTTCCTAAAGCACCAAATCCCCAACTTCAAAATGCCTATGCCGAACTCTTCTATTGTAGTGCCTAACAGTCTTCTGGTGATAAATAGTCAATATTAACGCCGTAGCATCCCGAACATCATCCAATAGATCCAAATTGAGGCAAAGTTATTCCTTTTTGTATAACTCCTTGAAATTTTCCACCCTGTACAAAGTAGACCCGATCTCAACTAGAATCAGTGCCTTAGTACCATACGCTAATTTGAAAGGTGAATCTCCAGCGGTAGTTAGAGGGGTAGTTCGATAAGACCATAGAACACTTTGAAGCTCCTTAGGCCATTTACCCTTAGACTCATCCAACCTTCTTTTAATCCCATTAAGTAAGGTTCGGCTAGTCATCTTCACTTGACCATTAGACCGAGGATGTGCAATAGAAACCCTCTGATGTTGAAGATCCTCGGGCCACCTTCACTCAAACTTGGCCCCAACGAACTGCAGATCATTATCAGATACTAACACCATCGATCGGGAAGCCAAACCAAAATACCACCGGCTCCTTAAGAAACTGCAAACAATCCTGCTCAGTGATACGCCGAAGCGGCTTAGCCTCCACCTACTTGGTCATGTAATCAATAGACATCATTAAGTATGTAAGTTCTCCCTTCACCTTGGGCATGGGCCCCAATAGATCAATTCTCCAAACTACAAATGGGATTAGGGACAACACTGATGATAACTCCTCAGGAGGCTGATGAGGGATTGGACTATTTAACTGACATTTTGGGCACTTCCTCACAAACTCCTTAGCTTTTTGAGACATCGTTGGCCAGTAGTATCCCTGTCTAATCAATTTATAAGCCAACCCCTTAGCCCCCATATGATCCCCACAAATCTCCTCATACAATTCCCAATTCCCGAAGTGCGTATGATGCATTTGAAGGGACCAAACACTTTAACAGAGGAGAGGAATAAGCCTACCAATACAAATTCCCATCAATCAAGTAGAAGTGAGCATTTCAGTAATTGATCCTCTTAGCTAATAACTTATCTAATGACTGCTTACCCCCACTAAGGTGCTCCAAGTACGGTATCATCTAATAGTTTGACCTCCCAATCGACATCAGTTCCTTCTTGAGAATACTAGGTTCCTTTACGATCTCCAAGTACACTAACCCCCCAAAAATCTCCACCTGCGTGGAAGCTAGCTTAAACAAGGCACCGACTACCATATTCCCATCCCGTTATATACCATGGAGAGAGTAAGACTTAAATCGAGGTAACAAAATCTTCACCTCAAATAAGTATTTAGTCATCTATGTCACAAAAGCTTGATATTCTCCTTGGATCTGCTTGACAACTAACTGCGAGTCACTAAAGATGAGGGTGTGAAGTACCTCCAAACTTCAAGCTAATCTTAACCCTACCAGTATTACTTCATACTCAGCTTTGAAGCGAAACCTGATCGCTTGTTGAACTTTAAAACCTTCTAGACTAGTCAAGATAACCCTGGCCCCACTAGCATCTGTGTTTCGCCTAATTTATTATTAGCAATTAACACGTAAGTATATGCGATAGACTAATAATATAATGGCAAATAGAGTATCGTTCCCATAGAGAATTAATAATAATTACTACCAATTACTAAAACTTAACCAAATCAATTTTATTTAAACAAATGAATTAAAAATATAAAATAATAACTAATTAAATTATTAATTAAACTACTCTGAAGACAAGGATTAAAGTTAGATTAAAAGACTTAAGATTATAATTTCTCTCAATACTTCATTCAAATCTCTTCACATTTTTTTTAATTATAAGGTTACGCTAAATTGTTAATTGAGAATTCGTCAGCATTTATAAACCTCTTTCGATGGTCATATAAACATATCCCTTATAAATCTACCACTTTATGAAATAAAATCGGAAAGGAACATCCTGCTAAATAAATCACTATATATTCCTATTCAAATTAAATTAGACACGAATTTTTTAAGCCCAGATTCTCCAAATGGTTATACATGACATATAGGTATATGTGTATCCTATATACGAATAATATATTCCATCCACGCAAAATAAGATAAACACATGCTATTATATTTAGATCTAAATCTATACTTCATCTCCTAATTTTATATAGATTATCACGCTAATTGTTGATCAGACAATTAAACATTAAGCACAAAATATAATGAACCAATTCATATGGTGTCAATTAAAAAGAAAAAAAAATTAATTTAAACTATACATTAGGTTCAATTGTAATCTTAATTAAAAATTAACTCATATTTAAAAGAGAAATCATCAACATAAAATTAAATATAATCCTTAGATTACAAAAATTAAAAGAAAAAAAAATTTGATATTTGAAATGTGATCTTTAATCCTTCACCTTTAATCCTTACGACCCCACATTGAATTCTTCTTAGATCCAATATTTGATCCTTGCTTCTAATTGTATTCTCTATTTTATTCCTATCTACTATTTTCATGTGCCTCACATAGTGTATTTATAGGTTACAAGTCCAATCCTTAGCATACATGGAAACACGATCTAATTGGGAGTAAAAAAACCTGCAAAATTGTGAACCAAGCTAGGATTTCTCGACCAACGGCGCTGTGGCGCCCCAATTTGTATGACAACTAGTGCTACATCGCCATTTTACAGAATGCCCAGAAACAATGAAGCACTACGGCGCCTATTTGCTATGTGTTTTGGGCACTGCAGCGCCCTTAATCTTAGGGCCAATTTTTGTCTTTTGATCCTTGTGCGCTGCTGCCCTCTTTTCATGCTTTGGGTCGGCACTGTAGCCCCCTAGTGTGTACTACAAAATTATAATATTGCCCATCCATGCCATTTCGTACAAAATAAGATTAAAACCCATAAAAGTAACTAAAAATACTTAAAGATGCACACATTATCAAGTTAAAGGATAATTAATTCATAGCAATAAAACCATTCATCAATCTGCATTAGATGCCTGTCCACGTATTGAGTCCAAGATGATGATGGAACTTGCTAACCCCCCCCCCCCCCCCCCACCATCCTCAGTTCAAAACTTCCCGCCCCGGCGTAGTGCTGCTGTGGCAAAAAAAAAATTTCTTTCCAAAATGCTTGATATTTTTGGCCCTGGTTTGAAATTCTTAATTCCAACACTTCACATAGCACATATAACATGTATTTGACTTGCACGGGCCTTCAAAACATTTAAAAAATCTTAAAATGACCTTATTTTTCCAAAGATTTCATTTCGGTCATCGGCAAACGTTTTAAAATGCTTAAAATGAACATTTATCGCCACATACGCCAAACAACTTCCAATTCGATTCTAAAATGTGTATTTACATCAAACTTAGTCATTTGGTTTGATTTCACCTTCATTTTCATGAAATGGCCAAAAATCACACATTGGTATGATTTTTGCCAACTTTTCGAAACTCAACACTTGAACACTATTTGAATTCTTGTACACCATGTACATATAGCTTAATATATGCTCAATTAGCAAATTTGTATGCTTGTGTAACTTCTCCATGCACCTTCCAAAATACTTTACAGATTATGATTTGGTTTACATGCAAATGATAGCTTAATATTGTATTTTTCTTAAACAAGTCTTGTTCCTCAACCTTTAAAGAACATATTATGCTTTATAGCATGGAATTTTACATGCTTCTTACATGGTCATCACTTTCATCTAGGTTTTTGACAAAACTACCAACATATAACACATGATCATCTAATAAATCATGGGTTTTAGCTTTAAATCATACATGAATAGTGCGTCACCTTTGTTATACTACTTCATTACCTAGGTTTTCTTCATGTATCACATATATAACACATATACACACATAATTCATGCATCGAACCATGAGAACATGCATGGCTCCACATACAATACAACTTTAAGCACATCAAACATATAAATGAAGGTTTTAGAGACAAATGAACTTTTAAACCTTCTTATAGCTCTTCTTCTCCTTGCAAAAAACTTTGCTAGAGATAAATTCTCCACTTTGATGGTTTGCTATCCTTTCTCTTGGACAATTTTCTTGCAATCCTTGAACTTCCACGTCAAACCCTAACTTTCTTATTTCTTTTCTCTCTTGAGCTCTCTTTTGCTGATAACTTAGATGATAAAACACTTAATGCTTGCAAAAGATATACACTTATATGTTTATATCTCATGTTCAAACAATTAACCATTTTTAGTTAACTTAACCACGCATGGTCAAGGCTATTTAAGTCATTTCACATTACTAATCAAGGTTAGAATGGACATTGAACCAACTTAGGACACTTATGTTATTCCATAAGTTATCAAGGGCATTTTGGACTTTTGTCCAAAAATGTAGATAAATAAATTCCCATTTAATTCATATTTACATGTTTTCAATCTATTTCAAGTCCATTTTAATGTAAATTTGTTCCATTAGGCTTGAATTTTGTTCCACAATCCATTAGTCCATAATTGGCTTATCCCATAACATTTGTCACATTCAAAAATTTAATTTCCATTAATTAATTATTATAATTGCAAAATTCCAAGTTGCATACCATTACATTCTTCCATCCTTATAAGGATTCCATCCTCAGAATCACTATTAGAAAATTTACATGAACAAATTTGGATATTCCTTCTTCATTCTTTCTTCTAGCTCCTACGTTGCTTCCTCAGCATTGTGATTTCTCCACACCACCTTTACAAAAGGTATTACATTATTTCTCAAAATTTGCTGCTTCCTGTCAACAATTTGCACAGGAGTTTCTTCGTATGTCAAGTCTTTTTCAATTTGTATAGGCTCATACTCAATCATATGCTTATAATCTGGCTTATACGGCCTCAGTACCAATATGTGAAACACATTGTGAATATGCTCCAACTCTGGAGGTAATGCCACAACATAGGCTACCTCACCTATTCTTCTTAGTCCCTCAAAAGGTCCAATAAACCTTGGACTCAGCTTTCCTTTCTTCCCAAATCTTATCTTCCATTTCTAGGGAGATACTTTTAAAAACACATGGGACCCTACATCAAAATCTCTTTTCTGTCGATGCAAGTCTGCATATTTCTTCTGCCTATCTTGTGATGCTATGAGCCTTGATCTTATTACTTTGACAATTTCAGCAGTCTACTGCACTATTTCTGGTCCCAATAGTTTACGTTCTCCTACCTCGTCCCAATAGAGAGGTGTTCTGCACTTCCTTCCGTACAATGCCTTATACGGCGGCATACCAATGCTCACATGATAACTATTGTTATATGCAAATTCGACTAACGGCAAATGGTCATCCCAATTTTCCTTAAAGTCCATCACGCATGCCCAGAGCATATCTTCCAACGTCTGGATCGTTCGTTTACTTTGGCCATATGTTTGAGGATGATACGTTGTGCTCAATCCCAACTGCGTACCCATATGTTCCTGAAAACTCTTCCAAAAGTTTAATGTGAATCGTGTATCTCGATCTGAAACAATCGACACCGGAACTCCACGCATCGACACAATCTCTTTCACATATAACTTTGCTAGTTGATCTAAGTTGGACTCGATTTTGATCGACAAGAAGTGCGCAAACTTTGTCAGTCGATCCACTATCACCCATATTGCATCATAGCCTTTCTGTGTAGTTGGGAGTCCTACAACAAAATCCATTATGATATGCTCCCATTTTCATTCTGGAATTTCTAGCGGTTGTAGTAGTCCACTAGGCCTCTGATGTTCTGCTTTAACTCTTTGGCACGTTAAGCACTTACTTACGCATTCTGCCACATCTTTCTTCATGTTGGGCCACTAAAAGTGTTGACAAAGATCTTGATACATCTTCGTACTTCTTGGATGAATTGAATACCGTGAACTATGCGCTTCCTGTAAAATCTCATCTTTCAGATCGGATACCATCGACACCCATATTCTTCCTTCAAATCTCAGCAATCCACTGTTATCTATTCTAAATCCTATCTCTTGCCCATCGAATATGCAATTTCTTATTTGGCCGCTCTCTTGATCTTGCATTTGAGTTTCTTTCACTCTATCCAATAACGTTGGATGAGTTTATACTATATATAACTTTTCTTCCGATTCCATCGGATACATTATTTCTATTTTCATCCTCTTCATTTCTTTGATTAGCTCTTCTTGAGCAGTTAACATTTCCAATCTTTCTCGACCCTTTCTACTTAAGGCATCAGCTACAACATTAGCTTTCCCTGAATGGTATAGAATCTCACAATTATAGTCTTTAATTAGTTTTAACCATCTCCTTTGCCTCATATTCAAATCCTTCTAAGAGAAAATATACTTCAGACTTTTGTGGTCTGTGTATATTTCATATTTCTCTCTCTATATAGGTAATGTCTCCATATTTTTAAGGCAAACACCACTGTTGCTGTGACGACCCCAAATCCGGGTTCCTTTAACCTCGGATCCGGTTCAACACTAGTACTACTTTTCTTTATTGTTCATGAATTACAACAATATTATAATTGCTAAATAATCATTTATTTACAATTTTACATCATCTATTTCTATTCCAGAATCGCAATCTTTAAAATCCTATTACCACTTTGAGATCATATCCATAATGACTCAATCACACCATCCTATTATCCTTAAACATAAAGGACAACGTCTGAAAATGATATTAAAAATAATATGTAAATGTTCTCTTAACATTTTAAGTTTGCTAATCTATAGCACAACAAAACATAAACTCTTCATATATACTTACACAAGTAAATGAATTAATCTACCCCAAGGTTTTATTACGAAAGCACCTACGCTTCAATCTTGATGACTCGTTAGTCAATCTTCATCTTTGCCTCTACCGAAGTAATCGGCTTCTTCAAGTTACTCTGTAATATTTTGTTTTAAGCAAGGGTGAGCATGACGGCTCAACAAGTCTAACAGTTTCACATAACACGTAAAACAATTCAATCATGCTTCATGCTTCATGTATACTATGCTTTGCAGTACATATATATCTCATGCATAACATGCCTCGCATTTAATCTACGCTTTATGTCTAGTATTTATCATGACATACAGTGCAATAAGAACAATTGTCTTAAATCAACTACCACATATCAACAGTTCAAGTCAACTTATTTCACAAAAGCACATTAAAACATCTTTGCACATAATTACGTATGAGCACCTCACAGTTTAATAATAAACTTATAAATCATGCACATAATGCAACACATTCTGAAAAACTTGCTTGATTCGCTTCTACCATTTACGCTTATTTGCTTCTTTCGTTCAACCTACAATTTATATAGGAAATTGAAATAATCATTAGATATAATGACTATTACTTAGCCTTTATATAAGACTCTAACTTTAAATTATTAACTCTTAAGATGTCCGACAAACGAACCCTTAAGTTCCGGAGAAAAACACTGTACGATCTTCGTATAACCAGCTTTTAATAAGTTGTCTAAATTAGTCACAAAGGACTATTTACATTGGTTTAAGTCAATTAAACTTTCTTTGTAATGATTTGGACATTTAATAATGTACCAAATACCTCAAAATATTATCTACCTTTGATAATATATAACTACATTCAAATATTATTAACCATTTAATAATATTTTAATCCCTTATTAATATTATTATACATTTAATAATATTTTAATCACTTATTAATATTATTAACCATATAATAATATTTTAATCTCTTATTAATATTATTAACCATTTAATAATATTTTAATCTCTTATTAATATTATTAACCATTTAATAATATTTTAATCACTTATTAATATTATTAACTCTTTAATAATATTTTAATCACTTATTAATATTATTAACCATTTAATCATATTTTAATCTCTTATTAATATTATTAACCATATTAACCATATAATAATATTTTAATCTCTTATTAATATTATTAACCATTTAATAATATTTTAATCACTTATTAATATTATTAACTCTTTAATAATATTTTAATCACTTATTAATATTATTAACCATTTAATAATATTTTAATCTCTTATTAATATTATTAACCATTTAATAATATTTTAATCACTTATTAATATTATTAACCATTTAATAATATTTTAATCACTTACTGATGTCATTAATTATTTAATAACATTTTCATCATAACTAATGCTAGTACTCATTTCATAGCATTTTAGTTATTTACATATTTAATCCTTTAACAATATTTTAATAATCCTAAAATCCTTTAATGATTATTTAAATAATAATCTCTTAATTAATTAACCCCATTTATTATTTAATATTCATTAAATAACAAATGATCATTTTATTCACTTCATCTCCCTTTAATTATTATTTAATATTCTTTAAATAATAATTAACTAATTACCCTTGTTTATTAAAACAATAAATAATTACCTTATTAACTTCATCTTTCTTTAATTACCATTTAATATCCTTTAAATAATAATTAATTAGCTATTTATTATTTAATATTAATTAACTATTTATTATTCAATATTAATTAAATAATAAATAATTATTTTACTAACTTCATATCCTTCTTTATTTATTATATAATAATAAATAATTAGTTATTGTATTTATTTGCTTTAATTATTATTTACTATTAATTAAATAATAATTAATTATAATAATAGCTTTTATTTACATTATTTATTATTTATTATAAATAATAAATAATTATTAAACTTGGGTCTCAAATTAATTATATTAATTTGTAAGCATTTTTATCCATTTTGGACTTAAACGACCCGAACCGACCCGACCCGAATGGCCCGACCCGACCCGGAACGGAGAAGTGAACTGTCTGTGAACAGTGTCAAGGGCCCCGACCCTCCTTTATAGTGCAAAACAAGGGCCCCGACCCTTGTGTTGCAGAAACTGCAGAAATGCCATTTTTCAGATTTTTCAACTTTTGCTTCTTTGATTAAAACTACCATAACTCCTTCATTACAAAACATTTTGGGGTGATTCTTGAGTCCATTCTCATTAGAATTTCCCCCTCTACAACTTCTCTTTAGATAACAAATCTAAATTCCAAACGAAACTATACTCAAAACGGCTCACAAGGGAAAAATGAAAACTAACTTCACAATCCTTAGTTTTAAAAATCATATCTTAACCATAACAACTCATATGAACATTATACCAACTAGGTTTTGTTCTTAACTTATATATTTACCATATCAAAGAAGAAAATCTCATACACAACCTCTAGCTTTCAAAAGGAAAGGCTATAAATCACAACCCCAACTAGAGTTTACCTTTTTATGCAAAATACACATACCAAATCATGATATAAACTTATCAAACTATGAATATACATATATTACATAGTTAAAGACTTATAGACCATCAAAATAAGTTTTGATCGGTTAAAAAATATATTTTAACTGTTTAAAACTTATTTAAACAACAAAAAGGAAATTAAAAAGGTTTATAATACTTTTTAACCTCTTAGACATGGATGATCTTCTTCCTTTTGATATGAGCTAAGCTTGTGCCTCCTCATTGACTATCCTCTAGCAATTTTCCTTTGTGGAAATCTCCAACAATGCTCTCCCTTCTCTCTAGAATTTCTTCCTCTCTCTAAAAATATCACCAAGCATAGAAATGACCAACATTGCTCATGTGTTAGTGATTCCTATTTATAGAACTGTAGGATCCTCCAAATTAAGCTACTAATCAACCAACACTTGGGCATTTAAGGCTTAAACTCATGCTTACTATAGCTTGGATGGACAAAGTGATTGACAAGGATGAATGACTCCTATCAAGGTTGCTTGTAAGCAACTTTTGGAATGTAAAATAAGCCAAATGAAACCACACTCAACATTTTCATGTGCCCCCCCCCCCCCAAATTCGGGATTTTGCATTTTATTACACCAATTTGACTTTATTTTTATAGCCTATATCATTATATAAGTATCCATATATATATACACCAATGTATATATATTGACCACCACTTTGACTACCATTTGGGCTCCACATTGAACTCCAGGATTTATTATATTGGGCTCCTCCAATTAAATTTGTTTGGGCTCAATTTATTTACTACATTGGGCTAATATTAAATACCCTATGTTATATTTAATTAAAACAAGCATTGGGCTTGGTTAATTATTACATAAATCAATGTTCAAATTAAATTATATGGACTACTAGGTTAATTAATTTGACCTAGTTTAATAACTCAATTGGACTTATAATATAATCCAATTAGATTTGCTATAATTAATTCTACCACATTGGGTTACTTAATTAACTCATCCATAGTTAATTCTCAACACCACCTTTATTTACCTAGCAATTAACCAATTATTGGTTAATGCTCTCTCTTGTCTACCAACTAGGGTTATTCAATTAACCCTACACTAGTTAATTCTCTATACTCAATCAATACTTGAAATGATTCTCCCAACCATTGACCATCATTTGACTTTTAGTGGTTTGGGCTACATAACTTACTTTTTATTGGGCTCCCTTATTTAATTATCCTATTCGTGTAAATATTCCCATATTGGCTAACACATATAATCCTTTTGGGCTAGTCCACTAGTAGTAATTAAATTACTTGGACTCTTCATGAGGTTAAATCTTTAAATTTATTTGGACCTCTATATAAATCCTCAACAAGACTTACAACAATTAACATATTGGGCTTGTTTTAATCTCACATTTGAATTCTATACCTCAACTTAATAATGAAGTTAATTTCTTAATTAATTACTTCTTATTATTGCCATCATCGGCAATAATTCTAGCTCCTCTATAACTTTAACTCATAACTAATATAATTAATTTAATTAATTATATTTCATGACTTTCCTTCTTACTTCAAATTTAAACTAATTAATTTATTAGTTTTTATTGAGTATTAATTTACTCATCTTCTTATTTGGCTAACAAACACAACTCTAGGAATATATGACTATGTATATATATATCCTTATAACCGTCTTCACTTCTCAAATGAATTTATTTCCTTAATAAATTCTCTATATGCATCATAAAATATTTCCACATTTAATTTCTAACAAATACATTATGTTAAAAAAAAATGTTTTACCCATTTTCTACACATCTTAGTTCTCACATTCTAGGTTTTAAAGCTTAACCTTTAATAAAATCAATTAAGATATTATTTAAAATCTTGAAAATATTTGGGATATTACAGTTGCCAATTCCAAATCATGGGTTGGATAACCTTTCTCACAGTCCTTTAACTGTCTTGATGCATACGCTATGACTTTGCCATGCTGCATTAACACACAACCAAGTCCATTATGCAATGCATCACTGTACACAACAAATCCTCTTATATCATCAGACAATGACAACACATGTGCTTCACTTAACCTTTTCTTAAGTTCTAGAAAACTCTCTTCACGTTTATCTGACCAAACTAATTTCATAGCTTTTCTCGTCAAATTAGTCAAAGGTCCTGACAATTTAGAGAAATCTTTAATGAATCTTCTGTAATATCCAACTAGTCCAAGAAAACTTCGCACCTCTGTTGGTGTCTCTGGCTGTTCCCAGTTTATTACTACCTCAACTTTCGTCGGATCTACTGATATTCCTTGTTGATAAATCACATGCCCTAAAAATTGCACCATTTCCAACCAAAATTCACATATAGAGAATTTTTCATACAACTTTGCTTCTCTCAACTTATCCAACACTATTCTCAAGTGTTCCGCATGCTTTTCTCGAGTCTTTGAATAAATCAAGATGTCGTCGATGTATACCACCATGAACTTGTCCAAATATTGGTTGAACACTTCATTCATCAAATCCATAAACGCAGCTAGTGCATTCGTTAACACAAAAGACATCACCAGGAACTCGTAATGACCATAATAAGTCCTAAATGCCGTCTTAGGTACATCTTCAAGTCTCACCTTTAGTTGGTGATAACTGCTCCTCAAATCTATCTTCGAGAAATACTTCGCTCCCCGTAACTGATCAAATAAATCATCGATCGTCGGTAACGGATACTTGTTCTTAACTGTCACTTTGTTCAACTCTCTATAGTCGATACAAAGCCTTAACGAACCATCTTTCTTCTTCACAAATAAAATTTGTGCTCCCCATGGAGACACACTAGGTTGGATATATTTCTTGTCTAGCAACTCTTGTAACTGAACCATCAATTCTTTCAACTCAACTACGGCCATTCTGTACGGTGCCTTGGAAATTGGTGCCGTTCCCGGTACAAGGTCTATCATAAATTCGATCTCCCTGTCTGGCGGAAGACCCGACAATTCATCTGAAAATACATCCGCATAATCTTTTACGACGGGTGTCTAACCCATTTCTGATCCCACGATTTGTGTATCAACCATATGAGCTAAATATCCTATACATCATTTCCTTAATAGCTTTTTGGTCTGTAAGCATCGTCAGACAACAAGATTGTCATGACGACTTGCTACTATAGAATACTACCTTAGACTTGGTAGGAGACTGAAGGTTTACACATTTCTTTTGGTAGTCAATCACTGGCCCATGGTTATACAACCAATCCATTCCCAATATTAGATCAAACTCTCTTAATCGAGTAGGAATTGAATCAACTAACAACTTGTGCCCTCTTATCATCAAACAACAATCCCGATGAATATTCTCCACCTGGATTATTTCCTTATTCCATACTTCTATACTTAGCACATTCTCTAACTTTTCTTGAGGTAAGTTTAATTTCTTTGCAAACTCATCAGAAATAAAGGAGCAGGTAGCCCCTAAATTAAATAATACATACGCATTTATATCATTGACAGGAATAATACTTGACACCACATCCTTTGATGCCACTGCATCCTGTACTGTCATGTTAAATGTTCGTGTTGTCGGTCTCCCCGGCTGAGCAGGTCCACTAATTATCAATTTCCCACTGGAATTCCCTTTGCTTTAACTTCCTCATTCAACTTTCTTTTTTGGACAATCTTTAATTTGATGTCCCACTTCCCCACAATAAAACAACCTTTATTTTCTTTCGGCATCAGATAGTTCGGTGCAATGTGCCCTTCCTGACCGCACTTGAAACATACATTTTTCCTTTCAGGCATACTCTTGAGTGCCGCTTTCCATAAATGGGATATGGGTCCATCTTTTTCTTTGGTTCCCCTTGTTTATTGCCAACTGTATTACCACTGCTGTTCCATTTTCGCTTATTGAAGTTACTTCCTCCACTGTTTCCTTCTCTATTAGGCCATCGTTTCTTTTCTTGCCATGTTGTTCTTGCTTATACTTAGTCGATGCATTACTGCATCCCTCTGCTAAAATAGCCTTTTTCATTACTCCTGCGAAAGTACCAATCTGAAATATTAAGACCTTGCTGTAGATCTATGGCTTCAATCCGCGCTCAAAGCGTATTGCTTTTCTTTGCTTTGTGTCCACCTGGTGTGGAGCAAACCTTGCCAATTCATTGAACTTAGCCACATACTCGGCCACAGGCATATTTTCTTTCTTTAATTCTAAGAACTGCACTTCCATCATGTCTTGAATTACTGGAGGAAAATACGAAAATATCTCCTTAAATCTTTTCCAAGGTACAGCTCCGGTTCCCAGTCTTCCTTTATTGGCAACCCATCAATAATTTGATTCTCCCTTTAACATGAACGTAGCGAAGGCAACTTTCTATTCTTCTATAACGTTGGCTACAATAAATACTTTCTCTATTTCAATTACCCAATTCTGGGCTTCCACTGAATTCACCGTCCCCTTGAACTATGGAGGTCCTATAGCTTTGAAATCTTTAAAGGTAGTAATTCTGGCAGCTACTGGTTGATCACTCACAGGGTTTATATTTCTATTCTGGAAAGCTCCCATCAACAAGTCTACAAACTGCTGTATGAGATTAACTGGCTCTTTTGGAGCATTTACTGATTCCTCTGGTGGAGGTTGAATATTCTGTTTGTGTTTAGGTGATATTTCTGTTTCACAATTCATATGACGATTATTACATATCATTTACATACCACATTCTTATGAACATTAAATACATAGCCGTGTCAATATACTTTAATAACTGGATTTGTATTCATAATCAATTTGACTAGTGTCTAGCACATTACATTACATGTAGCACATTGCTATTAGCTTTTCATCCCTTAAGATTACAAAAGTCAGGATTCACATTTCATAACTTTATATAACAAACTATGACCTTCCCTCCTTAGGATAAAAGAGGTTACATAACAATTTATATCCCCTTTATAACAAAGCTAGGGATTTATATGACATACCCACATAACTATACATACATAACCTTACACTGCTATTACATATATTCTATGGGTGCATCCCTCGTCTCACTACATCGTCTCCGAATATGCAAACAAATAGGTGATTAAGAGTCATATTACTTCGTTATACATCGGTTAGCCTCAAAAGGAGCAATCCTATCACTCTCGCATTGAAAACAATGCGTACAACGCACACAAGTCTTCATTTGAGGAAACTCGCTATTCGTTTCGTTATTTGCTTCAAATTTGCAAACAAATAGGTGATTAAGAGTCATATTACTTCGTTATACATCGGTTAGCCTCAAAAGGAGCAATCCTATCACTCTCGCATTGAAAACAACGCGTACAACGCACACAAGTCTTCATTTGAGGAAACTTGCTATTAGTTTCGTTACTTCCACCGAATATGCAAACAAATAGGTGATTAAGAGTCATATTACTTCGTTATACATCGGTTGGCCTCAAAAGGAGCAATCCTATCACTCTCGCATTGAAAACAATGCGTACAACGCACACAAGTCTTCATTTGAGGAAACTCGCTATTCGTTTCGTTATTTGCTTCAAATTTGCAAACTAATAGGTGATTAAGAGTCATACTACTTCGTTATACATCGGTTAGCCTCAAAAGGAGCAATCCTATCACTCTCGCATTGAAAACAACGCGTACAACGTACACAAGTCTTCATTTGAGGAAACTCGCTATTCGTGTCGTTATTTGCTTCAAATTTGCAAACAAATAGGTGATTTAGGGTCCTATTACTTCGTTATACATCGGTTAGCCTCAAAAGGAGCAATCCTATCACTCTCGCATTGAAAACAATGCGTACAACGCACACAAGTCTTCATTTGAGGAAACTCGCTATTCGTTTCGTTAGTTGCTTCAAATTTGCAAACAAATAGGTGATTAAGAGTCATACTACTTCGTTATACATCGGTTAGCCTCAAAGGGAGCAATCCTATCACTCTCGCATTGAAAACAACGCGTACAACGCACACAAGTCTTCATTTGAGGAAACTTGCTATTAGTTTCGGTATTTTCTCCGAATATGCAAACAAATAGGTGATTAAGAGTCATATTACTTCGTTATACATTGGTTAGCCTCAAAGGGAGCAATCCTATCACTCTCGCATTGAAAACAATGCGTACAACGCAAACAAGTCTTCATTTGACTAAACTTGCAATTCGTTTCGTTATTTGCTCCGAATACGCAAACAAATATGTGCTTAGGAGTCATATTACTTCGTTATACATCGGTTAGCCTCAAAAGGAGCAATCCTATCACTCTCGCATTGAAAACAACGCGTACAACGCACACAAGTCTCCATTTGAGGAAACTCGCTATTCGTTTCGTTATTTGCTTCAAATTTGCAAACAAATAGGTGATTAAGAGTCATATTACTTCGTTATACATCGGTTAACCTCAAAAGGAGCAATCCTATCACTCTCGCATTGAAAACAACGCGTACAACGCACACAAGTCTTCATTTGAGGAAACTTGCTATTAGTTTCGTTAGTTCCTCCGAATATGCAAACAAATAGGTGATTAAGAGTCATATTACTTCGTTATACATCGGTTAGCCTCACAAGGAGCAATCCTATCACTCTCGCATTGAAAACAATGCGTACAACGCACACAAGTCTTCATTTGAGGAAACTCGCTATTCGTTTCGTTATTTGCTTCAAATTTGCAAACAAATAGGTTATTAAGAGTCATATTACTTCGTTATACATCGGTTAGCCTCAAAAGGAGCAATCCTATCACTCTCGCATTGAAAACAACGCGTACAACGTACACAAGTCTTCATTTGAGGAAACTTGCTATTAGTTTCGTTACTTCCTCCGAATATGCAAACAAATAGGTGATTAAGAGTCATATTACTTCGTTATACATCGGTTAGCCTCAAAAGGAGCAATCCTATCACTCTCGCATTGAAAACAATGCGTACAACGCACACAAGTCTTCATTTGAGGAAACTCGCTATTCGTTTCGCTATTTGCTTCAAATTTGCAAACAAATAGGTTATTAAGAGTCATATTACTTCGTTATACATCGGTTAGCCTCAAAAGGAGCAATCTTGTGCCCTTCCAAACGCCGTGCAAAAATGCATAACGCATATCATGCATTCTCACTTCTATATTATCAATTCGGGCTTTCTTTGTTCTCACTTCTTCTTCTACCAAATTTATCCTTCGTACTGCTTTAGCCCTGGCATGTTCGTACCTGGCTATCTTAGCAGTTGCATCCCTCAATTTAGCCTTCAGGGCTTCCTTGTCATTTTTCAGCTCTTGAGCCTTATGTTCTTCCTGTCTTAGTTTGTCTCCTAGCTCCATATTCCTATTAACTAATACTTGAATTTCATTCTCATTCTGTTCTATAACTGTTTACCGTTTAGCTGCTTGAGTTTTCAATTCCAATATCCTGTCTACAAATTCACTATTCTGTTGTATCAGGCCAGTCACCCATTCTCGATCGGCCTTTTTTTGCTCAGATGATGCATTATCCTACAATGCTCTATCTGAGTCTTCTTCTAATTCATCTGGATCTTCCTCTTGTTCACTATCATTAGCTGGTACTACTACCATAATTGGTACAGTAGTCATTACATCAATATGAATATCTCCAGGTTCTTCTTCTATTGCTCGACTGGATTCACCAATCTCTGGCATGTTATAAAATCACAAGAACATTTATTTCAGTTCAACGCAATTTTTCTTACTCTTAAAGTACATATCACGTAACATATAGCACATATTGTGAAAATTGTAACTTTAACAACTTCCACCATTCGCTTCCTAGAACTCTAAATGAGTTTCACTCTATTCCTTAAGGTTATATTCCTAACGTTTCTCCACATAAAGTTTATAACCTATCAGCACTGATACCAACCTGTGACGTCCCCAAATCTGGGTCCCTTGAACCACGGGTTCGGTGCTCACGTTACTATTCTACCCTGTCATCACATCCATTCATTTAGAATAATAGTAAAACTTAATTTACATTCATACATAAATGTCCCAGGTTCTACATACCTTTATACATACACATCCGTACATGACATATTACAAAAGAAATAATATTTACATATACAATAATTCTCTAGCTAAGCCTTCATTGTTTGCTAGCTTTTCCCTTTCCCTTGTATGTTCCTGACCCCTCGGCCTGTTTAGGTTTAGCTGAAATATTATGTTTAAAAGTAAGGGCGAGCATCAAATAGCTTAACAAGTACATAAGCAAATAATGACATGATACTTTAGAATGAAGAATGAAAATCATATACAATGAAGTTGAACCGTTTACAATAGTTTAAATCAGTTTCAATAAGCTGAGTCATATACATTGAGCTGGATCATTTGCAATAATAGTTCAATAAATGAACATAAGAAATATAACATGGACTTTACATGATTAGCTGTGAACATGAAACTTGCTTGTTGTATGGTCACAAGACCAAAAATTCGTTAAGAATAGTACCAACCATCAAGACTGATAATGCCCCAAATTAGTCATAAGACTGCTGTTCAAATTAGATGTGTACTCTGGGTGTTCAACCCATTGTACCTTTATATTCTGGACAACATAAACATCTAGCGTTGCAAACATGCCATAAAAGTTACATTTACTTTCTCCTTTACTCCCCTTTATCAGGGTTGTTCTGTTACAGCATATTATAGAGTCCGCACCATAACAATGTGGATTGGAGCACATAACAATATATATCTGAATACAACATGTATCATCATATGTGTCTAGCTGGAATCAAGATTTGCATCGACCTTCTACGAAGCAGTTCAATAGTGAATGAACTTTATATGATCATATGAATACTTAACATGAATAGTTGTTCAATGAACTACAAATAGAAGTTCAGTTAAAAGACTTGCCTTTGTCCTCGTCTACAACAACTGGTAAAATATTATCCCGTTGATAACCTACATGACCATAATATTGGTTCATGTATTAGTTACATACACATGCATGTTATGACTTTTTATACAAGCTACCCTTTATCTTTACATAACCCTTAACACATAACACATTGTTCATTTATTCTTAATATTTACCATATTGATCATTTTAATCAATTTATGGCTTATATTACACGTCTCTATCATTTATTGTCAAAATATTTCATTTTAGATTTAAAAATTTAATTTTTTTTAAAAATCAGTACACTGCGCCCCCCGGCGCAGTGTTTCTTTTTCTAGACTTCGCTGGCCGCGAAAAGCTTGCAGATGGACTGTGCCCCGACGAGCTCTAGTGCCGCCCTCAGCGAATTCCTAGCAGGTGCACTATGCCCCAACGCCATCTTCAGTTCAAAACTTCTTGCCCCGGTGCAGCGCTGCTGTGAAAGAAAAATTTTTCTTTCCAAAATGCTTGCTATTTTTGGGCCTAGTTTGAAATTCTTAATTCCAACACTTCACATAGCACATATAACATGTATTTGACTTGCATGAGCCTTCAAAACATTTAAAAATCTTAAAATGACCTTATTTTTTCGAAGATTTCGTTTCGGTCGTTGGCGAACGTTTTAAAACGTTTAAAATTGACATTTATCGCTATAGACGCTAAACGACTTCCAATTCGATTCTAAAATGTGTATTTACATCAAACTTAGCCATTTGGTTTGATTTCACCTTCATTTGCATGAAATGGCCAAAAATACACATTGGTATCATTTTTGCCAACTTTTTAAAACTCAACACTTGAACACCATTTGAATTCGTGAACACCATGTACATATAACTTAACATATGCTCAATTAGCAACTTTGTATGATTGTGTAACTTCTCCATACACATTTCAAAACACTTTACAGATTATGATTTGGTTTACATGCAAATGATAACTTAATATTGTATTTTCCTTAAACAAGTCTTATTCCTCAACCTTTAAAGAACATATTATGCTTTCTAGTATGGAATTCTACATGCTTCTTTCATGTTCATCACTTCCATCTAGGTTTTCAACAAAACTACCAACATATAACACATGATCATCCAATAAATCATGGTTTTTAGCTTTAAATCATACATGAATAGTGCACCACCTTTGTTATACTACTTCATTACCTAGGGTTTCTTTATGTATCATATATATAACACATAATTCATGCATCTAACCATGAGAACATGCATGGCTCCGCATGCAATACAACTTTAAGCACATAGAACACATAGATGAAGGTTTTAGAGACAAATGAACTTTTAAACCTTTTTGTAGCTTTTCTTTTCCTTGCAATAAACCTTTCTAGAGATAAATTCTCCACTTTGATGACTTGGTGTCCTTTTTCTTGGACAATTTTCTTGCAATCCTTGATCTTCCAAGCCAAACCCTAGTTATCTTCTTTCTTTTCTCTTTTGAGCTCTCTTTTGTTGATAACTTGGATGATAATACACTTAATGCTTGCAAAAGATATACATTTATATGGTTATATCTCATGCTCCAACAATTAACCATATTCAGTTAACTTAACCATGCATGGTCAAGGCTATTTAAGTCATTTCACATTACTAATCAAGGTTAGAATGGACACTGAACCAACTTAGAACACTTATGTCATTCCTTAAGTTATCAAGGGCATTTTGGACTTTTGTCCTAAAATGTAGATAAATAAATTCCCATTTAATTCATACTTACATATTTTCAATCCATTTCAAGTCCATTTTGATGTAAATTTGTTCCATCAGGCTTGAATTTTATTCCAGAATCCATTAGTCCATAATTGGCTTATCCCATAATACTTGTCACATTCAAAAATTTAATTTTCATTAAGTAATTACAATAATTGCAAAATTCCAAGTTGCATACCATAACACAAACTAGTCAGCCCATGCAACAAGTAGATATTTTCAGTTCGGGAACATCTCTTGAAGATATGTTTAAACCTTTCATGACTCAGGCACAACAATTCCAACAAAAGACAAAGACTTCCAGATATAATTTGGAGAATCAAATGAGTTAGCTTGCTACTACAGTTAGTCAATTAAATTATCAAAAGATAGTCCCTCTATCGTTGATGAAAGAGAAAACAGACAACATCAGTACAAAAATGGATAGTATCAATGTAGATAATGATGTTCTTTGTGGTGATGTCATGCCTGAGGTGGAGAAATTTTTTGGAAAAATAGATATGGAAAATTTAGATGATCGAAGTACAAACAACTTGGAGTTAAAGAATGAAGAATAAATTGAGCTGAAATAAGATTTGAAGGAGGTTGTTGCTGCATTACATTATTTTCTAGTGGTTTTAGATAAGTATGTAGTATCTTCCATTCAATTACCTGTTACTCACGATAAATTTTTGTCTTTTATTTTGTAGGATCCCATTCTAAAGTTAAAGACTCCCTAGTCATCTTAAATGTCTGTTCTTTGAAGAGGGAGTCGAACATTCATGTCAATTACAAGGGAGGTTAAATCTACCTATGAAGGATAACTTGATGGATGAGGTACTCAAAATTCACGAAGTGGGAGTAACGTGATGTTTTAGCCTGTTGTCAAGCCAATGACAATAAACGAATGCGCTGATTGGGAGGCAACCCAATGAGAGTATAATTTTCTTTCTTTTTATTTTTGCATTTATATTTGAGTTGTTTTTGTATTTTTCTTTGCATTTTAGTTTACATTGAGGATAATGTAAATTTTAAGTAGGGGGGGGGGGGGGAAGGGATTTATGACATTTGTTATTTTTTTTATTTTTATTTCTAGTGAATTTTAAAATTTTTAAAATTTGTGGGTAAATTCATTTTAATCCCTCATGAGACACAACTCGTCCACTTGGGATAACCTTGAGGTTTAAAAGCTTGTTGTACGTGCTTAGTATAACCGTGTTTTTCTTTGAAAATGAGTAGTTAGTTTTATTTTTAGGATGTGTCATTTGAGAAATGAGTTAATTGAATTTTAATTTTTAGCCATTGATGAATTTTGATTTTGATGTAATAACTTTTAAAAAAATGATAAATTTTTTGTTTAGTTTGAATTTTGATTATTTGTTAGTTATTACTTTGTTTGAGATCATTTATTTTTATGCACTTATATGCATGTGTTGAACTAGTTTGAATTTAGAGAAGGTTGATTTGATTACATGCTTATGGAAGATATTTTTGAATTCTATATCTTATTTGATCATTATTTAAAGTGAAATATAAGGCAAAATATAATTTGAGAGAGATGATTTAGGTAATTTTTTTTGGATTATTAAATTGAAAAGAAAATTATTTGGTGGGTTGAGTTGGAGCGTAAAACGCACTCAGTCATAAACAAATAAAAAAGCGAGAGGGAGCGTAAAACGCACTCGCTTGTGAGATAGAGCATAAAATGCACTCGCCCAAAAAGAGAAAAAAATGGAAAGTACTTGACAAAAAATTGGTATTAATAATCCTCGTGTGTTTCATTGATTAAAAACATTTTGGTCTTTTGATTATATTTATCTGTATTAGCAGTGAGTGATATGAAAAATAAATATATAGTGTTTTGTGGTATACCTTTTATAAGGTAATTAATAACGTAAACTTAACTGTGTTTTGATTAGTTTGGTGCGTTTGAATTCACACGCACACGAATGGTATTGAGTAAAACAAGATTAACAATTATGTTAAATTTTTAAACATTGTATGGTTTTGAAATTTTCTTTGAGGTTAATTTTAAAATATATATTGATTTATTGCTCAGGGAAGTTGTTCGGGTTAGTTAGTTTATTTAGTAGAGTCCAATTTTTATAATTTTTATTCTTGTTTTGTTTGAGTACAAACAAAAATTTGAATGTGAAGGTATTTAATATGTAAATTTTATATTTATTTATTAGGTATTTTTAGGCTTAATTATTTATGAATTTTTAAGTATGTTTAGTGTTCTAGGTAATTTATTTAATTTTATTTAATTTTATTATTTTTATTTAATTTAATTTTTATTTTATAAGAAAAGTAATTGAAATGGTAATTCCGTAATTAAGTGTGTCACACATGGCGCCTAAATGGAGTAGTATCAGCAGGAGGCTTCATGTTTGCTTCATGTTATATCTTTATGTAATTCGGGGGTCCCGAGGTAACAATTGCTGAAGCTTTAATTTCCTTAAAGTTCAATTGGTTTCAAGCTTTGCCTGTGTTGTTTGCGTTGGTTCATGTTTTCTTCCACGAGGGGTCCACGGTTGGTGCACAGACAAGTTAATTGAAGAGCAGCTTAGGCTCTTACATTAGATTGATAGCTCCCCACCGAATTGCTGATTCGTGGCTGCTTAATTCATGGTTAGTGCGTGAGGAATAGGCGGGTTAGCAGATTCTTTTTCAAATTCCAAGCGGGTCCGTGCCTTATTTTTACAGCAGATTGATTTCTTAATTGTCGGTTCTGAATTGGAATTAATAAAAGGAACTCTTAGGATTCCAATAGCATTTTTGGAAAAGGAATTAGTAATTTTATTTTGTAATTTCTTTTTTTAGTATTCCAATTCTTATTAGATTTTAAGATAAATTATGTAACTTATAAATAGAGGTTATTAGACACAATTAGGGGAATTTCATATCTAATCTAATATCTCTCATATATCTCATATCTCTCAATTCTTTTGTACATAGATTCTTATGCTTATTCTATTATGAGTAGCTAATTTTTCTTATTCAGTTCTTAGAAGATGTTGAAACTTATTTTCAATTAATAGTTTAATTGAGTTATTAATATTTATTTCTTCTTATATGAGATTTATTTTGATAATCTATTTTAATTGTTTGAATGATATTTATTTTGATTGATTTAATTATATCCAGTTAAATTAATTAAGCTATTATCATCTCCTAGATTAAGATATATTATTAAGTAAACGGTGTTGTATTTGATCATATGTAGCGATTAGTAATACATGACTGTGGTCAAGCTTTTGAGTATTACTATGATTAAAAGAAGGCAAATTAATTAATCTATGATTATGTGATTGTTGCTTGAAATAATCTAATCTCCTAATTCTTAATGCTATTGTTATATTAAATCTAGACTGATAGTTCTTGGTTGTATGATAGTTAGGGTCTATTGGGGGGCGATTGTTACATTAGATTTAAAACCTAAGGGAAATTTCGGGTAATTAACGATTGTTGTTACCTAGGGTTATTAATTTCATTGAAGGGATGAATATTGTGTAACTTGATTATATTATCATTGCAAAAAGGTGATATGGAACCGAAGAATTGAACCTTTTAATTTATTGGTTAATCTTATTTACTTTTGTTTATTTAGTTAATTATAATTAATTCAAAACCCTCAATTTTAGTTTACATTGCATAAAATTAAATTAATCATTTTCTGTGGGATCGACTCTTATTTGCACTACTACATATTTTTTTACTAAAGTAATTTTATTTTTTGGTTACCTGCGACTGCACACTAGTTATGTTTAGTGAACTTATTATGTAATAAACGCATGTATACTTGCTTTAGTGTCTCCATACAAATGATTAAAAGATCAATCATTTTCTTCTAAAGAGCAAGCATAATATGTACTAATCTATCCAGTTTCACTAATCCTCATTTTAGTGATCCTACAATTAGAATTTTTTTAGTTTTTGAGCTATCTTGAATTTAGATTGCATTAGCATAATTAACATTATCATTTTAAAAATATTGTTCCAAAACTATAGGTTTATCCATTTAATCAATTCAACCAATTAATCATGAATAAAGAATTATATTTAAATAAAACTTTTATTAATAAATGAATAAGATTACAAAGTGTATGCTTATCACATCAATATAAAGGTATACTACTTTCAATTTCCTACTTGTACTAAAGTCAATCGCCCTGGTATCTAATACCCCTCTTCTCTAAGTGGCGATCAAAATGTTGCTGAGATAACACTTTAGTAAGTGGATTTGCAATATTATTTTGAGAGTCCACTCGCTCCACAGTGCTGTCTCTGCTTTCAATGATTTCTCTAATAAAATGAAACCACCGCAACACGTGTTTGAATTTTTGATGGGACCAAGGTTCCTTGGCTTATGCAGTAGCTTTATTGTTGTCACAAATTAAAGACATTAGTCCTTATCTGCTAAGAACCACTCTAAGTTCAGTAATGAACTTTTTCATCCAAACAACTTGCTTTGCAGCTTCACTTGCAGCTATGTATTCTGCCTCTATCATTGAATCAACAAGTGTTTGCTGCTTGGAACTCTTACAACTCACTGCACCACAATTTAAGGTAAACACATAACCCAAAACGATTTTTTTTGTCTGTATAGCCTTTTAGTTTTAAATCCGACCCACCGTAAACAAGAAATACATCCTTAGTTCTTTTTAAGTACTTTAAGATATTTTTCACTACTTTCCAGTGTTCTTCTCCATGATTCGAATGGTATGTACTTGTCACGCTAAGTGTGTAAGCAACATTTGATCTAGTATATATAATCCCATATATGATAAAACCTATTGCCAAAGCATAATGTATCCTACTCATACGGCCTCTCTCTTCAAGAGTTATTGGGGGCTGCTTCTTGGAGAGATGTATACCATCGTCCATCTGTATGAGGCCTCTTTTGGTATTTTCTATGCTAAACCTCTTTAGCAATGATTCAATGTACGTTCCTTAGGTTAAGCCGAGTTTGCTATTTGATTTATCTCTATAGATCTTAATCCCTAATAAATAGGATGTTTTTCCCAAGTACTTCATAGAGAAGTTTTTAGATACCCACATTTTGACTGACCGTAGCATCAAAACATCATTTTCTATTAGTAGTATATCATCAACATATAATACTAGGAATGTAACAATACTTCCACTAACCTTCTTGTACACACATGATTCATCCTCATTTTTGGTAAAATCAAACTCTTTGATTGTCTCATCAAAATAGATGTTTTATCTTTAAGAAGCTTACTTCAATCCATAAATTCATTATTGTAACTTACAGACCTGATTTGTTCCTTCTGGTTGTGTCATATATATCCTCATCAAGTTTCCCATTGAGGAAGGCCGTCTTCATGTCCATTTGCTAGATTTTGTAATCATAATAAGCCCTAATCTCGAGCAAAATTCGAATGGACTTAAGCATAGCTACTGGTGAGAAGGTTTCATCATAGTCAACTCATTGTCTTTATTTGAAACCTTTTGCAACCAGTCGGGCCTTATAGGTCTCCACCTAGCCGTTCGCTCTAGTCTTTCTTTTAAAGTCCCATTTACACCCAATGGACTTTATGCTCTCAGGTGGAGTAACCACAGTCTATACTTGGTTCTCATACGTGGAGTCCATCCCGAATTTTATGGCCGTAAGCCATTTCTCTGAGTCTTTATTACTCATAGCCTCTTCTTAAGTTAATGGATCATCATCATCATCTATGATGCGTACCTCATTATCATCCTCTATGATGAATCCATATCTCTCGGGTATCTTCAATATTTTTCCAGATTTACGAATAGGTTATGGTACATTAGGTTCTTTTACTTGGTCAAGTTCCATCGTTTGACCCGTAGTATTTTACGGCTCTTGAACTTCTTCAAGATCTGCCTTACTCCTACTGACCTCTTCAAGAATAAACTCATTTTCAAATAAGGTAGCATTTTTCACAACGAACACCTTTTGATCAGTAGGATGATAAAAGTAATATCCTAAACTTTTTTAGGATATCCCATAAATTTGCTCTTATCAGATCTTATCTCTAGTTAGCATTCTTGAACCTTTTGATATAAGCTGGACAACTCCAAATTTTAACATACTTAAGACTTGATTTTCTCCGAGTCCATAACTCATATGGAGTCTTAGATACGAATTTTGAAGGTACCTTAAGCTGGTATGCAGCTATTTTTAGGGCATAACCCTAGAAGGATATTGGAAGGTTTGTAAAACTCATCATGGATTGAACCTTGTCTAACAAGGTACAATTTTTCCTTTCAGATACACCATTTAACTGTGGCGTACCAAGAGGTGTTCATTGTGAAAGAATACCATTCCCTTTGAGATGATCGAGAAACTCATTGGTCAAGAATTCCCCTCCTCGATTCGATTGAAAAATCTTAATACTTTTGCCCCTTTGTTTCTCTACTTCACTTATGAATTCTTTGAACTTTTAAATGATTCAGACTTGTATTTCATCAATTACATATATCCAAATCTAGAATAATCATCAGTGAAAAGTAATAAAATATGAATACCCTCCTTGAGCATGTGTTATCAGATATCCACACACATCTGTGTGAACCAACTCTAACAATACTGTAACTCTGTCTCCTTTTTCACTGAATGGAGATTTAATCATTTTACACATGAGACAAGATTCACAAGTTGAATATGACTCATAATCAAATAGCTCTAAAAGCTCATCTTTATGCAATTTATTTAATCTTATTTCATTTATATGACCGAGTCTATAGTGCCACATAAATGTATGATCTATATCATCTTTTTTTTCTTTTTCTAGTTTGTTCAATTTATAAAATATTTTCATATAAGTTAAGTATGTAAATCCCACCTAGTAATTTACTAGTACTATATAAAATATTATCAGTATAAATAGAACAATACATCTATTGTTCTTTATTATAATATCAAAACCATATTTATCCAACATAGTTATCGAACTAATGTTTCTTATCAGTACTAGAACATAATAACAATTATTTAAAGTAATTAACTTGCCCGTAGGCAGTGCTAAACAATAATTTCCTACGGCTAATGCAACAACCTTTGCTCCATTCCCCACACGTAGGATGACTTTCCCTTTGCTTAACTTTCTACCTCTGCTTAATCCCTACATAGTATTACATATGTGAAAACCACAATCGGTATCTAATACCAAAGTAGAACTTTGGCTTATAGAAAAATTTATTTCAATCATGAATAAATCTGTATCTGTAGTTGAAACTTCACCTAGCTTCTTCTACTTTGCTACTGCAAGATACTCTTTGCAGTTTCTCATCTATTTTGTTGACTTGTTATAATGGAAGAAGTTCTTTTGCTATCAGGGTCAGCTTTTTTGTTCTCCTTAGTTTTTGCTTTTTCCTTTAGTTTTCTTCTTTTTCTTCTATTTAGAAGAACACTTGAGCCTCTTCCTTTTCATGGAAGAATCGTCTACTAATAAAACTTGGTCCTTCTAAGATGGAAAGTGACCCTCCCCAGTTTTCAACATATTAAGTAACTCAGAAAAACTGATGTTTAACTTATTCATGTGAAAATTCACAACAAATTGTGAGAAGGTGTCCAAAAGTGACTACAAGATCAAATCTTGACTCAACTCCCTATCCATTACAAACCCTAATTATCCAAGTTGTTCAATCAGATTGATCATCTTGAGGACATGTGTCTCTACTTTAGTGGCCTCGATCATTCGAGATCAAAAGAGCTCCATAGATATCTGATATTTAGCTATCTTACTTTGCTCACCATACAACTCTTGAAGGTTCAACAAGATAGTAGGTGCAACAATTTTCTTGTATTAACGCTGAAACTCGTTAATCATGGATGCGAGAATGATATTGATAAGTGAATTTTATTCTTAATTTTTGAATATTTTTAGGCTTAATTATTTGTGAGTTTTTAAGTATTTTTATTATTTTAGCTAATTTATTTAATTATTTGCTTATTATTTTATATTATTTTTATTTAATTTTGTAAGATCAAGGAAGAAATTTTATTGCTGGTGGCATAACTATAATATTGCAGCGTATGAAGGTCAGGCGCATAGCGCAAGGTCACCCAACATGCATCAGTCATTCATACGACACCGTTTGGAAGATCGAGGAAGAAGTATGCTCACCAAGCGCATTCCGCGGGCGATTCAACTAATGTTTAGAGTACATGGCGCGAGGCTGGAGCAAAAGAAATATTGAGCACGCGTGAGGAAGTCCCTGGCAGCCTTCTCTTTAGGTAGTGGGTCCCGCAAGTGATGTTTTACCAAAATTTCCAGCAATATATTTTGTGGGTCCCGTGTTTGGTCCAAATTGTGGATTTCAACTGATTTCAAGTTTAGTTCCTTCATGGGTTCAAATAAATTTAATTAAGGAGAAGTAGTTTCCTAGAATTAGGATTCGATGTATAGACTTTTTATTAGGGTTTTAATTTTTATTAGGTTTAGAAAAAATAATAATATTTTTATTAATATTTCTTTTGCAGTTAATTATAAAAGTGTGGAGAGACGATTTAGGGTATTAATCTTACAAAACATTATGAAGTTCAAGAGCGTGCAAAATATTAATAAAAATAGAGTTCAAGGATCAAAGGCAAAGCTTGGAGATTGAAAATTGTGATATTAGTAACAAACGAATATCAATTGCAGTTTTTCTTTTCTAATCTTTTATTTTTATTTTTATTTTTCGTTGATGTTGAATATTTTGTGGGTTATAATTTTATCTCCTATGAATGTGTTTTAATTTAACATTTTAATGGAGTTTAATGTATAGTTTAAATTGATTTTTTTCCCGTTTAATTGGCACCAAATGAATTGGTTCATTATATTTTGTGCGTTCATGTACTAATTAGATGCATATAATTAGTGGGATAATCTATATGAAATTGGGAGATGATTTTTATGTTTAGATCTGAATATAATGACACGTGTTTATGTATTATGCATGGGATGTGATACATAGTTCGTATATAGGATATGAATATACATATATGCTATGTAATTTGATCTTAAAATTTTTGTTGACATATTTCATATAGGAATATTGTGATTTATTTAACTAGGATGCTCTTTTCATTTCTGTTGATTCAGTGTCGGATTTAGGAAAAAATTGTTTATATGACAATCGGAAGAGGTGTATAAATACTATTAAAAATTCTCAGGTTAAAAATTCATCGTGGCCGTATAATTAAATGAAGAATTATGAGATTTGAATGAATCATTGGATGAAATTAAATTATTAGATTTATTTTATTATTTAGTTATATTTTATTTGTTATTGTTTTTTAATTTTTATTATTTAGTTTAATTATAAATTTTAGTTTAATTCATATGTTTAAATAAGATTAAGTTGATACAAAAATTGGTACTTGAAAAATATTAGATATAATTTTCTGTGCGTTCCATACTCTACTTATCATTATATTACT
This sequence comes from Hedera helix, assembly GCA_947179155.2. Classification (NCBI taxonomy): domain Eukaryota; kingdom Viridiplantae; phylum Streptophyta; class Magnoliopsida; order Apiales; family Araliaceae; genus Hedera; species Hedera helix. Next base: position 21,829,259 of record OX359272.1, on the reverse strand, counting down.
TCTTGATCGTTTACACTTGCACGTAATTATTAATTGTTAAATTATACAAACAAGTTTTTGGCACCATTGCCGGAAAATTATTTTTCTAATATTTTTTCAATATTGTAAGACCCCGAATTTTATGAAATACAAATTTTAATTTTTCTTCATATATATTTTTCCTGAAACAGTAAGTGGTTAAATTGACAAAGTTAAAAGTTAAGGATGTTATGTGCAAATTTTATTTTGTCAGACAATATTCGTTTTGTCGGAAAATATTTGGGTCATATGTCGGCGCTGAAATAACTAATCATTGGTGGACCCCACAACAGAATATTTGTCGAATATAGAAAACGACAGAAATAACATTTTAAAATAAAAATAGTCAATAGTGTTATCATTTTTAACTGTTAAAATACGGATGATAAAAGAATAGTAGCATACGGTTTTTCATGGTATTTTACTGTAGCACACGGTATTCTACAGTCAAGTTATGAATTTTGGTGAATTAAAATAAATATTTTATATATATTATATAAAATATTTATTACATGCAATAACTATGTGATGTATTAAATTAAATTTGCATGCAAAATTTGTGGCTAAGTCGGCGTGTGAGAGGTGGTGGATTTGTCTTGACTTTTAAAATGATTTAAGGCTTTGGGTATTAAAAAGGAAAGCAAGGAAAAAGAGAAACAAGAAAGAAAGAAAAAAAAAGGAAAGAAACACAACAAAAATAACATTTCCTCTTCATTTCTTTCTCTTCCACCGAACACCACCACTATGCCACCGAAGACCACCATAGTCATCAAGGAGAGAAATCAAGAAGCGATAACAAGCTTCAAGGATGAAGTTTATAACCTTTAGAAGGTATAAAAATTTATTTATTTGGAATTATTTTGATATTTTGGTGATAAATTATTATTGTGAAAAATTAGAAAATAATTATAATAGTTATTCTAAAATTTTTTTTGGATGTATATCTATAGATTACATGATTTTTGGAGTAATTATGTTGTAAAAAAATTGGTGCAAAAAGGTGTTTTGTTGCTTGGCTGGCTACTGTTACTAGAAATAAGAAGAAGAAAAAAAAAAATGGCCGCCTGCGCATTGCGCGACGGCCAATTTTTTTTTTTCCCTGTTGCTGGGAATTAAACGGCGTCGTTTTGGGACACAGAAAGGGGAAGGCCGTGCCATGCGCGACAACCAATTTCTTGCCAGGCCAAACGACGTTGTTTGGCTGGCGTAGGGGGAGGTCACGTGCAATGCGTGGCGTCGGCAACGCTGAAAATTACCAGCGTGCCCCTGGCCTTTTAAGAAAATACCGAACGTGTCCTTAGCCTTGCCAAATGATCGGCATGCCCCTGAGCTTTCCAGGAAATTCCGATTTTGTCCCTATAGTTGCAAAAATTACGAAAATACCCCCAGAAAATAGTTTTTAATTAAATAAATGGTTAAAAATTGTTTAAAAATTATAGAAAATTTCTAAAAATATAGAAATGATATTTGGGCATTAAATTTAATATTTTTACATAAATATTAAATATGGGAGATTAATATTTAAATACTTTAAATTTTATCCAATAAGTCGGGTTGTCCGCATTGAACATATTTTATATTAAGTTAAATTAATATATTACGGGACGAGGTTAATATAATTAACCATATTATTTGATAATTGGTCCAGAGATGATATTAATTAATTAAATTAATATCACGAGGAGATAAATAATTATGATTTGATTATTTTATGATCATAGGTTGTACGAGAAGCATTATAGAATGGGTATTTATTAATTCCACAATCCAGGGAAGTTCTTCAGTATTTTTATGTTAAATGTTTGTCTGTTATGATATGTTATTCTTATTTCAAATGCATATAAATTATGTGTTATGTGATCTGTGGATAATATGACAACAATGTGTACTTTGTGCAATGATAAGAATATATATGAGATATATTGCTTTAGTAGAAGCACAACACATGATGTATGACACACATAGAGCATGCTGTATTATGTGATACATGAAGCATGAAAGGTGTAAACTGTTGAACTTGCTGAGCCATTGTGCTCATTACTTGCATAATATAAACTTTTGCAGGTAAGGAAATAAGTTTCAGGAATATCAGATTGTGCTAAAGATGGATTATATTAGAAGGTTGTAAACGTAATTGCTATAGTTTTAATATCATATTTCAATTGGTGAAGTTTACATTGATGTGCTGTATGTACATATAAATTGGATCCGGATAGGATGAGTAAAGATAAAATTGTGTACTGTGATTATTCCAGATAGTTGTTACGATATAGAGTTTCAAATTATGAATTATGAAACAAAGAATATTGTATGGATATAAACAATATTAAATTTTGAAAGTTAAGCTTAATGGTACTTGTAACAGAAAGAAAAAGTAAATGTTGCGATCCAGGGACTAGGATCGAGATATTAAGATTTTAAAGATACAAATATTTTAATACAATGATTGAGAAAATAGAAAAATTTATACCGAAAATTTGGTAATTGATGACTAGAAAGTCAATAAATGAATTAATTAAGGTGATTAAAGATTTATTAACGGACCGAAATTTGGACGTTAAGGAAATAATGAATAATAAATATGAAATTTAAGATAATAAGTTTTGTCGAATTTCGGGGTCATTACAGTTGGTATCAGAGCTAGAGGTTATAAACTTCGGTTAAACGATACCCTAGGCTATAACCTTAGTAAGAAATAGTAAGGTTAGTTGCGTATTCTGAAAGCTTAAGCATATAGTAAGCTCGTGACTCATGATTGTATGGTGGAGCCCCTCAGTGAATGGGCGATTATGGCCTGACTAGGACAAGCTCCCTAAACCATGTTGTTAGTTCCCAATGACAAGATAGATATCTAGAAGGGGGGTTGAATAGATTCTTTTAAAAATTTCTTTTACTTTAAAGATCTTACGTTAATTAATTCTTAATCAATGAGTTTAACACAGCGGAATACGATTTATTTACCCTTTTCTTGATATTTTAAAGTAAGAATTCAACAAGCAATTATATGGCAGATATAGCAATTAAAAGACACAATAAGAAAGACTCCAGGTTTTAAGTGATTTAGAGCTTGCAAGACTCTTACTCCACTGTTCTGCTTTTCCAGCAGCAAATCCACTAAGGATACTTTTACAATTTCAGAATCACTAAGATTCCTTCAAGACCAGCCATCTTGGAACTCTAGTTCACTAAGAACTCTACAAGTCTAACAGACTTGGATACTCTAGTTCACAAAGAACTCTCCTAGAGTGATGTAGATTTAGATGTACTACTAAGTCTTAGTACAACACAAAAGACTTTATAAATCCATACATTTATATCAGGAGATCAACCTAACAACTTTGATCTTATCTAACACAGCCCTTGTACATTATTTATCATCAAATTTAATCATTCAATGTTCAACAATCTCCCCCTATTTGATGATGACAACATAAATAGCAGATAGTGACTTGAACATATTAAATAGGCAAAATGCATATGAATAATTGAATGCCTAATCATACAGTGAGCAGCTGTATTTTCTAGTGAAAATTATGAATTTTATTGATGTTTAGTCAGTTAATACAATTTAGAAAAAAAATAACTTATCTCCTTCTACTAGGAGGTCTTCTTCTTTCTTCTTCCCTCTGCCTGAAGAGTGCTCTCCTTTCTTCTTTTGCTTTTCTCAGTTCTTCTTCCCTCAGCAAAGCTTCTTCTTCTTTAATTTGGAACCATTCTTGTGAGCTAGATGGCCTCGCAGTTGAGGAAGAAGGTCTTGCTATCTCATCCTGTCTGGGATGAGATGGTACTGCTTTGAATCTAGGATGATGTATTGATGTTTGAACCATCCTCATCCCTTGAGGTGTTCTTCCTCTTCTACTGTAGTCTGAGCTCGTTCTTGTTTGTTTTGTTGTGCTCAGTTTCTTCTCCCCCTTGTTGGTATCATTAATGGTTGCTACCTGTTCTGAAAGCTGCTGTATGCCCTGAATAATTTTTTAAAGTTGAGTCTTAGTGGCAGCAACATCATCTTGGTGTGCTTGGAGTCGTTTGTCAACCATTATTTGTTTTTGCTCCACCAATGACAAAGTGTCATTCGATCGATGTTCTTGTTCTGTGAGAGAGTTCTTCAAGGCAATGATCTCATTACTGAGGAGAGTGATAGATTTGTCATTGGTTTCTTGAAGAACGACGACGGCCTTCTGATGTTTGTTTAAGGCTTCCAGAAATATTTTATCCCTTTCTTGGAGATTTTGAAAGACTGCTGTCGTTAACTGCTTTAACCTTGTGGAGAATTGTTTATTTAAGCTGTTAGAGAGATCGTTGGCAGCATCAATGACATCGTCCATTCTTCGTTGAATGTTGTGAGACTTAAATGCCAGATCTTTCTTTATCTCTGTATGGATATGGCTTGTCAAGTCAGTTAGGCCCTCAGTTGTAGGAAGCCGAGATACCTTGTCCAGAATTTCCTAGAGGAGTTGAGATGGTTGTTCCTGGTCAGTCGTAGAGCTTGGGATGTGGAAGTATTCGTGACCAAAGGTGGAGGGAATATCCTCGTAGGTTAAGAGAAGTCTTGAAGATGGAACAAGAGGCATTGTTTGTTGGGTAGGCAGAATTTCGGGAGAGTCTGGAGGGCACTCTACGTTTTGATCATTGAAGCTTTCTTGACCACCAGTCGTAGAGGGTAGGGACTCTACGATCGGGGAAGTGTTGATCGTAGAGCTTGATGCAGAGTTGGCATTTGAAGACTCCTCAAATTTATTGAACATTCGTGAAGGTGTATGAATTTGAATGAGGGCTAGAGGAATAAAATGTACCTTTTGCCGTAAAGAATGTGAAAAGGGGCTGCATGAAATGAGCTTCTGGGCAAAAAATAGATTCTGAGGATAGCCTTGAGCAATAATCACCACGTTAGGGTATGCTTTGAAGGTCCAGAAGACCTGATCCCATGCATTGTGTACCAGAGCTTGGTGGGCATCAGTGACAAGAATTTCAGCAGGCAGTTGTAGTCAAGGTGCCTTTGCTCATTTCTTCCGACGACCACTGTTTCGATGTCATCCTCTTCATCATTATTCATTATGGCTGAAGGGATTGAAGTGTCTTCGTGAGTCTCCCCCTCAGCCAGAGCACCTGCTGGCTCAGAAACTACTGGTGGCTCCCCCTCAGTTTGAGCATCCATAGGCTCAGCTGCTTTAGACGACTCCTTCTCAACTAGAGCGATGTCATATTTTTCAAGTAGCTCCCCCTTAGCAACTGAGTCTTTGTCGGCTAATTTTACTAGCCTTCTTCTCTTTCTTCTTGACTCTTTTGGAGTGGCCTCTTCAACTTCATACTTACTGCGAGTTTCCCTTCGCAGATCGGAATCTTCATCCTCTGATGCAGCCTTTCCTTCAAGAGTAGCATCAGGAGCCTCATTTGATGAGCCTTGAGGTTCTTCAATCTCAAGGGCTCTCTTTCCTTTCCTCTTTTTGATGAGACCCTGAGATTGCTTGCTGACTTCCTGAGATTCTTCTTCTGCAGGTGTGTTCTTCAACAGCGATGGCCCTGCACCACTCTACATTCCTTCATTATCCCCTGACCGGGATAGTTTCCTATTTTCAACTGGATTCCTCCTCCAGTTATCAAAGAGTCTATGGGTTATTCTCTTGTTAGTATTTAGGGCTTTTCCTTCATCATGTTCAATCAGATCCCCCAATGACGATCTAAGGAGAATGCTGATGAATCTTCCACAGAACATTTTTTTGGTCCCCTTAGCTTTTTCCGCATTTTGGACCCAATTCGCTATCCATTCCAACAGCAAGGAGCCATAGTTAATGTTTATCTTCTTGACTATAGCTGTCATTAATTTCAACTTCACCTCACTGACTGAGTCATGAGCTGAGTCTTTGGAGAGGAGGCATTTACCTATCACATCAGCCAGGAACTCATATTTATGAGGAAATTCTTTCTTCTTCAAACCTTTCAGTCTTGGTTTCTTTTGGTGGTGCATTCTTCTCAGGCCTTCTTCGGTATTCACCATATTTAGAGATGTGAGGCCTCCATACTTGAAACCTAGGGCTAGGTTAAGTTCTTCAGCAGTGAGGTTGAGCTGTACCCCTTTTACTGTAGTGGTCAGAGTTCCATTTGCATAGGATCCATTGATGTAAAACTCTCGGATAAGCTTTGACAGAATCCTCGTATTTGTTCCCAGAGCTTCTCGTAGACCAGCCTTATCTAGTAACTGGATTATTCTTTTGAACTGCTTATCTGCTGTTGTAAAGGCTTCGAAGTTGAGCTCGTTTCCATGAATGACTTGAGCATGTGCCATTTGATAGTTTTTCTAAAATAATAAGAACAATTTATCTGAGTATTGAGAACTTAGGGTTTAGGATTGAGAGAGAGAGAGAAAGAGGAATGATAGATTTTTTATTTGAAAAAATAAACGACGTGCAGTTTTCAAAGTATTTAAAAACTCCCCTCTATGTTTGCTGAGATGCGTGTCAAGTTCTGATAGGAGCATTTTAGTTGGTTGATGACCATTTTGCCCCCAGAGCTTTACGATCCTTCTTGACATTTTGATTCTTTTGTTGATGTTCATTGAGTTAGCTTTACGATTGAGGAATACTCTGCAATCCTTGGCTTGCCAACCGTTAAGTGAGCTCTACGGTTTGTAGTGTGCTCTACGATCCTTGGTTTGTTGATCGTTGAGTGATCTCTACGATTTTAAGCGTACTCTGCGATCTTTCACTTGACGATCGTTGAGTGCATTCCACGAATTTGTCTTTTACTTATTTTCCTTGCTCATCTTTAAAAAAAAACATGATATATATTAAGGGTCTAGATTTTGCATTCCTAACTCACTTATAAGTTTATTAAATCTTGATTCATCTAAAGGTTTTGTAAGCACATCTGCTAGTTGATCTTCAGTTGGGATGTAGTGAAGTGATATATTGCCATTTTGTACATGATCCCTAATGAAATGATACCTTATATCTATGTGTTTAGTTCTTGAATGCATAACAGGATTATGAGTTATAGCAATTGCACTAGTATTATCACAATATATAGGAATAGAATTAAGCTCAAACCCATAGTCTGCAAGCTGAGTCTTCATCCATAGGATTTGTGCACAGCAACTGCTTGCGACTATATATTCAGCTTCTGCAGTTGATGTGGATACTGAGTTCTGCTTCTTACTAAACCAAGAGACAAGTCTGCTGCCAAGCATCTGGCAAGTTCCACTTGTGCTCTTTCTGTCTATTTTGCATCCTGCATAGTCAGCATCTGAGTATCCCATTAGATCAAAGGAGGACTCCTTGGGATACCATAATCCTAAATTTGGAGTTCCTTTAAGATGCTTGAAAATTCTTTTCACAGCTAATAGATGAGACTCTTTGGGGTTAGCCTAAAATCTAGCACATATACATGTAACATACATTATATCTAGTCGGCTAGCGGTAAGATATAATAGTGAGCCTATCATACCTCTGTACTGAGTGATTTCAGTTGATTTACCATTTTCATCTTTGTCGAGCTTGGTGGTAGGTGGCATAGGAGTTTTCATGATAATTGCAGATTCCTTGCCATACTTCTTTAATAAGTCTTTAATGTATTTGGCTTGATTAATGAATATGCCTTCATCAATCTGCTTTACTTGTAGTCTAAGGAAGAAGTTGAGTTCTCCCATCATGCTCATTTCAAACTTGCTCTGCATAAGCTTGGCAAATCTTTCACATAATTTTTCATCAGACGAACCAAATATGATATCATCTACATCAATTTGAACTAGCAGTGTTCTGAACTTAATTGAGCAAGATTGACCACATAGACATTTCTTTCTCGAACTCCTTCTAGCTTTAGAGAGTTAGTCTTTAAATCTCTACCTTGGCATTGGTTGTTGAGGAAGGTGACTTGATTTCCTTTGTCACAGAGTTGACTGATACTTAGCAAGTTGTGCTTTAGTCCCTCAACATACGCCACTTTACTGAAAGATATTGCACTATTTCCAGTTGAGCCATAACCTCTGGTTTTCCTAGAGTGGTTGTCTCCAAAAATGACAGCAGGTCCATCTTTTTCCTTAAACTCTGATAGAAGAGCCTTATCTCCTGTCATGTGCCTTGAGCATCCACTGTCAAGATACCAGATGGATCTCTTTACCTGCATGACAAATCAATCTTCATTTTGGTACCCATATTTGTTTGGGTCCTGCTTTGTTAGTACCTTTTGGGACCCAAATCTGTTTGATTTTAGATCCTTGCAGTCTATGATATCTTGACAAATATTTATCATTTTTATGATGATGCCTATGATTGATATGATATTGACGATGATATGTGTGCATTTGTGAATTCTTATTTGTCCAGGACTTGTATGGATTATGATTTCTCATAGTCTTTTGATTTTGCTGATCTACATTCTGCTTCCATACTACTCTACGATTCTCATGATTCGTAGAGTGAGTTTTTCTTGACTTGTTTTTCAATTTTCTGAACCCCAGACCCGTGCGAGTTTTATTGTCTAAAATGATAGCAGGCTTAGCAGAATATGAACTGCTGGGAGATAAAGAATATGAGAATTTGATGAACATAATTCCTTTATTAAGATTAAAGGATTTGCCTTCATTTATTTTCATAGACTTTTCCATATTGGGCTTTGAGAATGAATTCTCAAATCCTAATTCTGATCTATCAATCATATCTCTTTGAGTTGAGATTAGTGTGTCCATAGACGAACTAGACTTGTTCCACATAAAAATTGTCTTTTCTAGTTCTTGAATCTTGGAGGCTAGTGAAGATTATTTATGAGTGCTCAACTCATTTATTTCTTTTAGTCTTTCATTCTCAGTCTCAAGATTAAAGTAAAGTTTTGCAGCTTGAAATGAGGCTTTTAATTTTATGCTTATTTTTTCTTTATCCTCTTTTAGATGAGACTAATCTTTAGATAATCTTCTAAACATTTTTATGTATTTATGTAATTCTACTATTAAGTCATGCATGCCTTCTCTAAGATCATCAATGCTTAATTCAGGAGAGTAGAAATCAAATACCTCATCTATGTTGAATTCCTTTTTGCTGCTTCCTTCTTCATTTTCCATTAATCACAGGTTAGCCTTCTATGGCTCTTTATCGTCACTTCACTCAGAATTTAGTTCTTCTTCCGAGTCACTCCAAGAGCCTTCAGCTATGAGCTTTTGTCTTTATTCTTTTGTTTGTGGAAGCTCTTGAATTCCCTTTTTGGATTTGCTTTTGTTTTGTCCCTCCTTAGCTCGTCTCTTAAGGGTTTTGGACATTTAGCAATGAAGTGACCTGGCTTTTTGCAATTACAGCAAAAGTCATTTGGTTGTTCCTTGCTGCTGTTGCTTCTGAACTTCTGAGATCTGTTTCTATTGATGAATCTTTTAAAATGTCTGACTAGTATGATAGCTCCTTCATCATCATTTGATTCATCCTTGTCAGAGTCAGAATTATCCTTATGATTGCTTCTGTGAGTTGAGGTTGAGGCTTTCAGAGCAATGTTTTTCTCCTTCTTTCTTTCCCCAGATAGATTCTCTGCTCTTTGATTTAGCTCTAGTTCATAGGTGAGAAGATTTCCATATAACTGTTGTACAGTCATCTCGTGTAGGTTCTTTGACTCCCAGATGGCTGTGGTTTTGGCATCCCATTTGTTTGGCAAAGATCTCATGAATTTAATGATAAGATCTCTGTTTGGATAGATTTTTCCATAAGATCTGAGCGAGTTAGTAGCAAGTTAAATCTCCCATAAGTGGTTGTAATGTTTTCACCTTAGATGTGGGTGAACATTTCATACTGCTGAACAAGCAGTGATTGCTTATTTTCTCTGACTTCTTCTGTTCCTTCATGCATGATCAACAGAGTTTGCCAGACTTCTTGAGCTATTTTATAGTTGACAACGTTCTCAAATAGATCATCATCCAGAGATTGAAATAAGATGTTCTTAGCTCTTTTGTCTCTTTGAACATCCTTTTTTTCATTGTCTTTCCATTCGTCTCTTTTCTTTGCTACTAGCTTGCTTGGATCTTCAGTTGATAGTGCAAGCTTCATTGGTATGATTGGCCCATTTAGCATTGTCTCGAATAGTTCATCATCTATAGCATCCATGTAAGCCTGCATACGAACTTTCCAGTTAGCAAATTTTTCTTTATTACAAATAGGTGGTCTGTTACCTCCATTGAGTTGTGATCCGTTCTTGTTGAGTGCCATTTGATCTACTCAAGCTTGTAAGGCTTTAGATGTGAGAACCTGCTCTGATACCAATTGTTAGTTCCCAATGACACGATAGATATCTAGAAAGGGGGTTGGATAGATTCTTTTAAAATTGTCTTTTACTTTAAAGATCTTACGTTAATTAATTCTTAATCAATAAGTTTAACACAACGGAATACGATTTATTTACCCTTTTCTTGATATTTTAAAGTAAGAATTCAACAAGCAATTATATGGCAGATATAGCAATTAAAAGACACAATAAGAAAGACTCCAGGTTTTAAGTGGTTCAGAGCTCGCAAGACTCCTACTCCACTGTTCTGCTCTTCCAGCAGCAAATCCACTAAGGATACTTTTACAATTTCAGAATCACTAAGATTCCTTTAAGACCAACCGTCTTGGAACTCTAGTTCACTAAGAAATCTACAAGTCTAACAGACTTGGATACTCTAGTTCACAAAGAACTCTCCTGGAGTGATGTAGATTTAGATGTGCTACTAAGTTGCTTTTAGCATGAGTTTCTGAAGGACTTAGTAGCAATGCAAGCTTTCTTATCAGTTTGATCTTTTCAACTTCTTGCATATATATTTTTCTCGTGTAAAAATTGCTGCTCCTTTCTTTTGCCGATCTTGGTATTTAAAAACTAAGGACTTCAGTTTTCTTCCCGTTGGAACATCTGCTCGAGCTTGTTTCTTTCCGTTACCTCACAGAGGGGAGCTTATGAATATTATATTAATATAGCTCATTAATGCTCTAATGAGATTTTATTTGATCTGACCTGTTAGTCCATGGAAGGGTGTTTTCTTTTTCCTTGGGGACAGATATGTCAGTCGTAGGTTCCTACCAACTTTCATAGAGTCGTTTGGTCCTTCTATACTATAGGACTGATAGGACATAGTCCTCTGACTTTACTTCCTCAAAAGTCTTCTTTCTGTTTCATAGTGCGCTTGGGTCAGTCCCCTGACTTTTCTGACTTTGATCGATTTGCATAAGCTTTTCGGTTTCATCAATTCAGATTGAATTCTTGAAGGAAATAGCTTCTGATCTGAGAGTCGTGATGTCTCTTGTCTTTTTGCTTAACGTCCTTCCAAGATTAACTCTATGAATATCCCTGCTGTTGTGATTGTTCTGTAATGGATCATCTCTTATTGTCATCATAGAGTTTACTCTACTGTTTGACTTGTTGAACGTAGAGTTCGTTCTACGGCTTCTTGCTTTGAACATAGTCTGTTGGTCGTAGAGTCTTCTTGGCCAAAATCGTAGAGTCCATTCTACGATTGGTTGTCTTAATCGTAGAGTCTGTTAATCGTAGAGTCTTCTTGACTGAAATCGTAGAGTCCATTCTACGAGTAGATTACAACAAAAGATCAACCTAACAGGTTTGATCTATTTAACTCTAAGTCATAGTACAATATAAAAGACTTTATAAATCCATACATTTATATCAGGAGATCAACCTAACAGCTTTGATCTTATCTAACACAACCCTTGTACATTATTTATCATCAAATTTAATCATTCAATGTTCAACACATATGATTATGGTAAGTTCCTGAGCCTAAATACGTGATAAGTTTGATGAACATGGAGGGATTATAATAGAGAGATATAAGTTGAGAAAGATAGTTCTCAGATATTGGCTAAGGTTAAGAAAATATGAAAGATATAAATTATAAGGAAGAGGTAGAGATGTTAAGAAAGATGTGAATGAAAGTAACGAATTGAGAAAATTTATAAGTTCAATTAAGGATATATCTAAAAGAATATTTGAAATAATTCAAAGATAAATGTTAAAGAAAATCAGGGGACACCTGATTCAAGCAATAAAAGTGACAAAGTAATTTAAAAAGCATGGGAAGAGATCATAATAATATGATCAGGAACAATAAGAGAATCCTACTAAGATACGATCACAAAATAAGGAAAGCAAATAAGGAATAGATTATAAAGCAAGATCATGATGGAATCCAATGAGACTGTAAAATCACAAAGAGACCTGTTAATGATCCAAAAGGTATAACTTGATGTTATAAAGAGATATGGTACTATGAAATAGTACAAGAAGAACTCAGAGAATGATAAAGTATGAATTACGGAAATGTTATGATAAGGGGGTAGAAAGTTTGGGTACGAAATTTCAATTGAGGACTCATGTGGTGACTGAGTTGCACAAGCCTTTGTATGGGCAAGGGACTTGCGTTTACTTAGTTACTATGTGATAATCATTGAAATGTTAGAGTCGCGCTAGCAATTTTGATAGATAGATAATATTAAGTTTAGGCACGAGTTCTTAAAACTCATGCATATGGTAAGTCCATGACTCATAATCGTATGGTATGTTTTGAGCCCCTCAGCGTATGAATAGTCTTTGATTTGTTCTCAGACTACATATTGCTAGGACAAGCTTCTAAGCTTATATTCTTGTGTTAAGTTCCTGGACTCATAATGTGTGGTAAGTTTGATGAACTATACGGGGGTATAGAAAAGTTGGAGTAGTTAGAAATTCTAGTATGATAGTAATAATAGTCCTAGCAATAAATTTAGTAATTAGGTGAAGAAAAGAAGGTGAATGTTAGGGAATTTAGGATATTCCCACTATTCTAGCTTTGCTAGACTTTGAAATTTTTGGCCTCAAGCTAATTTGGCACGAATGTGCTTTAAAAAATAAAATAAATTTTAAGCGATTTAAAATGTGTCTATGCTACTTGTTTTGGCTAGACAAAATTATTTTTAACATCAAAATGTACTTCAAAAGAATCATCAATGCACATTTTAGCCCGGTGTAGATGTGATGAATGACGGAATGCTCAACATGTTGTTGAGACGGTGCGGTACTATGACGTCATAAGATGATTCAACACCATATATATATACAAAATTTAACTTTTCTTCATACATATATTTTTTCTGAAACAGTAAGTGGTTAAATTGGCAAAGTTAAAAGTTAAGGATGTTATGTGCAAATTTTATTATGTCGGATAATATTCGTTTGGTCAAAAAATATTTGTTTTGTCGGGAAATATTCGGGTTGTACGACAGCGCCGAAATAACTAATTATTGGGGGACCCCTCAACGAAATATTTGTTGGATATAGAAAACGACAGAAGTAACCATTTTTAAATAAAAATAGTCAACGGTGTTATCACTTTTAACTGTTAAAATATTGGTGATAAAAGAATAGTAGCCTATGGTAATTTATGGTATTTTACTGTAGTAAGCGGTATTCTACAGTAGCACAAGGTATTGTGCGACATTTATATTATTGAACTGATAAATTGGTTATTACACAGTATTTGCATTATTGATCTGAGGGGTAAGGAAGGTAAAATATGTTGTATGAGAGGAAGAAGAAGTGAATAAGAGGAGTAAGGGATACTATGTGTTTGTAAAACCCAACTCTTGGAGTATGTGGGTTAGATGGTTATGTTAAGTCCCGACTTTTGCAGTCTTTATGGGATATGAACGTTTATTGAAGTAGGTTTCAAAATGTAAGGTGCTAAGGCACTACTGGTTGCGTATAAATATAGATGTTATGTTTATATGATTCAGAGTGATACTATGAGCATTAATACTAAATGCTACAAGAATGAATGTAAAGAACAGAATATAAGAGCATAACATAAGTTTTATTTTAAAAACAGAAAATGTCGCCACATAGACAACCCCGAAACCGGAGGATGGAAGAATCAGTTAATAGTAAAGGAGGTCAAATGGACCCGATGCAAACTTTTGCTAATGTGGTAGAAGAAGCGATACAAAGCGGAAATCCAGCATTAGGAAGTTCGCCGAAAAATCAAGTGGCAAATTTTAAGGATGTTAAAATGATAGGACCACCTGAGTTTCGAGGAACGACAGATCCAATCGAAGCTCAGACAATGATGGAAAAAAAATGGAGAAAGTTTTTGAAGTTGCACGTGTTGCAAAGGAACAAAAGACAGCAATTGCCACCTTCATGATGAAGGGAGAGGCTGATTATTGGTGTAAGGCTAACAAAAGCCGAACAAGAGAAGGAATGGTTACGAGGACTCGTTTTAAGGAATTGTTCTTTGAAAACTATTTTCCAAATAGTACAAAGATAGGAATGGAAGTGAATTTTTTTGGAACTCAAACAGGGTAATACGACGGTAGCAGAATATGCCGCTAAGTTTAATGAGCTAGCGAGATTTTTCTCCACATAAAGTGGACACGAAAGAACGAAGGACAAGAAGGTTTGAACAAGGATTAAATACATGGATCTATAGTAAGGTTTCAATTTTTCGGATTAACACGTTTTCAACATTGATAGGAAAGGCAATCATAGCAGAAGGCGAAGGTAAGGATTTGGCAGAATATAATCAAGAGAGGAAATAAAAGTGAAGAAGAAAAGGGTAAAGGTAGTAACGGAGGTGGTAACGCTTAGAAACGAAAGAGGAACCATGAAAAAAATGGTGAGAATGGTCAAAGAAAAGACAAATGAAGAATAAAAAGTTGTGAAAGTTGTGGAAAGAACCACATAGTAGTATGTCTAAAAGGGACAGATAGTTGCTATAGATGTGGAGGGAAAGGACACGGTGTTTCAAACTGTCCTGGTCCCAGAAAGAATAGGAAGTGTTTTATTTGTGAAAAAATGGGTCATCCGTTTAAGGACTGCCCGAAGAAGGAAAGCAAAGCGAGAAGTAATACTAAGAAAGTCAAGATACATGGTGACAGGTACTATTCGATCAATAATATAATCGTTTAAGTATTATTTGATTCGAATACTATCTGTCTGAGAATTTCACTAAATAAATAGAATTTCTCGAAGAAGGTAGAATACTTTATTAAAATGGAGAGTCTTTAAATCAAAGGATGGTGTTAGAAAGATGAAGAGTAGGTTGTCCGAAAAATTAATTCGGATATACGAGAAGAAAAAAAAGTCAGGAAAAGAACAGATGATAAGAAAATCTTAAGTAACCTTGTAACGGTGATTCTGGGGACAAAATCCTTATAAGGAGGGGTGAATGTAATGACCAAGAAAATTACGAGCCCAATTTTTTTTTTTTATTTAATTATATCCATAAGAATATATGAGGTATGATGTATGTGTGTATGTGATGAGTTGTATGATAAGAGATATTAAATTAGTTAATTAAATTAATTAACTAAAGAAGGAAAAAAATTTCAAGAGAAGCTTATGTGACAAAATCATAAAGCTTAAATGTTGGCCTTGTATGGCAATTAAGAAGTTTTATAATGAACAAGTTAATTACTTGTATGAATAATGAGAAAGAAGAAGCAAGTGAATTATTAAAGATAATCCCATTGTGAAAATAATTGTACGTGTGTGAGTAATGATATTATAAACCCAATTTGATGATAGGGATTAGTGAATGAATTAATTTAATCAAGTCAAATTACTTGTATTATTAAGTATTAGGGTTTTATTAAAATAAACCCAAGAATTTGTAAGTGATGATGTTATGTAAGCTAATTTAATTAAGGAGTCTGATGGACTTATAAATAACAAATCTAATTGGATTATATTTTAAATCCAAATGAGTTGTTAAACTAGGTCAATTAAGTTTACCTAGTAGCCTATGTAATTAATTTAATTACTAGTCCATGTAATTTATTAAACAAGCCCAATGCTTATTTTAATTAAAAGTAGCATAGTTATGTAAATGCTAGCCCAATGTGTGATATAAATTGAGCCCAAACAATTTAATTGAATGAGCCCAATAGAATTTAATCCTAGAGTCCAATGTGGAGCCCAATAAGAAATCAAAATTGGTCAACAATTGAGCACATGTGTATATATATTTATAGATGTATATATGCATAATAAAAGCTAGAAAAATAAAGGAAAAATCAAGCCAAAAAGGCCATAATGGCCGGCCAAATGAGGGCCCCACTTGGGGTGAAGACTTGCTTTCATGTTGCTTATTTTGTACACAATGAGTAGCTTCACTCAATCTCCAAATTAAAATGCAAGCAACATGTCAATCAAAGATGTCATTCAAGTAGTCTTTCAATGTAATAGTAAGCATGATTGGAAATGCTAATTGACTAGAGTTGGGTGATTAGGAGACTTAAGTAAGATTAGGTTGGTCCTATATATAAGACTTACCTATTACATTGTGGAGAGTTTGTTCATTTGTTAGCATTTCAAGTATTATAGAGAGAGAAGTGCTAGAGAAAAGCTAGAGCTCTTGTGGAAGAATGCTTGAGAGTTTGAAGTGTGTTAGCTATTTTTGGGAAGATCAAGAAGATCAAAGAATAGATCCAACCAATTGTAAGAAGAAGATCGCCATTGAAAGGTTTAAAAGTTTCTTTGAACCTTAGTTTGATTATATAGTTTTATATGAGGAAAGAAAAACATTTGTGGTGTTAGATCTTGAATATTTATGAAGGTTGATGGTTATGTATGCTAGATGATTATTCTAACATGGTTGGTATGAAAGATAATGGAAGAAATGGTGGTATAAGCATGATTGATGATAAAACCTTAGTTAACATCTAGGTTGATGATTTTTGATTTGAGATGTGTAGTTTATAATTATGATCTAAGAGTCTTGAATGATAGATCTTTGTGCTATAAAGATAACCCAACTTGAATATTTCAAAAATATTGAAAAACAAAGAAGTTATAGCTTTTACCGCGAATGATGTTATTTTTAAACCCTAGGTGGTTCGATCCGTAAATTTCATGTAAAACATTTTCAAAAAGGCGATCGAACCATGGAATATTATAAAACAAGAAGTTAGGAACACATCAGCACTGATTTGGTGTCATTTGGATGTGTAGATTTCATTTAATCAAGGTTTGAATCAAAAGTATCAAAACTGGAAAATGGCAAAACATTCTGCCACACTGCGCCGGGGCGCAGTGTGTAGTGTAACACACTGCGCCGGGGTGCAGTCCACTGTTCCGGGAAATATGATTTTTTTTTCGAACCGGGTCGGGTCAGGTCGGGTTTTCCGGGTCGGGTCAGAAAAATGAAAAATGTTCCAAAAATTAATTTATTATTTTTGGACCTAATAAATATATTTTTAAAATTATGGAAGGTGGATTTAATAAGAAAAAGTTAATAAATATTATTAATGGATTAATAATATATGTTATTTAAATAATAATATTAGAAGATCATTAAAATATTATTAAATGTATAATAATATTAGAAAGTCAATAAAATATTATTAAATGATTAATAATATTAGTAAGTAATAAAATATTATTAATTCGTTAATAATATTAGTAAGTTAATAAAATATTATTAAATGATTAATAATATTAATAAAGGATTAAAATGTTATTAAATGGTTAATAATGTTAGTATATTAATAAAATATTATTGAATAGTTATTAATATTAGATAATGAATAAAATATTGTTAAATGATTAATAATATTAGTAAGATAATAAAATATTATTAAATGGTTAATAATATTAGTATATGAATAAAATATTATTAAATAGTTAATAATATTAGAGTATAAGTAAAATATTATTAAATGGTTAATAATATTAATGAATGATTTAAAATATTATTAAGTGGTTAATAATATTAGTAAGTTAATATAATATTATTAAATGATTAATAATATTAGTAAGGTAGTAGAATATTATTAAATGATTAATAATATTATTAAAGGATTAAAATATTATTAAATGGTTAATAATATTAGTATGAGAATAGAATATTATTAAATGGTTAATAATATTAATGAAAGAAGGAAATAGTATTAAATGATATTATTTTGAGTATAAAATATTATTAAATGGATAATAATATTTATAAGTTATTGAAGATATTATTTGATGAATAATATTATTTGAAGAGTAAGACGTTATTAATAATGTTAACATATGAGTGAAATATTATTAAATGATTAATAATATTAACTAAGGATAAGGATATTATTAAATGATTAATAATATTATTGAGAGGATAAAATATTGTTAAATGGTTAATAATATTTATAAATGATTAAGATATTATTTGATGATTAATGTCATTTGGAATAGTGTAAAACATTATTTAATTATTAACAATGTTAATAGGTGTTTGACATAATAAAGAGGTTAAGAAAATTATTAGATGATTAATAATATTTGAGGAGCTAAGTGATTTATTATTGAAATAATAAATGGTTAAAATATTATTATACGATTAATAATATTATATGTAGTATTTATATATTATCAAATGAGATAATATTATAAAGCAATGAAGTGATGGTTATGTGAGTTAAAATATTATCAAGAGATTGATAATATTATTAAGAGTTTTAAGGTTATGATTAAGTGATAGATGATTTAAGACATATATGTTAAGGTTATTAATGTTAAATAAACCTATATGTGTTATGCTAATTGGAGGATTAATGCTATTGAATATTAGGTCACCCAAATGAAGTATTTTTAAATTGAATAGCAGTAGTCAGCGGAACAGGCAAGTTCTTCTTAACCCTAACTTGTATTTATTGTTGCAAGTTTCCTTCAACTTTATTTACATTGAGCTATTCAAATTATTGTTGAGCAAATTCTACACTCGTAGCTATTTGACAGAATTTAAAGTGGATTAATTATCTAAAATTATTCCACCTTAGTATTGGTTATTGTATTCGCACATAGTGCCTTTGCAAATGTTATAGTTCAGTAATTTACAAATTGTTTAAGAATGTCTAAGCTAATTGTTTCGGCTAGACAAATGCATGTTTAAATTCATCTAATTGAATATTATGAAAGCTTCTCCAAACCATTGGCTGGTGCGGATTCTTACAGTAAGACTGAGAAAAAACAACCCTAGTTAAAGGGGATTTTATTTGTCGGGAAACCGAACGCGCACAAGAAATCTAAATGTTATGCATATACATAGGACATGAGAGGACTGATCCCCTAGAGTGTCCCGTTATTTTTAAGAAGGTGTCAGACATTGTATGTCTGTTCTACCTTAGTAGCAGTTCATGGTCCTTGAGACCACTCAGCAGTAAAGAGTTAATATATTCTTTCATTGAACATTGATTCTTGTTATTTCACAATTGTTATTTATTGTTGAAACTTTCGAAGATAAATCTTTTTCATTCATAATATATCATTTCTTGTTTATTTAAACTTGTTGGGCAAAGTAGTTGCTCACCCTTCCTATATCATGAACTATTTTCAGTTAAGCCGAGTAATCTAAGAAGTACCACGACAAAGGAAAGATGAACGAGTAGACGTAATTAGTCGTACTATATGTGTAAACTTTTTATTTATTTATTTATAAGGTAATGATGATGTATTAAGGTTAGTGGAACCTGAGATTGAAGGTACGTCTTGTAATGAAATTATGTATGTTTTTCGCGAGTTATTGAAATTTTAGTTTATGAATGTTTGTCAAGTGATGAATAGTGAGCACCGAACCCGAGGTTCAAGGGACCCGGATTTGGGGGCGTCACAACTACCACCATGACCATCATCACCACCAACCGACCACCATAGCCACCAAAACGAAGAGAAATATTGGTGCCATCAAGAGTAGAACAAGTTTCAAGGGAAGTATTGGCTTGTTGAAGGTATAAAAAAAATAAAAAAATAAGTTTAATTGAATTTATTTGTATAATTTTGGTGTTAAAATAATTTTATGAAAAATTTATAAATAATTAGAATAATCATTCTAGATAATTTTTGGAGGTATATGTTGGTATTATATGATTTTTAGAATTATTATGTTGGGAAAAATTGGATTAAAAATGGTATTTTTATTGTTGGGTTGGTTTACTGTGTTCGGGAAAGGAAGAGGAAAAAAAATATATGGTCGCCCGTGCATTACGCGGCGGTCAGATTTTTCCGGAACCGAGATTAAAACGACACCGTTTTGGGGCACAAATTCTGGTCAACCGCACTATGCGCGACTATCCCTACGGTGTCGCCAAACGACGCCGTTTAGTGAAAGACGGAGGAATGAATGCCGCGCCATGCGCGGCCGTGTTTTTTTGGGCAAAAGTATGATCATGTCCCTGCCTTTTCGGGAAATTCTGAATGTGTCCCTTGAAATGCAAAAATTACGAAAATGCCCTCAGAAGTTGGTTTTTAATTAAACAAATGTTTAAAAATTATAAAAAAATACTAAAAATATAAGAATGATATTTGGGCATTAAATTTAATATTTTTCAAAAATATTAAATATTTGAGATTAATATTTAAATATTAATCTAATAAGGTTAAAAATTTAGAAAAATTATTAAATAAATTCGGACAACCGAATACGCTAAATTTTACCCGACGAGACGGGTTATCCGCATAGAATGCGTTCGATATTAATTAAATTAATATAGTAGAGTTCTAATCAATTATTATTTAATTGATTTTACTATAGGTTGTCCAAGAAAGGATTATTTGCCGTTAATTTAATAACTGGACATCGAGGCAAGTTCTCAAGTACTTAATATTAATTGTTATATGATTTTATACGTTCAAATGCATATAGAAATGGTGTGTTATGTGATATGTGGTTAACATGATTGTAATGTGAATTCGGTGCAAAGATGTGACTATATGTGAAATAATTTAATGTTTTCTTAACGTAATTGCTAATATGAAGTAAATAGGATGCACATGAGATATATTGCCTTACTAGAAGCACCACACATGATGTATGAAACACACAGAGCATGTTTTGTTATGTGCTATGTGCGCACTATTGAACTTGCTAAGCCGTTGTGCTCATTACTTGCATAATATAAACTTTTACAGGTAAAGGTATAAATTTCAGGAATATCAGATTTTGTTAGAGACGGATTACCCTAGAAGGTTGTGAACGTAACTGTTATATTTTCAATATCATAATTCAATGTGAGTAAATTGGCGAAGTTTACGTTGATGTGTTGTGTGTGTGTATATATATATATATATATATATATATATATATATATATATACATATTAATCTGTTCCGGTTAGGACGAGTAGAATTAAATTATGTATTGTGATTACTCAAGGTAGTTGTTACGATAAAGACTATTATATGTCTAATTATGAATTATGAAACAAAAAATATTTGTATGGATATGAACAATATTAAATTTTGGATGTTGAGCTTTACGATACTTGTACAAAAAAGAAAAAGTAAATGTTGCGATCCAGGGACTAGGATCAAGATATAAAGTTTTAAATGATCAAATATTTTGATAAAATGATTGAGAAAAGAGAAAAAATTATACTGGAAAGAAAAAAATATATTTGGTAATTGATGACTGTAAAGTCAACTAATGGATTAAATAAGGTAATTAAAGATTTATTAACGGACCGAAATTTGGATATTAAGAAAATAATGTCTAATAAATATGAAATTTAAGGTGATAAGGTTTGTCGAATTTCGGGGTCGTTTCAGTTATATTTTATTAGTTATTATTTTTTAATTATTTAGTTTAATTATAAATTTTAGTTTAATTCATTTGTTTAAATAAGATTAAGTTGATATAAAATTGGTAGTTGAAAAATATTAAAAATAATTCTCTGTGGGTTCGACACTCTATTTATCATTATATTATGTGTTGATCGTATATACTTGTACGTAATTGTTAATTGTTAAAGTATATAAACAAGTTTTTGGCGTCATTGTCAGATAATTATTTTTCTAATATTTTTTCAATATTTCTATTTAAATTATTTAATTTGTTTTTCTACTTTATTAAATCTCAAAGGTAAGTGCGTTTTGCGTTACGTCTCACCTAAGCATGTGTTTATGAGTGAGTGTGTTTTATGCTCCATCTTAACTCACCACATGGTTTGATATTCAAATTAGGGTGTATCGCTTCGAGTGATGTTTACATATGTTCTATGGTTTAGTGTTATCTCCCACAAGCATTAGCTATATAAGCATTGTCTAAGTATATAACTCGCATATTACAAATAACTATGTGCTCAAAAGTGAAAGGGATCACAAGCAATGCAATAACCAATAATAAGTCAAGTACATAGATTAAGTAACATTAATCCATTTTCTATGAGTTATAATATGAACAATCATTCGCCCGATTATAGTTTATAGTTCTATTCAAATCGAAACAATACTCAATAGACAACTAATACTAGACTCGACATTGAAACCCACATTAAAGGAAAACACACCAAAACAAACAAGGTATATTAAGACAAATCGTAGAAGAGCCCAAACTTGGAATTGACAATGTCCTCACAACATAGGAAATAAAAATGTTATGTACAAAGGACTTCCCAGAAAATTAGGTCAATTTGTCAACCATCACCTTCCAGAAATGTCTCATATGGTTTGCTAAGATTTGGCTTAAACACAAAAAAAAAAAAAAAAAAAGGAAATTAGCAAAACTTGGGTTGCCTCCCAATTAGCGCTTGTTTTATAGTCTTCAGCCTAACTTCGTTATTTCTTTTTCTAAACCTTGAGAATGTCGCGAAAAAAATCAAGAGTCCCATCAAAATTAAAAATTCGACAAATGTGTGTGTGTGTGTGTGTGTGTGTGTGTGTACCTAAGAAAAAAAATTAAACAAAAATAAAATTAAAAAAATGTGGCATGCAAAATCGAATTGTAAGACCTCGGCAATTACGCCAAGCTTGGACAAGTCCTTAGCAATTACGCTAAGCTTGTCAGTTCAAATTCGCAATCGATAGTAATAAATAGAAAGTAAGTCCTCAGCTTACGCCAAGTCTTGTACAAGAGCAATTCATTTATTTACAATATTGTCAGTCGATTTATCACAGTAGGAAAACACAAAAATCTTAACTAATATCAACTTGAAATAAATCAATATTGGAAAGAAATTAGAAAAATAATTCCCCAGTAATTGCACAAAAAACTTGTTAGCTGAAATCGGAATAGAAATATTCCGATTTTGAATTCTATTTTAATGAATAAAACGTTCAAGTATACACGATCAATAAATAATATAATGATAAGAAAGTTTGTCTATCCCACAAGGAATTACATCTAACACTCTTCAAGCACTAATTCTATCAAGTCAATTTTATTTGAACGAGATGAATTTAAACTAACTAACAACGGAATAAAGAAATGATAACTAAGATTGCTATTTCCCCCAAAGGTTGTTGGGCAAAATCGGAATATTGAGTTCCTGGCGTTATGCCAAGTCTTGTAAGAACAGTGCATTTACTTATAGTCTTGTTATTCCAATTTCTCCTAACAATTCATTCAGATTTCCTTACTCTCCCTTTGATTAATTAGTCATGTAAAAACAATCCCACAACTCCAAGAGTCAAGAACTCCAATCCAACGAAGCACAAAAATAAGCCAAATATAACATAAACTTCACTTAGGCAATTCATCGAACACCTAGCCTGCACAGTGCAATTCTTCAATATAAATAACTCTCAAATATAACCATAATCAAATAGAAGAGAGATTCAATTCAAACAATATAATGGGTTCCATAGCAATCAAAGATTATATGCTTAATTCATAGCAAATGAGTAATACAACATCCAAAATGCATAAAACATATACATAAAAAATGGATAGAACAATATTCACAAAGAATAAACTGTTAACAATGGATAAATAATCCAATACAATGATTAATATATCACAACAATGACTAAATATCATATGAATAAAGTATGCATGGTTCCAAATATTAGTCAATCATTAATGAAATACAAAGTAAAGGAAAGAATAGAGAGAAGAAACAACTCATATGAAGCAATCTCCAATCTCCCGAGCTTCTTCTTCAATCCATAGCTTCCATTATGTTGAAATTGTTTGCACTAAAGGTCCATTTCTAAAGTCTAGCTACCGCCCAAGAGAAAATTAAGGGATTGTGAAGTTAGGGAACCCTTTAAAAGTTAAAAATCTAAAATCTATAGGATGTAGTGCTTCAGCGTTGCCAAGTAGCATTGTAACGCTTAAAATTGCCCCCCCATAGAGCTACGATACTAAAAATGGGCGTTGCAGCCCTGACTTTTGATAAGTAGGTTTTATACCTATGAATCGGATATCGTTAAAGCTAATAGTTGCTACTTTTAAGTGTTTTTAGGTTCTTTTTATTTGGTTTTTTATGTTTATCTATTGCAGGTTAGAGCATGAGGGACGTAGATGACATTTTGGGGAAGAAAGTAATTAAAAAAAATGAAAAATTCTGAAAATGATAATTTTGTAAATATGGTGCCATTGGACGGCGTCTAGATGCCCGTGATCAGAAGTAGCTAGTTTGGAACTTCAAAAATTTTGAAAAGCAAGGAAATTTTTAAAAAAGCTAGAGGGAAAAAGGAGAGGTTAATTAACTGCCAAAAGAGGTGAATGTGGGGGAGATAACAGAGTTGGAAGAGATCAACGTTGGTAGAGAGAAGAGAACATCAGGGAGAGAGAACATAGAGCATCAAAGAGACGAACGTTAGCGGACAAACAACAAGAACAGAGTGAGAATCTACAGAATTTAGAGGATTCAATTCAGAGTTTAGGAGTAACCATTAGAGTTTATTCTAATCCTTTCTTTTATCTTTGATTTTTGTAATCTCTGGGATGTGTTTATTGATAAATTTGATGATGCTCTGTCTAGTCATTATTAACTAAAGTTACATTAAGATTGCAATGGAACTTAGTATGTAGTTTTAATTGATTGCTTCCTCTTTGGTTAAAGTTAGTTATTTGAATCGTTTATCATATCTTGTGCTTGTTGATTAATTATCTAGCTAACAATTACCGAGATACTCTATACAAAGATGGAAAAAGGAGTATAGATAATAATTGTTCATATAATCTGTGTTAAGGTTAATATGTTTAGCATGTAGGATAGGAATATACCTATATGTCGTTGCAGTCAATAGGAGAATCTGAGTTTAAATCCTAGTTGACATAATTCATATAGGAATATAATGAGTTAATTAACTCGGTTGTTCCTTGCAATTCTGTCACCTTAAGGCCAAAATTTGGAGGATTCGTTCATGTGCTATCAGAAGAGGTGCATGAGTACTATAAAGAATTCTTGGTTAGCGATTTAGTGTAATTAATTAATTGAAGAGGAAGTACATTGACTTAAATGAGATACTAAGGGAAGTAGTAATCTTAAGCTAACAAAACTGCATTTATTCTTGAGGTTAATTATTTAGAAGTTAATTTCAACTAACTTTCATTTTAATTTGCAATTATCCATCATAGTTTAAATAGGATTAATTTGGTAAAAAAATTAGTAACTAATAGGTATTAATCTATTTTCTCGTGGGAACGATATCATTGCTTGCTGAGTATTACAACTGAATGCGTATACTTACGTGTTAAAGTGCTAAGACGAATTTAGGCAACAAGTTTTTGGCACCGTTGGCAGGGAAACTATTATAATATTTTGTCACTATTAATTTTGATTAAGTTAATCTTGGTTTGAACTCTATTGTATTATGCTCTTTTCAGGTACTATTGAGTCGTATATGTAAACACGCTCAAAAAGTCAGGGACTGTTAGAATACGATGAAGAAATTGAAAGAAAGTTTCATATATCAGAAAGTTCATTTTGGAAATGATTAATAATCAAGAACTAGAACAAATGGTTGATGAGTAACAAAAGTCCTTGCGGGATTACGCTATGCCGCAAGTGACTGAACTTCAATCGAGTATCACGAGGCTCGCCATTACTACAACAAATTTTGAGATAAAACCAGGAACAATACAGATGGTACAAAATTAGGTCTAGTTTGGAGGATTGCCGAATAATGATCCCAATGATCATTTGGTCGGTTTCTTAGAAACATGCGATACATTCAAATACCATGGGGTTAGAAAAGAAGCAATCAGACTCAGATTATTCCCATTCACACTTTGAGATAAGGCTAAAAGCCGACTTTAATCTTTACCGTCTGGATCAATTACGACATGGAATGATTTGGCACAAAAATTTTTGGCTAAGTTTTTCCTACCTGCCAAGACGACAAAGATGAGGAACGACATTACCTCATTTCTTCAGCATGATTCAGAATTGTTGTATGAGGCATGAGAAAGGTTTAAAGATTTATTAAGGCGATGTCCACATCACGAGATCCCTAAATGGCTTCAAGTGCAAACATTCTATAATGGGCTGTCATGTGCAATAAGAACAAGCATAGACGCTGCGGCAGGAAGAGCTCTTATGTCAAAGAATTGTGATAAAGCCTATACATTGCTTGAAACAATGGCAGCTAACAACTATCAGTGGCCTACTGCAAGAATGAGTCAACCAAGAACAGCTGGTATGTTGGAAGTTAATGAAATGACTGTTTTGTCCGCTCAAATGACGACTCAGATTTCTGTACTCACAAAAAAGATTGATGCACTTAGGGGACAAAAGGTTTAAAAGATGGAGGTCATTTGTGAGATGTGTACGGGAAGCCATATTAGTGAAGAATGTGCACTAAACTCTGAATCTGTAAAGTACATGTCCAATTACAACCGACAACCGAATATTAACTCAAACACGTACAACCCAGGGTGGACGAATCATCCAAACCTCTCATGGAGTAATAATCAGCCACAATCTCAAGTCCAAGCTCCAAGGAACTCATACCCACCCGAATTTCAAAATTAGCATCATCAACAGCCCGATAAGTTTTCTCAGATGGAGGACATGTTGGTAAAATTAGTGAATCAGTTTGATGTCACTATGAAAACTCAGTCAGCTGCAATAACAAATCTGGAGAATCAATTGGGACAGCTGGCATATGCTCTGAATAACCGACCCCAATGATCACTACCAAGTGATATTAAAGCTAATCCAAAGCGTGAGGGTAAAGAGCATTGCAAGGTAGTCACGCTGAGAAGTGGGAAGGAGTTAACCACATATTCTGTTGAGTAGAAGGAAGCAAACCGTTTAGAAGAGAAAGAAAAAGAAGGGGATTTAAGAGATAAGAGTGAGGAAAAAGTTATGGATAACCAGACCAAAACCAAGCAGAATTCAGTTACACCACCTATGCCTTTTCCGCAGAGGTTTCAAAAGTAGAGGCTAGACAGACAGTTCTCTAAGTTTTTAGAGGTGTTTAAGAAGTTACAGATTAATATTTCGGTCATAGATGCTTTGGAACAAATGCCCAACTATGTCAAATTTATGAAAGACATTTTGTCAAGAAAGAGGAAGCTATGGGAGTTTGAGACAGTAGCATTGATAGAGGAATGTAGTGCAATACTACAAAAGAAGTTACCACCGAAGTTGAAGGACTCGGGTAGCTTCACCATTCTGTGCACTATAGGAACTCAATTTTTCAGTTGGTGTTTGTGTGATTTGGGGGCCAGCATCAACCTTATGCCGTTATCAGTTTCTCAATAACTTGGGTTGAAGGAAGCTACACCAACAAATGTCACTCTACAGCTTGCGGATAGATCCCTCAGCTACCCAAAGAGAATAGTCGAAGATGTGTTATTGAAGGTGTATAAATTTATATTCCCTGTAGACTTCATAGTTCTTGACTTTGAGGAGGACAATAACATACCGGTTATTTTTGGGCGCCTGTTCTTAGCTACAGGAAGGACATTGATTGACATGCAAAAAAGGGAGTTAACAATGAGGGTCCAAGACTAAAATGTGACATTTAGTGTGTTTAAGGCCATGAAGTTTCCTAAGGACAGTGAAGAGTGTTTCATAGTTCATCTAATTAAAGAAGCTATTAGGAGTGTTTTTATAGAGAATGCAAGTGAAGATCCTCTTGAGACAGTATTGATTAGTGATATGGTTTCTGATGAACCAGCTTCATTAGAATTGGCTCAAGTGCTAGATTTAGCTCTAACATTCAATCGGGTTAAGACAAAGTTTAAAGTTTTGGATTATTCGAGAGACTCATCAGGTAGAGTCAAGTCATCATTGGAGGAACCGCCAACTCTAGAACTCAAACTGCTACCCAATCATCTTCGGTATGCGTATCTTGGTTCTTCATCCACACTACCAATTATAATTTTTGCATCCCTCAATGAGATTCAAGAGGATAAGTTGTTAAGGGTACTTCAGCAGTACAAATCAGCTATTGGGTGGATTTTGGTGGACATTAAAGGGATAAGTCCATCATTCCGTATACATAAGATATTACCTGAAGAGGAGGAAAAATCGGTCATAGAGCAACAACGTAGACTTAACCCCATAATAAAATAAGTTTTTAGAAAGGAGATCATCAAATGGTTGGATGCAAGTATAATTTACCCTATTTTAGATAGCTCATGGGTGCGCCCAGTCCAATGTGTGCTAAAGAAAAGGGGAATGATGGTAGTTGTGAATGAGAATAATGAATTAATCCATACAAGAACATTTATGGCTTAGCGGGTGTGTATGGACTACAGAAAATTGAATAAAGCCACTTGTAAAGATCATTTTCCACTACCGTTTATTGATCAGATGTTGGAAAGACTAGCAGGACATGAGTACTATTGCTTGTTGGATGGTTACTCGGGCTACAATCAGATTGCTATAGCACTTGAGGATCAAGAAAAAACTACATTCACATGTCCATATGGGACCTTTGCCTTCAGAAGGATGTCTTTTGGACTGTGTAATGCACCCACATCGTTTTAACGGTGCATGATGGCTATCTTTTCTGATATGGTCGAGCATAATCTCGAGGTTTTTATGGATGACTTTTTGGTTTTTAGGGACACCTTCGATTACTGTTTGGAGAATCTTACTCTTATACTTAAACGATATATGAATACAAATTTTGTTTTAAATTGGGAGAAATGCCATTTCATGGTCCAAGAGGGGATAATCCTGGGACATCGTGTATCTGCAAAAGGGATTAAGGTAGAAAAGGCTAAGATAAAAAATATTAAGAATCTTCTTCCACTAACTTCAGTGAAGGGTATTCAGAGTTTTTTGGGGCATGCGGGTTTTTATAAGAGGTTCATCAAAGCTTTTTTTAGAATTACGAAGCCACTATGCAGTTTATTGGAAAAAGGATGTTCCATTTAAGTTTGATAATACATGTCTTGAAGCGTTTGAGGTCTTAAAGAAGAAATTGATTTTAGCCCCAATAATAGTAGCACCGAATTGGGATCTTCCATTTGAATTAATATGTGATGCGAGTGATTTCGCAATTGGCACAGTTTTGGGTCAGCGAAAGGATAAGGTTTTCCATTCCATATACTGTGCTAGAAAGACATTATCTGATGCTCAAATGAATTATACTACCATTGAGAAGGAGTTTTTGACAGTCGTTTATGCTTTTGATAAGTTTCATTCCTATCTGATTAGAACTAAAGTCATCGTATTCACAGACCATTCAGCGATTAAGTGCCTGGTTGCTAAGAAGGATGCCAAACCAAGATTAATTTAGTGGATATTGTTGTTGCAAGAGTTCGATTTGGAGATCTGAGACAGAGAAAGTACGAAAAATCAGGTAGCAGACCATTTATGACGGCTGGAAAATTTTGAGCAGAATAAAGGTGATAAAACTGTGATCAATGAGTTTTTTCAGGATGAACAAATTCTTGTCGTGCAACAGGTAACCCCATGATATACGGATTTTGTAAATTTTATTGTGTGTAAAGTGTTCCCTCCAGATTTCATAAGTCAACAAAAGAAGAAATTCCTCCATGATGTCAAATATTATATGTGGGACGAACCATTCTTGTTTAAATAGTGTGCCAATCGAATGGTGAGAAGGTGTGTTCCTCAAGAAGAAATGGAGAACATTCTGTATCACTGTCATGCTTCTGAGTATGGAGGAAATTTTGGAGGAGAAAGAACGGCGGCCAAGGTTTTATAATCGGAATTTTATTGGCCAACACTCTTTAAGGATGCCCATTGTTTCATGATGAAATGCGACAGATGTCAAAGGGTTGGTAATATATCAAAGCGTCACGAAATGCCACTCAAAACAATCTTGGAGGTTGAATTGTTTGATGTGTGGGGCATTGATTTTATAGTGCCGTTTACATCATCTTTTGGCAATTCATATATACTAGTAGCGGTGGATTACGTTTCAAAGTGGGTTAAGGCTGTGGCACTACCCACTAACGATGCTAAAGTGGTGATTAGATTCCAACGCAAGAATATCTTCCCCAGATTTGGCACACCTCAGGCAATCATTAGCGATGACGGATCACATTTCTGTAATAAACCGCTTCAAGCTACTCTTGCTAAGTATGGGGCCACTCATAGGATTACAACTGCATACCATACGTAGACGAATGGCCAGGCCAAAGTTTCAAATTGAGAAATGAGGAGAATCCTTGAGAAGATGGTGAATCCTAGTCGGAAGGACTGGTCAAATAAGTTAGACGATGCTTTATGGGCGTATTGTACAACCTATAAAACACCATTGGGATTGTCTCCATACAGGCTAGTATATGGGAAAACATGTTGCCATTTGGTGGAATTGGAACACAACACATATTGGGCCATCCAAAAATTGAATTTTGATTTACTTTCTGTGGGAAAGAAGCGCCTCTTGCAATTGAATCACATGGATGAATTTTTCCTTCACTCGTATGAAAATGCCAAGTTGTATAAAAAGAGGTGGCATGATACAAAAATTATTAAAAGGAAGTTCGAACCAGGGCAGTCAGTCTTATTATACAACTCAAGGCTGAAAACTTTTTCTAGGGAAACTGAAATCAAGATGGGCTGGTCTGTTTCGTATCACTAAAGTATTCCCTCGTGGAGTCGTGGAAGTGGAAGAGCCAAATTCAAAAAGAGTCTTCAAAGTCAACAGACAGAGGTTGAAATACTATTACGATGGAAGCTTTGATCGTGAGAAGTTGTCAGTCACCCTTGCATATTAGAGCATAAAAGGAGACGGTCGAGCTAGGGACTTAAAACTAAGCGCTAACTGGGAGGCAACCAAGGAGTTATTTGTGTTTATTTTACTTTTAGTTCATTTAGTTATTAAACTTTAATCTTTGTAGTTTAGGATTTTATAGACTTGAATTTTAGCAGTATATATTCCTTGCATATCTTAATGTTTGTTTCAATTGGGTTCAGGTTTGCAAATTATCAAGGAGTAAGATGGAAAATTTTCCAAGTTTTGATGGAAAATTTTCCAAGTTTTGATGGAAAATCATACGGGCGCATATACACCCAAAACCTTGGTAAATATGGCGTCTCGATGCCTGCGCACCTTTTCAGCACTGCAACCCAACGTATATACGCCCAACAAGGAACAAATCTAGGCATCAAGACATCCAGATCCCCTCCACCTTTTCTGTAGCCTCGCGTATAGACACTTAGTAAGGAAGAAATCAAGGCGTCAAGATGCTCAGACCCCCTTACCTTTCTGCAGCTCGGCGTCCTAACGCCTGAACACAAACAAAAATCGGCGTATATACGCCCGCTTCTAAAAAACAAATTTTTTTCTAGCAAAATCGTGTTCGGAGCTAGCCATTTCAAAAATCCCAAATCTATTCTAAGTCTACACTACTCCTCCCCATTCACAACTTGCTCACACATTCTACACCCCTAAACCCATATGAATTCTTAATCTCAGTAATTAACAAAGCAATCAAAGACATAATCCAATCTTCCCATCTCTTATTCGGACCGCAGCTACAAAATTTCAAAAATGCAGCAAAGCATTAGCGATCTGGGTTCTTGAATTAAAGGTCGATTCTTCTCCTTTATATTGGGCATTTGGTTACACATGGAATTCAAGTAAGTCTTTGCAAGTTTCATTGAGTCTATTGAACTACATCTGCATTAGTATAACGGAGTTTGGGATATTTGTAAATTGGTTACCCAATTGAGTTTGTGTTGGCTCAATTGGAGGATTGGGTTGCATCTTTTATATGTTATTGGTTTTGTTTGGAGTGCTAAAAATCAAAACCCATTCGTGGGTGGATAAAATCAAGTTTGGGGAAAATTTAAAGAAGGTTCATTTCGTAGCGCACACCAACTATTCGACAAATTGCCTCAACCAACTGTTTTCTGTAAACGGGTGATTGTATTTGGTTTTAAGCCACTAAGTTTTGTTCTGCATAATTGTTAATGAATACTAAAAGGAAAAAGGGAGAAGGTTCATCTTCTTCAAAGTCTTTTGTCAAGAAAAGATTTACGAGTTATGCTACATCACAACGCTATCACCAGCTGTTAGTTAACAAAAAATTAATTTCAGAACGAGGTTTGAGACCACATGAGACAAATGAGGATATCGTAGCCAATATAGGATGGCAAAATTAGCAAAACTTTACAAGTCAACCTGAACCAGTCGCTGTTAACATCGTGAAGGAATTCTATGCAAATGCAACAGAGGCATATGGTAATTTAGTGATGGTTCAAGGCAAATGCGTGAATGTGGGGAGAAAGGCGATCAATGCCTATTATAGTTTGTCAAAAATTAAAGAATGTGAATATGAGGAATACAAGACTAAGGAACTGGACTACAGTGAAATAATTCTCAGCTTGTGTGAACCCGGTACAGATTGAAAAGCCACAGTAAAACAAAAGGCAACTAATTTTCAAAGTACAAAAGCTTAGTCGCTAGTGGAAAAGCTTGGTTTGGCTTTATATGTGCTAAATTGATGTCAGTGTTGTCCGATTTAGATATATGGAATTCACACGCAAGTATACGCGGTCAATCAAGTAATATAGTAGAAATAAGGATGTTGAACCCACGAGGAACGATTAATAACAATTATGCTAACTATTAAATTTATATTAATTTAACTCTAATTAAACTTCAGCAACTTTGGATTATAAATCACTTAAAATTGAAATTGAATTTAAACTAACTAACTAACTAAGCGTGTAGTCTCTAGAGGTGATCTACCAAAAGATAATATAGATTGAAGA
This sequence comes from Hedera helix, assembly GCA_947179155.2. Classification (NCBI taxonomy): domain Eukaryota; kingdom Viridiplantae; phylum Streptophyta; class Magnoliopsida; order Apiales; family Araliaceae; genus Hedera; species Hedera helix. The sequence goes on along the minus strand of OX359272.1, from coordinate 21,796,401 downwards.
AGTAGATTTAGGTTTCTCCTAACCTTGGGTGACTAGCCTTAATTCCCTCTCACTAACTCCTTAGATGTAGAGAATTATTAAAAGTATACTCCAATACTTGTAAAAATGTGTGTAACTATAATCTATAACAAGACCCCTCTTATTTATAAATTTGCTCAATCCTTTTAAACTCTTTAGGAGTAAATTTTTAATATAACTCCTAATCTAATTAAAAACTAAATTAATTTATTATAATAATTACAATTCCTAAAATATTTATGAAATTAATTATTTATAATAATTCTACAAGTTATTAATTAATTCTTAAACTATTTAGGAACTAAATAATAATAATTATTATAACAACAACAACAACAACAACAACAACAATAATAATAATAATAATTACCATTATATTATCTACTTATTAAATAAATATTTCTCTTTTATGATGTTACCTTTTAGGTTCAATTTTAGGCCAATAGTAGAATGAATAAATTAGAACAATTATAATATTATTTATAATGGTAAATTAAATACCTTTAATTTATTTATAAATAAATACTTATTTATTCAACATCAAGAGGGATACCTCTCATCATATATTGATTATCCGGATAATATGAATTTCAACATTTGATCACTAAGAACCTATTATGTGAATGGTTATCGTACAATTCAATCTTTATACCACATAATAGCCTAATCAAATATAAGACATGGAATTACTGTCAAGTTTTATTTAATTTGATCATATGCTTTTCGATTCTTAAATGCACAATTCTAATTAATGTAAATTAGAAACTCCTTTCCAATTTACATTCTGCATTGGCCAAGGACCACTGAGTTTTCATGTATTGAATCACATAGGAGTTGTCATTTATCGAGTCACATAGGACATTCTTTCGATTCTTTCCTTTTACTAGAAGTGGTGGATCATTCATCTATCTCTATGTACAACTTATTATACCCGAACATATCCTTTGTTATACCTAAATAGTCTTCAAAAATATGACAAAGTATAACTCACCATATACAAGATACTATGATGATCTCAAGTCTAATGATCATTTGTACTACTATCACATTAGAAATTTTTATGGACAGATAAGTAAAACACTATTAGGTATTCCTTAAACGAGTCTCGTTCAGTGAACTAATTGAAATATTAGTAGGCATACTTAAAGTGTGTGTGTGTGTGGGGGGGGGGGGGGGGTTAAATAAGCGTGTGAGTAGATAGTGTCTAATTTTTGCAAATCAATAAGACATTTTACTATGCAGTGTGCCAGATTATGAAAAAAGTTAACTGAATTAGGAACTCAGTCTACCTGATATGAATTTTTTTTACTATAACAAAGATTTAATCTGATGGATATGAAAACAGTTTAATGTATTAATAATTTAACTTGTTATATAACCAATGCAGTGAGCCTTATAAGAGACTATTTTGAATATTAACACCTTTATAAATTTAGAAACTTTAGATAAATCAAGCAATCACATGATTACTAAGAATTTTTACGTGGTTCGACCCCTAACCTCTACTCTAGTGGCCTAATCCACGTCCAATACCAATTGGTATTGGAGACTCCTTTCATTAATTAACTTGATTTACAAATCACACTTTTACAATTTAAATTCTCAAACCTTGAGGACCTATTCCCCTTGAGCACTTATGCTCTCCTTGTGCAAACCAATGCACTCCTTGAGTACAATTACTCATTGAGCTTCAAAGCTCACTTGGAATTTAATTGTAAAACCACCTAACCCAAACTGGATTAGACAACAATTTAGATAGACAATGATATGAATGAATTACACAATAACTATGATAAAAGCAAGAGAGATAAATTAATTCAAAGCTCAAACTCTATCAAGTATGAGAGAGATATCACCAATATAGCACAAAGTAACTATGCTAATAACTAAACCAAGTTATTTCTATTAGGACTTTTTCGGCATTGTAGAACTTCACCAATGAGAGTAGCAATTTTGACCGATAGGGTGAAGTATATAAGAACATAATAGAAAGCCTGTGTGTATGTTCTATGTATTGTATTTGTTCAGTGTATTTTTTGGCTAGGGAAGGAGATGATTGGTGTGATGTCGCAAGACCAAAAAATAAAATCTTACTTTTGAAAAATATTAATGTAGTAGTGTAAGCAAGAGTCGATCCCACAGAGAATGATTAATTTAATTCTATGTTTTCGCAAACAAAAGTTGGGGGGTTTTGTAATTAAAGAAATAATTTAAATAAAACTAATTAAAATAATTATGCAAGAAATAAATAAAAATAAAAAGCATTGGTTTAAGTCAACATCCACCATCAAGAATTTATAACTGATTACTGATGCAAAAATAAATCAATTAATATTTTTGAAGATTCACTGTAGAAAGAACTACTCGCAGGTGGAATAATTTTTCTCATCTGTCCTTAATTTTAGATAAGTAGAGCTACTTGGTCTAAATACCCTTACTAATAAACAACCTCCGGCACTTGCTAAAGATTTAATTTAATAGCAGCATAAAGAATTAGAGATATCGTTGAACTAAACAACACAAGCCACTTGTTTGCATTTAATTTAGATGAATATTCTTCCTAAGATAAAATAATCTTTTGATCTACAAAACAATTATTAAACTTAGTTGCTTCACAAATAGCAGTAGATTAATATGAATAATAAACTAGTAGGCCTCCTAGCAATTAAACAAATCAATCATAAAATTTAAGCATAGAAGAATATTCAATAATCAAAATATAAATTGAACAATTAAAATAAATTAGATCTTACAGTATATAAATCTTGATAGCTTCAATCACTTAAACCAAGAAAAATAAATTAACTACTCATAATAATAGAGAACACTAAATAATAGAAGAGAGAATTTTTATTCTAATGAGAGTTGTGTTTTACATAGGGTCTCAAGCCCTCTATTTATAGGTTCCAAAATCCTCCAAACCCTAGTAGGAATTACTCTTTCCAAAGCCTAATAGGATTTAAAATACAAATAAAAATAAAATAAAACTAAAATAATTATTTTCCTAACTCTAATTGGAATTAAAATCCAATTTGGAATAAAAAAGTAGCAAAAATTTGCGAACAATCTCGTTTTGGCCAATTTTCGTGCAAACAAACACGTCCTTCGCTACAGTGCCCGGTCAATTCACGCACGCCCGCGCATTGCGCGCACCCTGATGCCGAAACGACGTCGTTTAGTTTGCCTTCGTGCTGCTGTTCCGCGTGCATTGTGCGGACACTATGATGAAACAACGTCGTTTTAACTGCTCAACCATTCAACCCGCGCGCGTTGCGCGCGCGACAACTTTCTGGAAATTACAGATTTGCCATCAAGCTTTGCAGAATTTATGAAATTGCCCCCAAAGCTTATTTTTCGTACAAAATAAAATATAAAATAATTAAAAATAATATAAAAATACTAAAAATCCTAAAAACACATAATAATAAATAAAACACCTAAAACACTAACAATAAATAAAAACATATAAATAAAAAGAAATATAAATATACTATAAAATTACCTAAATTAACATAAATTAACTAAAATCCTATAAAACCTATTAAAACCAAAATAAACTAAATAATTAAACATTTAAGCACACAATAAATATAAAAACTATGTATTAGGGAATAAAAATATCGTATAATTCAACTCTATCAAATACCCCACACTTAGCTTTTTGCTCGTCCTTGGGCAAAACAAAAATAAAAATTAAAAGTAATAACCAAACTACTTACTTGAGCAACAGATCAATATAAATTTCATCATCAGCCTCAAAGATTTTTTAAATGATAACTCAAAGAAAAATTTAAAATCATGCAAAATCTAGAACTTTAACATATTTATTAATCTTACTCTATTCAAGACCTTTTGTGTGTGTGTGTGATTCCAAATGTATCAAACTAATCAAAATTCAGATAAGTTTCGGTCATTAATTACCTTATAAAAGACATATAACAAAACTTAATATATTTATTTTTTCACATTACTTTCAGCTAATACAGACAAATATACATCAGAAGATAAAAAGGTTTTTAATTAATGAAGCACACTAGGATTATCAATATCAATTTTTTCAATTTTTTTTATTTTTTTAATTTTTTTTTTCTTTTAATGGGTGCATTTTGTGCTCCTTCCCATTTTTTTTATTCATTTTTTTTTCACGATGAGTGCATTTTATGCTCCATCTCACCAGCGAGTGCGTTTTACGCGCCATCTCGCTTTTTCATGTGTTTATGGGTGAGTGCGTTTTACGCTCCATCTCAACCCACCACAAGATTCTTCTTTTTCCTTCTTCAATAATAATCATAGAAAAATTACCTAAATCATCTACTCCAAATTATATTGTGTCTTATATTTTCACTTCAACTAATGGTCAAATAAGATATAGAGTTCAAAAATATCTTCCATAAGCATTTAACCATATAAACTTTTTCTTAATTAAAATTAGCTCAAACAAATGGATTTAAGTGCATAAAAAATTTAAAGGATCTCAAACAAAGTAATAATCAATAAAAAGTCAAAAATTCAAGCTAAGCAAAAATTTAACCCCTTTCCAAAAGTTATTAAATAAAAATTAAAATTTTATCATTGGTTAAAAATTTAAAATTCAATCAACTCACTACTCAAGTGACATATCCTAAAAATAAAATAAAAAACTACCCCATTTTCGTAGGAAACACGGTTACACTTAGCATGTGCAACAAACCTTTAAACCCCAAGGTTATCGCAAGTGGACGAGTTTTGTCTCGTGAGGGTTTGCAGTGAATTTACCCACAAAATTCAAAATTTCAAAATTTTTAAAATTCCCTAAAAATAAAACAAAATTTTTTATTTTATTTTTTAAAAAAAAATAAAACAAAATTTTAAAATTCCCTAAAAATAAAATAAATATCCTAAATCTCTTCCCCCATACTTAAAATTTACATTGTCCCCAATGTAACTATAATGCAAAGAAAAAGCAAAAATAACTATAAAAAGGAAAAGGAAAAGGAATGCAAATCTGTTTTCTTGGGTTGCCTCCCAAGCAGCGCCTTTGTTTATTGTCAGTGACTCGACAGCAGGCCAAAGTACTACGTTATTCCAACTTCATAAATTTTGAGTACCCCCATCCATCACATCATTCTTTATCGGTAGATTCAGTCTCCCTTGCACGTGACATGAACGTTTTACTCCCTCTTCAACGAATAGATATTTAATATGATTGGAGATAGTCTTTATATTTGGAATGAGATCCTGCAAAAGAAAAGATAAATTTTGATTATGAGTAACAGACAATGGAATGGAAATTATTGCATTATTATCAAAAATCATTGGCAAAGAATTTAATGGAGCTACGTCCTCCTTCAAATCTTGTTTCAGCTCAATTACTTTTTCTTCCTCTACTTGTAAATTATTGGTAATTGCAATCTCTAACTTTCCCTTGTTTATTTCCTCAACAACTTCCATCACCTTAGGCATGTCATCATAAAAAATAACATCATTGTCCATATTAACATTGTCCACTTCGTTGATGTTGTTTGCTTCTTCTTGCTTCGGTGATGGAGGGACCGTCTTTTCTGGATCTTCTATATCGTTACCACTTCTTAACACTTGTGCACTTGTATTCTCCATTGGATGATTCACCATTGGATTATTCACCGTTTGAGAAGGTACTTGCTCAGACTTTTGCTCTTCCACTTGATCGATTGTGATTTGTCCCAATGGAGTACCTAAACGTTGAATAATTGCATTAATTTCTTGAATACGTGCCTGCATGTCTTGTTGATATTGCAAAGTATCCTGTTGAAATTGTAAAGTGTTAGCTTCAATTTATTTAAGCATATCCTCTAAAGACATATCAGAAGTATTTGTTTGACTCTGTTGTTGTTGGGGATATGGCTGCATGTATTGTTGATAGCTTGAAAAATTCTGATGTGCGGGCGGATTCATTTGTGGATTCTCATCGCCAAAATTAGGATGATCCCTCCATCTTGAATGATACGCGTTTGAATAGGGATCATATCTCCATTGGGTTTGACCAGGGAAACCACTTGTTGTATTGACTTGTTCATAGGACTCTTCTCGAAGAATGGGGCACATATTAGTTGGATGTTCTACCACCGCACAAATTCTACAAGCTTCCCTTGGTTGTGCATTACCTGCAACCATTTGATAAACAAGAGAAGTTAGGGTATCAATTTGTTTCTCAAGAGAAGAAAAAGTAACCTCATTGCCATAATTATGCATGAATTCCATCTTGAACCTGCACAACTAAATTAAATTATGAAAAACTAGAAAAATAAAAAAAAATAAAAAATTACTAAATTAAATACATATTTACAAAAGCACAAAATTAAATTAAAATCATTCCTCGGTAACGGCGCCAAAATTTGGTGTGATGTCGCAAGCACCCAAAAATAAAATCTTATTTTTGAAAAATATTAATGTAGTAGTGTAAGCAAGAGTCGATCCCACAGAGAATGATTAATTTAATTCTATGTTTTCGCAAACAAAAGTTGGGGGTTTTTGTAATTAAAGAAATAATTTAAATAAAACTAATTAAAATAATTGTGCAAGAAATAAATAAAAATAAAAAGCCTTGGTTTAAGTCAACATTCACCATCAAGAATTTACAACTGATCACTGATGCAAAAATAAATCAATTAATATTTTGAAGATTCACTGTAGAAAGAACTACTCGCAGGTGGAATAATTTTTCTCATCTCTCCTTAATTTTAGATAAGTAGAGTCACTTTATCTAAATACCCTTACTAATAAACAACCTCCGGCACTTGCTAAAGATTTAATTTAATAGCAGCATAAAGAATTAGAGAGATCGTTGAACTAAACAACACAAGCCACTTGTTTGCATTTAATTTAGATGAATATTCTTCCTAAGATAAAATAATCTTTTGATCTGCAAAACAATTATTAAACTTAGTTGCTTTACAAATAGCAGTAGATTAATATGAATAATAAACTAGTAGACCTCCTAGCAATTAAACAAATCATACATAAAATTTAAGCATAGAAGAATATTCAATAATCAAAATATAAATTGAACAATTAAAATAAATTAGATCTCACAGTGTATAAATCTTGATGGCTTCAATCACTTAAATCAAGAAAAATAAATTAACTACTCATAATAATAGAGAACACTAAATAATAGAAGAGATAATTTTTATACTAATGAGAGTTGTGTCTTACATTGAGTTTCAAGCCCTCTATTTATAGGTTCCAAAATCCTCCAAACGCTAGTAGGAATTACTCTTTCCAAAGCCTAAAAGGATTTAAAATACAAATAAAAATAAAAGAAAACTAAAATAATTATTTTCCTAACCCTAATTGGAATTAAAATCTAATTTGGAATCAAAAAGTAGCAAAAATTCGCGAATAATCTCGTTTTGGCCAATTTTCGTGCAAACAAACACGCCCTTCGCTACAGTGCCCAGTCAATTCACGCACGCCCACGCATTGCGCGCACCCTGATGCCGAAACAACGTCGTTTAGTTTGCCTTCGTTCTGTTGTTCCGCATACCGTGCGCATTGCGCAGACACTATGATGAAACGACGCCGTTTCAACTGCTCGACCATTCCACCCACGCGCGTTGTGCGCGTGACAACTTTTCAAAAATTACAGATTTGCCATCAAGCTTTGCAGAATTTACGAAATTGCCCCCAAAGCTTATTTTTGGTACAAAATAAAATATAAAATAATTAAAAATAATATAAAAATTATGACGCCCCCAAATCTGAGCCCACACAGCCCAAACTTGAGTCGTCAAAAGACTACAACAAAATTATTACAACAAAGCACAACGTACAACAATACAGTGTATACACAACTAAGTCTTCACTATTATTGCCACACTATTTTACAACACGTGAAGACTACGACAGCTATTCCTCAGACTCTCACTCCATTCCCCGGCTAGACCCTGTTACGTTTTCATCTCCTGTTGAAAAACAATGGAACAAAAGAAAGGGTGAGCTCAAATAGCCCAGTAAGAAATATCATGACTAAGATAATGACAAATAAATTATCATTAGTCTTCAACAGTTGAGTTCTGAATACAATAGACTACAAGGTTTATATCAAAAACTGTAGTTAAATTCTTAAACAATGTTCAGATCAATAATAGCAGCGGAATGAGCAATCTATTAGAAGAATAATGCAGACTATAATGTCCACTCGCTTCTCTTTTTAGTAAAAATATCATCAACTTTTATCATCTAAAATACCATTAGTCAAGATAATACAACTTCACAGTTCCTGATCATAATCATGCAGATCAACAGTTCATCTTTGCACTACGGGCCAAAGACATTCAATATAACACCAACGGTCATGATTATACCAGATTCAGCCTTTGGTCAAAATCATACCAACCAACAGTTCATCTTTACACTACGGGCCAAAGAGAACATTCACCACGTGCCATAAAAGACACTGAACAGATGTATCGCCTTTAACCTAGTATATCGCCTTTAACCTATCATCTGTTCAATAATTATATCACATCTGTGCCCCCGGCCACAGATATTCACAACAGCTTGATTCTTGATGATTAATACAAATAACAGTGATACAAATGATGAACAGAAGAACATGATAAACAATAAGTATCGGAAGTTTACTTTGTGCAGATTCAAATAATGTCCAAATTGCCAACATGATGTGGAGTGAAATTTAAAAATGATATTCAAGATCCACAGTTCAGAATAACGATTACAGTTCAATAGAAATGTTCAGAAAATAGGAAGGTTCAGTTGAAATAATGAAATTCAACTATTATGGAACATATAATATTTTCAGGAATTATAGAAGCAATAGTTCCATAATAAGTTTCGATTTAGGTGTATGGAAAAAAATAATATCCCTTACCGTAGCAGGTTTGATTAACAAAAGGTGAAGGAAATTAATATCCCTTACCATAGTAATTTTGAATAATGGAAGATGAAAAAGATGGTATCCATTATGAGTATAAAGGAAAATGATATCACTTACGAATATGGAATAAAAGTGTCATGTGATAATTCGTGTAGACAAATTATTTCCACACGAGACAAATAAAAAGGGTTATTCACCAACAGGCGGTAATCCGCGCCGTAAGGTTATTCCCATCAATTTAAATACGAAGAGTTATTCACTAAACAGGCGATAATCTGCGCCGTAAGGTTATTCCCATCAATTTGAATACAAAGAGTTATTCACCAAACAGGCGATAATCCGCACCGTAAGGTTATTCTCAAAGATTAATAAGGAATGAATACAAAAGGTTATTCACCAACAGGCGGTAAACCGCGCCGTAAGGTTATTCCCACAATTTAATACATGGAAGTAAATGGCACAAGAAAGAAACAATATTATTTTCGAGAATCAAAGAATGATAATCCCTTCAAGTAAGAAAGAAAATAATATCCATTTATGATGATGAAAAGAGTGATACCCCTTACCTTTTCTCATGACTGGATATTGATTTAAATGAGGTTGATCAACCTATATATTTATAATAAAATTAGTAATTACCACATATAAATTTTAAAGTGTATGATAACTCGTATAATATGAATTATCAAAATTATATATATTTAACATAATTTTTGTAGTATAATATAACAACTTTAAAATAGTTTTTAAAGTAATATTCAAAAATAAATCTTCCAAAGAAAGCTTTTAAAATGAATCTTCTAATAGAAGAGTCTTCTAAAGGAAGATTTGTGAATACCGTGAAATATAGGAATTTATGAAATTACTACTCTTTAATAAAAGACTTACTTGAAAAATTTCTGCACTCCTTTTGGCTTTCAAACTCTCAAAATAACCTTACTATTCTCAGAGAAAACTCATAAAATTCTTATAGAAAAATTTTATGTTTTAGGTGTGATTTTTCTATTCAGTTGAACAAGCTATTTATAGGAGAAAAATTTCACTATGCGTGGTAGGTGAAGCTGCTGCACGCCAGGCTGAAGAGCAGCACGCGGGCTGCGCAGAAAAATTCCCCAGCCAATTTCAAACTTCACCAACCATGTGGGCCCCACCAATGGGTCCACATGTTTCTTACTATTCACTTACTATTCACGTTACTATTTCAAATAGTAAAATTAATTATTTTATTATTTATTTATTCTTCCTGTGAGTCCAACATATAAAATAATGTTACCACAATAATGTAAGAAACACGTTACATATTTTTATTAATTTAATAATATAAATTTTAGTGTATTTGCTACTGTGACAATTATTAGATTCAATAATTTTAAACTACAGTGCACCAACAATTATTGACTCGATGATATGAAATACAGTGTAATGACAATTATTGAAACAATAATGCAAAATACTGTGTAGCAACAATAATTGAATTGATAATATAAAATATTATGCAGTGACAATTATTGATAAAATGATGCGTAACAGTTACGGTGTCAATAATATGAGACACTGTGCAATACCGTGTGCTACTGTAGAGTACCACATGCTACAGTAAAATACCATAAATTACCGTATGCTACTATTCTTTTATCACCGGTATTTTAACAGTTAGCACCGTTGACTATTTTTATTAAAAAGGTTACTTCTGTCGTTTTCTATATCCGACAAATATTCTGTTGTGGGGTCCACCAATAATTTGTTATTTTGGCGTCGTCGTACTGCCCGAATATTCCCCGACAAAACGAATATTGTCCAACAAAATAAAATTTGTACATAACATCCTTAACTTTAAACTTTATCGATTTAACCACTTACTGTTTCAGAAAAATATATATGAAGAAAAATTAAATTTTATATTTCATAAGATTCGGGGTCTTACAACCTCCCCTCCTTATGAAATTTCGTCCCCGAAATTGACGTACCTGACATTTCGAAGAGGTAAGGATATTTAGATTTCATCTCGGATTCTAGCACCCAGGTCATTTCCTCAATATCTTGGTTCCTCCATAAAACCTTAACTTGAGGTATAACCTTTGAGCGTAGAATCTGCTCCTTCTTATCAAGGATCTTAACAGGTACCTCCTCGTATGTTAAATCCTCTTCTATAACGTCCGATTCTAACTCAATGACGTGGTTTGGGTCCTTCACATATTTACCTAACATAGATATGTGAAAAACATTATGGATGCGAGACATACTTGGTGGTAAAGCTAGTCTATAGGCTACGGTTCCTACTCGATCGAGGATTTCAAATGGGCCAATAAATCGAGGGTTAAACTTTCCTCTCTTTCCGAATCTCGTAACTCCTTTCCATGGAGAAACACATAAGAATACATGATCTCCGACGTTGAATCTCTCATCTCTCCGATGAAGATCAGCATAACTCTTTTGTCGTTTCTTGTGCTGTCTGTATTCGTTGTCGGATCATTTGGATCTTTTCGGTCGTCAAGCGTACCAACTCGGGTCCCAACAATTTTTCTTCTCCTACCTCATTCCAACATATTGGAGAGCGACACTTCCTTCCATACAAAGCCTCGAATGGAGCCATGCCTATGCTTGCTTGGTAACTATTGTTGTAAGAAAATTCCACCAATCGCAAATACTTATCCCAACTTCCTTTGAAGTCTAATACACAAAGTCTCAAAAGATCTTCGAGGGTCTGGATCGTCCTTTCCGATTGTCCGTCCGTTTGAGGATGGTATGCAGAACTAAAACGTAGTTCAATGCCCATAGCTTTTTGTAGACTGATCTAAAAGCGTGAAGTGAATCTAGGATCTCGATCAGAAACTATGGAAACTGGCATGCCATGCAATCTCACGATCTCATTTATGTACATACCGGTAAGACGTTCAAGTGAAAAGTTTTCTCGTATAGGCAAGAAATGAGCGGATTTGGTCAATCTATCTACGATGACCCAAATTGCATCTAAGCCTTGAGAAACTTTGGGAAGACCCATCACGAAATCCATATTGATGTGTTCCCACTTCCATTCGGGAACCTCAAGTGGTTGTAATGGACCCTTAGGTACTTGATGCTCTGCCTTGACACGTTGACAAGTTAGGCACCTTGAGATAAACTCTGCAATCTCCCTTTTCATATTGTTCCACCAAAATGTATGTCGAAGATCTCGATACATCTTGGTACCTTCTGGGTGGATTGCAAACCGCGTGTTGTGTGCCTCCATCATGATTTTATGCTTCAATTCAGGATCGTTAGGAACACAGAGTCGAGAGTTAACTCGAAGTATTCCTGTCTCGTCGATTCTTGCTTCGGGGATGGCACCTTCTTGTACTTTCTTCATCATGTTCATCAGTTCCGGATCGGTAGCTTGAGCAGCTTTAATTTTATCCATTAAAGTTGGTTCTACTCGCACGTGAGCAATCTTCGAGTGGGTCCCTGGTGTCTTTAGCTCTATCTCCATCTTTTGCAAGTCGTACAAAATACACTTTTGTGTTGTCAGCAGTGCACTTGTACTCGCATAAGATCTTCTGCTCAAAGCGTCAGCTACAACGTTTGCCTTTCCCGGGTGATACTGGATTGTGTGGTCGTAATCCTTCAACAGCTCAAGCCAACGTCGTTGTCGCATGTTGAGTTCGTTCTGGGTGAAGAAATACTTGAGACTTTTATGATCCGTATAGATATCCACTTTTTCACCGTACAAGTAGTGTCTCCAGATCTTCAATGTGAAAACGACTGCTGCCAACTCTAGATCATGAGTAGGATAATTTTTCTCATAATCTTTGAGTTGTCGAGAGGCATAGGCTATAACATTTCCATGTTGCATAAGGACACAGCCTAGACCTTTGTCTGAAGCATCGCTATATATGACGAATTCTCCTGATCCTGATGGAATGGTCAGAACAGGAGCTGAAACCAGTCTCCTCCTGAGTTCTTGGAAACTTTTCTCGCATTCCTCGCTCCATATGAATTTTGTGCTTTCCCGAGTAAGCTGAGTTAATGGAGTGGCGATTCGAGAAAATCCTTCTACGAATCTCCGATAATAACCAGCTAGGCCCAGAAAACTTCGGACTTCGGTTACTGTCTTGGGTTGTTCCCAATTTAGTACCGTTTCAATCTTCGCAGGATCGACTGATATTCCTTGACTAGAAATCACATGCCCAAGAAACGTGACCTCCTCAAGCCAGAACTCACATTTCTTCAACTTGGCATATAATTTATTTTCACGGAGCTTTTGGAGTATCAATCTCAGGTGTTGTTCATGATCCTCGCGACTCTTGGAGTATATGAGGATGTCATCAATAAAGACAACCACAAAATGATCCAAATATTCCTTGAATATTCGGTTCATCATGTCCATGAAAGTTGCAGGAGCATTGGTTAGTCCAAAAGGCATGACTAAAAACTCATAATGCCCATAACGAGTTCTGAAAGCAGTCTTTGGAATGTCCTCAGCTTTAACCTTTAACTGATGATATCCAGAACGGAGATCAATCTTTGAGAAATGTTGAGCACCTTGTAATTGATCAAACATGTCATCGATCCGAGGCAACGGGTACCTGTTTTTGATGGTGACATGGTTCAATTCTCGGTAGTCAATGCACAATCTCATACTCCCGTCTTTCTTCTTCACAAATAGAACAGGAGCACCCCAAGGTGATGCACTCGGACGAATGAAACCGGTATCCAACAATTCCTGTAGTTGGACTTTTAACTCTTGAAGTTCAATGGGAGCCATTCGGTATGGGGCTTTGGAAATGGGCTTGGTACCGGGTTCAAGATCAATACAAAATTCAATTTCACGGTTTGGGGATAAGCCAGGAAGTTCTTCAGGAAAAACGTCAGGAAACTCATTAACAATGGGAATATCATTCAAGTTTGACGTATTTTTGTTCAAATCAGTGACATGAGCTAAAAAGGCTTGACATCCGTTTTTCAATAAACGAATGGCTTTATGGCTAGAAATAACAGTTATAGATTTCAATGGTTTAGTTGCTTGAATTTGCATGACAGGTTGATTAGGAATATGAAAACTAATAATCTTATGAAAACAATCAATTTTAGCATGATGGGTAGTCAACCAATCAATTCCTAAAATCACATCAAATTCATGCATTTCCAAAGAAATAAGGTCAACAGGTAATGTGAGGTTGTTGATTTGAACTAGGCAAGATTTATAGACAGTAGATGCAATGGTCATTTCTCCTAATGGGGTTTCAACTGATAAGTCAAAGTCCAAATTTTCAGGAGTTAAGTTTAAACGCTGAGCACATGCAGGTGAGATAAAAGAATGGGTAGAGCCAGTATCTAACAAAGCGTAGACTTCACGAGAATTTATGAATAGCTTACCGGTTATCACCTCGTTCGAGTTTCGTGCCATTTGGGATGTCACAACAAAAGCTCTTCCTTGAACTACAGATTTTTCCTTATCCATGCTAGCTTTTGGTATCATCATTGCAGCTGGACTCGATTTTGTGGCAGGACAAAACCGCGCAAGATGACCCTCTTTCCCACAACTGTAACACTTTTTGGACTGCTGTGTACAGTTTGGGCTGATGTGACCTTCCTGACCACACCTATAACATCTCACTGGTGGTCGATCTTCTCCCCTTGAAACTGGGGTCGGTGCTGGTGCTGGTACTGGTGCTGGTGCCCTTCCATAATTATTATGGAATCTCTTTCTTTTGAAATTGTTCCCACTGGATTCTCCTCTTCTGTTATTTGATGTGGAATTACCACCGAAGTGTTGGTTACCTCCTCGATGCTGATCATTAACTCTTGGCTGCAATGTTTCATCTGTCTGCTCCACCCTTTGAGCCCTATCCACAACATCCGAATACAAACGAATTTATGAGAGCTAAGTTGTTGACGAATTTTGAGTCTCAAACCTCTTAGGAACATCCGACTCATTCGTGCTTCGTCATCCACTAGATGGGTGGCAAAACGAGATAACTCGGCGAACTTAGCTTCATATTGGGAGACTGTCATGTTTCCCTACTCCAGCTTAATGAATTCCACCTCTTTCATATGGCGGATGCTTTCTGGGAAATACTTCTCGTTAAACAGTTCTTCGAATTCTGTCCAAGACATTTCGAGTGCTAAAGGTTGGATACGTTTTACCGCTTCCCACCAATGATCCGCCTCACCTCGTAACATAAAAGTGGCAAATGGCACCTTCTGATCATCAGCGCATTGTAAGACATCAAGTATTTTTGTCGTCTGCTTTAGCCATGCCTCCGCTTTGAGTTATTCACCAAACAGGCGATAATCCGCACCGTAAGGTTATTCGCATAATTTAATACATGGAAGTAAATGACACAAGAAAGAAACAATATTATTTTCGAGAATCAAAGAATGATAATTCCTTCAAGTAAGAAAGAAAATAATATCCATTTATGATGATGAAAAGAGTGATACACCTTACCTTTTCTCGTGACTGGATATTGATTTAAATGAGGTTAATCAACCTATATATTTATAATAAAATTAGTAATTACCACATATAAATTTTAAAGTGTATGATAACTCGTATAATATGAATTATCAAAATTATATATATTTAACATAATTTTTGTAGTATAATATAACAACTTTAAAATAGTTTTTAAAATAATATTCCAAAATAAATCTTTCAAAGAAAGCTTTTAAAATGAATATTCTAATAGAAGAGTCTTCTAAAGGAAGATTTGTGAATACCGTGAAATATAGGAATTTATGAAATTACTACTCTTTAATAAAAGACTTACTTGAAAAATTTCTGCACTCCTTTTGGCTTTCAAACTCTCAAAATAACCTTACTATTCTCAGAGAAAACTCAAAAAATTCTTATAGAAAAATTTTATGTTTTAGGTTTGATTTTTCTATTCAATTGAACAAGCTATTTATAGGAGAAAAATTTCACTATGCGTGGTAGGTGAAGCTGCTGCACGCCAGGCTGAAGAGCAGCACGCGGGCTGCGCAGAAAAATTCCCCAGCCAATTTCAAACTTCACCAACCATGTGGGCCCCACTAATGGGTCCACATGTTTCTTACTATTCACTTACTATTCACGTTAATATTTCAAATAGTAAAATTAATTATTTTATTATTTAATTATTTATTTATTCTTCCTGTGAGTCCAACATATAAAATAATGTTACCACAATAATGTAAGAAACACGTTACATATTTTTATTAATTTAATAATATAAATTATAGTGTATTTGCTACTGTTACAATTATTAGATTCAATAATTTTAAACTACAGTGCACCAACAATTATTGACTCGATGATATGAAATACAGTGTAATGACAATTATTGAAACAATAATGCAAAATACTGTGTAGGAACAATAATTGAATTAATAATATAAAATATTATGCAGTGACAATTCTTGATAAAATGATGCGTAACAGTTACGGTGTCAATAATATGAGACCCTGTGCAATACCGTGTGCTACTGTAGAGTACCGCATGCTACAGTAAAATACCATAAATTACCGTATGCTACTATTCTTTTATCACCGGTATTTTAACAGTTAGCACCGTTGACTATTTTTATTAAAAAGGTTACTTCTGTCGTTTTCTATATCCGACAAATATTCCGTTGTGGGGTCCACCAATAATTTGTTATTTCGGCGCCGTCGTACGACTCGAATATTCCCCGAAAAAACAAATATTGTCCAACAAAATAAAATTTGCACATAACATCCTTAACTTTAAACTTTATCGATTTAACCACTTACTGTTTCAGAAAAATATATATGAAGAAAAATTAAATTTTATATTTCATAAGGTTCGGGGTCTTACAAAAATACTAAAAATCCTAAAAACACATAATAATAAATAAAACACCTAAAACACTAACAATAAATAAAAACACATAAATAAAAAGAAATATAAAAATACTATAAAATTACATAAATTAACTAAAATCCTATAAAACCTATTAAAACCAAAATAAACTAAATAATTAAATATTTAAGCATACAATAAATATAAAAACTAAGTATTAGGGAATAAAAATATCGTATAATTCAACTCTATCAATGATATATATAAACTTTTCTAGCTATTATAGACAACTAAGGATATTATCGTTTGAGCACTCTTGAAATAAGTTAGAAATGGACAGGAGCATGATTTTTGTGATGAGACAAAATCTTGTCCAAAACTATTTTATCAATAATCTTAGTTTATTTCATAGAGTGCTTAATTTTAGTATGTTATGAAAGGTGTTTCAAGCATTAATTTTAACAGATTTGATCCTTTAATCTATTACCATAATTACTTAGGAGAGATTATAGAAAGATTTAATTCCTTTAATTATGGTAACCATGAAATGATATTCCCAAGTGATTAGCTGATTTAATTAACATGGAAAGTCTAATTAATTTAATTTCATGATTTTCGTTTAGTATGGTGATAAACCCAACTGTGATTAGTATATTTATACCAAATCCAATTAATAACAGATTTTATAATAGAAGGAAACTGCGATTACTTTAAAAATTCTGTTTTAAACTTTTAATTCAAAATCCTGATTAATTATTTCCTTGTAGAAAAGGTTTTGAAAAATCAAATTTAGTTTTCATGTATGCAATGCAATCTAAGAGACTTGATTGAATTAAAACTCTAGCTAAGATCTTATATGGATTATAGATGACTAGATCTGAATTATGTTTAGTTCTTGAGATCAAAACCAGTTTGGTGATATAGTCTATTATATAACAATTCTTGATCCAACTCAATCTAGTCTTGTATTCTAGCTTGTTGTATTCATACTTCTTTGTTTTGCTTAATCCAGGCCAGTTCCTAGCTTGTTGTATTGATTCTTCTTAATCTAATTAAGTTCTCAACTTGTTGTATTGATGCATATAGCTGATTTTACATTTAAGATGCTGAATAGGCTTGTTGTATGGTTAGTATAATAACATATGAACTTAGCATCAATAGAAAGTCATCATCAAAACACAAGAATGAAGTGTGACCAAGTCAACAATCTCCCACTTTTTGATGATGAGAAAACTATAAATATTGTTCCCCCTAAGCTTATGCATATTTTACAAAAATAATATTGTTCCCCCTCAAACCATGCCATATATTAACAACAGTGCACATCAATTTATAAAATTTAGAAAATATACAACCTATGCAACAACATAACACACTATTTTTAAACCTATAAGGCAACCTGTAAATAACATGTGTTGTAATCTAATATCCTGTTTCAACAACAGTGCAATATCACATTTCACATAGGGTTTTTCTCCCCATTTATCATCATACAAAAAGAACAACCCAAATGCAATTAGACAAATAGGTAGAAACACCTATATTAATAACTAGACAATTATATAGCTACCACAACTATGAATTCAAAATGCAACCATTAAGCTAAATATCTAACACACCGAACATAATCCATAAGTCTTGAAAGCCTAACTAGGAAAGATGTACAAAAAATAATCTAAATCCACAATTGCGGTAAATGATTGTGCACGTCTGGTGAAATAGGAGCGATGGAGTCGACGATGAGCATGTTCTTCTTCATAAATCATATTAGAAAATAGTGTTGGACAAGGAATGTGGGTAGGAGGAAGGATAGATAAATCTAGGAAATCGCTTCTGTATTCAGCAAGCCAATTGCAGCGCACCCATTCTTGAACATCTGAAGGTAAACGCTACTAGTTGAATTCTTCCTTAATATCATTGGTTTGCTAATCCACATACCGACTAAGATCACCAATCTAATTGGTCACAAATTTTAACTCGTGGTTAAGCTGACAAACATTTTGGTTCATTTTCCTTTGCATTGCTTCTACCATGGCTCTAGTCTGAAAAAGCAAAACCTATTTTAAGGTCTATATAAATTCATCCACAACTTTTTTGAATAGTGAAGACGTAGTGGGAGTGGTCATTATTATTTTCCCTTGTTCTAAAACACCAAGTCTGTGTTTAATATTCACTATTTCATCCTTAATCTCTTTCTGATGTGAGAGAATTTGGTTTAGGACAACCATGACTTTAGAATTTGGGAGAATAGGAGATGAGGTAGTGGCTGATGGAATAGTAGGGTGATCTATTGGGAGTCGAATGAATTTGCCATCAACAAGGGATAAATGAGAACTTTTCAGGTTATCTAAATTAATTGATTCCGCAAGTTGAATTGGGGCTTCATCCTCAAGGGAAATAGGAAAATGCTGAAAGATTATAGATAAAAAATAACCCGTATGTAAAACATTTTTTTGCTTTGTTTGATGCAGATATCCATGTGAAGGAGCATCATGGATACAAGATTAAATGACATTCCTTTTAAAATCATGGCTATTAGTATGAGATCTTGCTATGTGAAGTTTGTATCTCCACCAATTCTAGGGAGTAGATTGGATATCATAATTTTATGGATTATTGATGATATATGAGACACATTAACAGTGGTTGGAAGAACAACTTTAGTGAGTGTGAAATCATCTTTCACAGTTTGAAGTTGCTAAATAGTATACGTTGGTTCATGACAGGCTCCCTTTAGAGTAAATGGGCATGGACCCAAGAAGGGAATGGACAAGATTGCACCCAAAATTTTAGGAGTCAACTAAAAAGTTTGACTTTTCACAAGAGTGGTACAAGTGTCTTTATGTAGTTCAAAGTTTGTGTAAAACTGTTTGACTAAATTTAGATATACAATGGAGGGTGGAGAGACCATTGAAGAAATACCACAGTATTCAAATAATATTTATAAATCAGGGTGTTACACGTTAATGGATTTCGCGAATACCAAAGATTTGGACATAATAGAACTTTTATATCTAGCCTCAAAATTATTTCAACGAAAGAAGTTTTTAGAAAATTAAAAAAAAGAAGGAGAAATTATTACCAGTACTGGAATTTCTTTTAGAACGTTGTCAATTGCCTGAGATGGTTCCTTTTCCTTTTTCCTTTCCTTTAGTTTCCCCAGAGTTTCTAGATGATGTTGTCGTGCTCTGCCTTTTTGGTGGGGAAGACTGGGTTGTCACCTTACCCTTCCCTTTTACTTTCTTTGACCCAAACGTTGTTACCGGTTCAGGTTTATAAGCACCCGAAGTGCTCTGTTCTTAGGATTTAGAGGCTTGGGTAAGGTTTGGTTTGGACTGAATCGATGACATAGGCTGATCATAGTTGGAATTGGATTCACTCCTTGGTCATTTTACTTGCCTCGTCTTCATCTCGGATAGCAGTAATGAAGCTTTCAAGGATAGATCGTTAATGGTGATTTTGGAGATGAAAAAAAGATGAAAGGATTTGGGAAAGTAAGAAAGAGTGTGGAATGAGAATTGTGACGACCCTGAATCCAGGTCCCTCGAACCTCGAATCCGGTTCAACACGAGTACTACATTTTCCTTATTGTTCATGACTTACAACAATATTATAATTGTTAAATAATCATTTATTTACAATTTTACAACATCTCTTTCTATTCCAGAATCGCAATCCTTATACATTCCTAGTATGTTTCAATATCATACATGATACAACATTCTATTATAATCATTTTGAGTATTTAACACTCATATTACAGACCAACTAAGTCTTATACTACATAATCATTTACCTATCCAATTCGGACTGATATCTACAACAAACATTTAGATCTTCAGTGAAAGTGATATGCTTTCCTGTTCCTTGATCTTTATTGAAAACTTCGAATAACTTGCACTGTTTGAAAATGTTTGTTTTAAGCAAGAGTGAGCACGACGGCTCAGCAAGTTTAACAATTACACATAACACATTATATGCTTCACATCATATACATGCTTTGCATATTATTCTTACATCATGCTTTCCGTATTAAACATACTTCATACCTCTTATGCATCACATCATAAGACGCTCTGACAGCCATAACTTCATTTTAAAACATTTTGGGGTGATTCTTAAGTCCATTCTCATCAAAATTTCCCCCTCTACAACTTCACTTTAGATCAAAAATCTAAATTCCTAATGGAACTATACTAAAAACGGCTCACAAGGACAAAGTAAAAACTAAAATCACAAATCCTTAGTTTTAATGATTCAAACTTGAATAAAATAAACTCTACACATCCAAATGACACTAACTTAGTGTTGTTGTCTTCCTAACTTCTTGTTTTCCAATATCTCCTAGTTCAATAACATTTTTGAAATTTTTTTGACAAGAAATTTAAGATTGAACCATCTAGGGTTTTACCGGTAACATAATATGGAATTTTCTATCATTTATTTGCATACCACACATATCAATACTTGTATTAAACATACTAAACCATGAATCTACCTATATATAATAGATTTAGACTTCTAGAGCATCAAAATAACTTTTGATCGGTTAAAAATATATTTTAACCGTTCAAATCATATATAAGCTATAAAAATGAACTAAAGAGGGTTCAGAATACCTTTTAACCTCTTGGACATAGATGTTCTTCTTCTCTTGGACATGTAGATGATGAGGACTCCTCCTTGACTATTTTCTAGCCTATTTCCTTGGTAGATCTTCAACTAACAAGAGTTTACTTGCTCTTCTCTCAAAGAACTCTCTCTTTTCTCTCGAGAATTCTCTAGCAAATGAAATAACAAACTTGGCACAAGTGTGGGATGTCTTATTTATAACCCTCCACTAATACCTCATTAACTTTCCTAATTCACCAATGTTGGTGAAATTAAGGCTTAATTGAGCTTACTATTGCATGAATGACCATTTGGAATGACTAACAATGACTTTTGATGTTTAT
This sequence comes from Hedera helix, assembly GCA_947179155.2. NCBI lineage: Eukaryota > Viridiplantae > Streptophyta > Magnoliopsida > Apiales > Araliaceae > Hedera > Hedera helix. The sequence continues at coordinate 21,774,793 of OX359272.1, read as the reverse complement.
GTTGGTAAATGTTGTAGACCTTGGGACTAGAAAGTAATTGTAATAGACATCATATGTTTATTTATTTTTCGCATTAGTATTACATGTTTTTTAGCAGAGATTGTTTATATTATTGCGTGAGCACCAAATTCGAGGTAGTGGTACCTGAATTTGACTACCTCGAATTTGGGGGTGTCACATCTTCTATATATGAATTTTCCAAATTAATTTTTATTACTTAAACTCTACCTAGGTTTATTCCTTTACCATTTTACGTATCTTCTACTACGGTTATAGCCTAAGGTACTCTTACCTAGCTCTGATACCAACTTGTGATGACCCCGAATTCGGGTCCCTCGAACCTCGAATCCGGTTCAACATGAGTATTACCTTTTCCTTATTGTTCATGACTTACAACAATATTATAATTGTTAAATGATCATTTATTTACAATTTTACAACATCTCTTTCTATTCCATAATCGCAATCTTTATACATTCCTAGTACATCTCAATATTATACATGATACGACATTCTATTACAATCATTTTAAGTATTTAACACTCATATTACAGACTAACTAAGTCTTATACTACACAATTATTTACCTGTCCAATTCGGACTGATATCTACAACAGACATTTAGATCTTCGGTGAAAGTGATATATCTTCATGTTCCTTGATCTTTATTGAAAACTTCGAATAACTTGCACTATCTGAAAATGTTTGTTTTAAGCAAGAGTGAGAACGATGGCTCAGCAAGTTTAACAGTTACACATAACACGTTATATGCTTCACATCATATACATGTTTTTCATCCTATTCTTACATTATGCTTTCCGTATTAAACATATTTCATACCTTTTATGCATCACACACAATAATCAACTAGCACTTAGCAAATCATGCTTCAATCTTGTACATAGTTTTCATGTAGCCATACCACATGTTGTTCATCTACCACAAACATCATCAATATAACTTCATATTATTAATTTAAATCACATTATAGTATATTAATGCACATAGGAGCAAGTTCTAAAAAACTTGTCTGGTTCGCTTCTACCATTCGTTCGTTCAACCTACAATTTATATATAAAATCGACATAATCATTAGTTCCAACGACTATTAATTGGATATAACTTAAGACCTTAATTTCAAATTATTAACTCTTAATATGTTCGATAGATGAACCGTTAGTTCCAGACAAAAACCCTAGCCCAAACCTAGTTAGACATGTCGGGTATGCTCAACCAACTTACACATTCACTACACTTTTATCGTATGACCTACTTTTAATAAGTTGCCTAAATTAGTCACAAATGGACTATTTACATCGGGTTTAATTTAATTAAACATTCTTCTTTTATATAACTTAATGATTTTGACATTTAATAATGTACCAAATACCTCAAAATATTATCTACATTTGATAATATACAACTATGTTCAAATATTATTAATCATTTAATAATATTTTACTCACTTATTAATATTATTAACCATTTAATAATATTTTAATCACGTATTAATACTATTAACCATTTAATAATATTTTAATTACATATTAATATTATTAACCATTTAATAATATCTTAATCACATGTTAATATTATTAACCATTTAATAATATTTTAATCACTTATTAATATTATTAACCATTTAATAATATTTTAATCACTTATTAATATTATTAACCATTTAATAATATGTTAATCTTTTATTAATATTATTAACCATGTAATGATATTTTAATCACTTACAAATGTTATTTATCATTCAATAACTTTTGAATCATATACTAATATTATTGATCATTTCATAATATTTTAATAATCTTCAAATAATACCAATAGTTAACTTTTTATATGTGTTAACATTAGTCTTTATTGTAAACATTTAGCTACCAATTAGTTACTAATAAATTTCATATATTGGTTTAGTATTTAAACTCACTCATTTTACACATATTTTCACTTAAATTTTCATTAAAAACTCGACCCGGACCGAATCGACCCGGACCGAATCGACTCAACCCAAACAACTTGCACATTCTGTTTTGAAAGCCGGGGCGCTCAACACAAAATTCTAATATGGACTGCTCGACCCTACGACGCTCTGATAGCGATAACTTCTTCATTTTAAAATATTTTGGGGTGATTATTGAGTCCATTTTAATCAGAATTTCCCCTTATACAACTTCTCTTTAGATCACAAATCCAAATCGCAAACGAAACTACACTAAATACGGCTCACAAGGACATATTGAAAAGTAAAATCACAAATCCTTGGTTTTAATGGTTCAAACTTGAATAAAATGAACTCTACACATCCAAATGACATCAATTTAGTGTTGTTGACTTCCTGAATTCTTGTTTTACAATATCTCATGGTTCAATCACATTTTTGAAAATTTTTTGACAAGAAATTTAAGATCGAACCATCTAGGGTTTTACCGGTAACACAATATGGAATTTTCTTTCATTTATTTGCATACCACACATACCAATACTTGTATTAAACATACTAAACCATGAATCTACCTATATATCATAGATTTAGACTTCTAGAGTATCAAAATAACTTTTGATATGTTAAAAATATAATTTAACCGTTCAAATCATATCTAAACTATAAAAATAAACTAAAGAGGGTTTAGAATACTTTTTAACCTCTTGGACATGGATGCTCTTCTTCTTTTGGACGTGAAGATGCTAAGGACTCCTCCTTGAGTATTCTCTAGCCTATTTCCTTGGTAGATGTTCAACTCACAAGAATTTACTTGCTCTTCTCTCAAAGAACTCACTCTTTTCTCCCTAAAATTCTCTAGGAAATGAAATAACAAACTTGGCACAAGTGTGGGATGCATTATTTATAGCCCTCCACTAATACCTCATTAACTTTCCTAATTCGCCAATGTTAGTGAAATTAAGGCTTAATTGAGCTTACTATTACATGAATGACCATTTGGAATGAATAACTTGATTTACCATGGTGTGACGAGCTAGTAAAACAAATAACAAATTGAGTATATAACAATCAATCACCAAACTCACCAACATTTAACATTGGTCACACAATACTCAACCTTAGTTAAGGCTCATCTTATTTATTTATACATATTTATATATCTCACAACAACTAACCACAATGTGGTTAACTCTCTACATTAAAATGACCTAGGTTGGTCCACACACCCAACTATGGTCTAAACTTATCATATAAATAGATATACCTATTTTATCATTTCCTCAATTAACCAAGGTATGGTTAATTCTCTACAACATCCAACCCAAGGTTACCTACCAATTCTATCTTGGTGAATTATATATATACATAATTGTATCTATAATATTCTTCCTACAACTAACCTATGCATAGTTAAATCTTTAATTTATTTACTACTGAGAGTTACTCAATTAACTCATCTATAGTTAATTCTCAACACCACATTTATTTACCTAGTAATTAACCAATGATTGGTTAATGCTCCCTCTTGTCTACCAACTAGGGTTATTCAATTAAACATACATTAGTTAATTCTCTACACTAAATCAATGCTTGAAAATATTTTCCCAATACATTGACCAACCTTTGACTTTTAATGGTTTAGGCTACATAGCTTACTTTTTATTGGGCTATCTTCTTTAGTTACCCATTTCATGCAAACATTCCCATATTGGGCTAACATCTATAATTCCTTTTGGGCTAGTCCACTAATTAAATTACTTGGACTCTTCATGAGGTTAAAGGTTTAAATTTACTTAAACCTCTCTATAATTATCAACAAGTCTTTCAACAATTACATAATGGGCTTGTTTTAAATTCAGTTTTTAATTCTATACATCAACTTAATAATTATGTTAATTACTTAATTAATCACTTCTTATTATTACCATCCTAGGAAATAATTCTAGCTCTTCTATAACTTTCACTCAATAACTAATATAATTAAATTAATTAATTATATTTCATGACTTTTCTCTTTACTTCATATTTAAACTAATTAACTTATTAGTTTTATGGAGTATTATTTTACTCCTCTTCTTATTTGGTTGACAATCACACTTTAGGTTTATATATTAATATAATCACATTCACTTCTCAATTGAATTTATTTCATTAATAAATTCTCTACATGCATGATTAAAATATTCCCACATTTAATTTCTAACAAATACATTATGGTAAAAAAAAAAAAAATATCCACCCATTTTTCACACATCTCACTTCTACAACTCTAGGTTTTAAACCATAACCTTTAATTAATATTTAAAATCTTATTTACAAATCTGGTAAATATCTGGGATATTACAAATAACTCTGATTTAACCAACATGGAGAGAGAAAACGTAGTTTATAATTCAAACAAGTTACCATAGTTCAGATAATTTCATAGTGAGTTTCCATAAATCAGTAAGCTAATTTTCAAAATTTTAAATTTTATTTTCCATAAATCATGCAAGCATATAAATCAATTTAGCAGCATATGTGACATCAATTAATTCCATAAATTATGCAAATTAATTTGGGTAAGTGTGTGCACATGAAATAATTAACCAGTATAAATGATGTAATTTAGCTTGACATATAATAGCATATAGGCAGTTATATTTTTAAAAAATCATGCACATGCTAAGTTCTATTCATAAAGTGCAAAACCTCTCTTCACTTAGTGGTTTAGTGAAAATATCAGCTAATTGATGTTCCATGGGAATAAAATTAATTTAATCAAACCTTTGGACACATTATGCCTTAGAAAATGATGCCTAACTTCATTGTGTTTTGTGCGTGAATGCAAAATTGAATTTTTAGATATGTCAGTTGTGCTTGTGTTATCATACTATATAGGTATAGTATTGCATGTCATATCAAAATTAATTAAAGTTTGACGCATCCAAAGTATTTGGGAACAACAAGACCTGTAGCTAGATATTCACACTTACTCGTTGAAAGAGCGACAGAGGTTCGCTTTTTACTATGCCACGATACAAGACTTTGTTACAAAAAGGTACAAGCACAACCAGTCCTTTTTCTATCAATTTGGCAACCTACATAGTCTGCATTTGAGTAGCCCATTAGATCAAAATCATTGCATATTGGATAATATAAGCCAAAATTTATAGTACCACATAAATATTTAAATATTCTTTTAACAACATTTAAATGTGATTTTTTGGTTTGCTTAAAATCTTGCACATAGACAAACACTGTACGTACTATCGAATCTTGAAGCAGTTAAGTATAATAAACTTCTTATCATACCTCAATATTTTGTTACCTCTACATCTATACATTTGTCGTCCGCGATAAGTTTGATTGTGGTACTAATTGGTTTACCTTTTGAATTTGACTTGTTGAATCCAAACGTTTTGAGTAACTCCTTTATGTATTTGGTTTGATGAATATAGATGTCATCTTTAGTTTGCTTGATTTGGAGTCTAGTTAAGCTCTCCCATTAAGCTCATGTCAAATTCCTTGTACATACACTTAGAAAACTACTCATAAAGCTTATTATTAGTAGCATAAAAAATGTTATTATCTACATATATGTGTACAATAATAATATTTTTCTTTTCATGCTTAATGAATAATGTAGAATCGATTTTACCTCGTGTAAATCCATTTAAGATAAGAAACTTACTCAACATTTCGTACTATGCCCTAGGTGCTTGCTTGAGTCCGTAGAGTGACTTCTTGAGTTTGTACACATGATGAGGATATTTTTTATGTTCAAATCCAAGAAGCTATTTTATGTACACTTTCTTATTTATATACTCATTTAGGAATGCGCTCTTTACATCCATTTAGTGTAGCTTAAACTGTTTGTGGCAAGCAAAGGGTAGGAGTATTGGGGCGAATGTTTATTCATAGTCTATTCCCTTTCGTTGGTTGCATAAGCCTTGTTTTATTGCGAGTGATAGTCCCATGTTCATCAAGCTAGTTCTTGAACACCCATTTGGTTCTAATAATTGATGCTTCTGTTGGTGTAGGAATTGACTCACGAACTTGACATCTTTCGAATTATTAGAGTTCCTCTTGCATTGCCAAAAATTAATTCTCATTAAGTAAGGCTTCCTTTGCTTTCTTTGGTTCTATTTGTGACAGAAAGGCTGAGAAGGCACACAAATTGTGTACATATCTTCTTGTGATAATTCCTCAATTATTGTGTCCAATTATGTTTTCAGGAGGATGGTTTTTAATATGCCTAATTATTTTAGGCATAGATACATTGTGCATTTGCTCTTCATATTGAATAGAATTTGAATTTAAAGGTTCTTTATCTAATTCATTTGATTATGCTTCATGGATCTCCAAAATAGTTTCTTGATTTGTTACTCTAGTTTGTGTTGTTTATGCTGATCTGTGGTATCCAATGAGCTACACTGATTTGTCTGTTTTGTTGGATTTGTATTTGGTGAGCTGGTTTGGATTTTCTGACTTACCGGATTGACTGCAGCTTATTTATTCCCTTCCCTTATCTCTTTCTTTTAGCAGATCATTATTAGGCTCTTTAAAATTCACATGAACATATGCTTCAACAACATATTTATTAATATTATATACACGATATGCTTTGCTTTGTTGAGAGTAACTAAGAAGTATTTCTTCATATGATTTATCATCAAATTTTTCTAAGTTACCATTTGTATTTAGTATGAATCATTTTGATCTAAAAATCTTGAAGTAACTTATATTAGAAATTTTATTGTTTAGCAATTTATAAGAAATTTTAAGAAGAATATGACAAATTAATACTCTATTTAGAATGTAGCAAGATGTATTTACTGTTTCGGCCCAAAATTTTTATGGGAGCTTACTCTCCTGTAGTAATGTATGTGTTGTTTCTTGTAATGTTCTATGTTGAAGGTTGTTTGATTTGATCATGATGATTGTTGTGAAAAAATGATTATGGTAAATGTGCTTACATGGTTGGGTGTCAATGTGTATCTGACAAAGTGCTTACGTGTTAATGTGTTTATGTGCTTACTTGACTATGTGCATAGATGTTCTAAAAGTGCTTATGTGGTCAATTGACAAAGTGGTTATATGTTAATCAAATTATGTGCCTACGTGATCATGTGTGTATGATATATATTTCAAATACTGTGATTTACACACTTGTATAACACATATATGATCTTGTTGAAAACTATCTGATGCTTATAAAAGATAATGAAAGTTACCTGGTTCAAATGTTGTAAAGTCCTTTTTTTAAAAGATATATGTGTACAAAGGACTTAGATTTTAAAGATCAGAAATGTTACGTTGATCTTTCTATAGGAGTTACTCTGCATAAAAGATGCATGGTATAAGCAGAGGAGCATAAGATTGAATCATTGTTGTATGACAGAGTCTGTAAAGTCCTTTCAATATATATAATGGTGTAATAATGTAAGAAATGACTTAGTTAGAAAAGATAAAATCTGTTAGGTTGATCTTATGTTAGATCTGATCAGTCTATATGATCATAGAACGGACTCTACGATTCCAAGCAAAGAAGACTCAACGATTCAGTATAATTCGTAGAGTGAATTATACGACTCCTTACCAGGATAACTCTATGATCATCAAAGAGGAACAGATGTGCAAGAGGTCTACAAAATATACAAGCTAAATTAACTGATCAAGTACAAATCGTAGAGCAGAACTCTACGATAGTCAAACAGTCAGCTAAGCTAGCCAGCAGTTAACGCAGAATCAGAGAATAAAAGTACTCTACGATATACACAATCTAGCAAGATCGTAGAGTAAACTTGAAGAGCAAGCACATACAAGAACTATACGATTTGCACAGTTAGAAGAAATCATAGAGTGGAACAGGATGACAAGACAACGCGAAAAATTGTTCTACACATAGAATAATCGTTGAGTAGAAATAAAGGATGTGCCAACGAAGACAACAACTCAACGATTCCACTGAGAAGCACTGCAGTTAACAAGCTCTACGATTTGAACAAAGGGACAAGATCGTAGAACGAAAACGTAAAGCAAAGCACTGCAGACAAACTCTGCGATCTGAACAGAATAGCAAGATCGTAGAATAAGAGAAAAGATTGCTCTAACTCAACGTTTTACTTGAAATACCTCAAGTAACATTCATGGAGCTGATTTCGCAGAATCAGAATAAACAGCCTATCACTCGACGAATTCACTGAGCAGTTCAGAACCAGTAAACTAACAGAATGACAATATGGTGCGAAAGAAAGGAGAATACTCCTTGCCCAGATTCAAGAAAGTTTAAGTGCTCTTGAGATTCAGATGCATGTCAGAGTCACAGAAGACCTTGAGCCTAAACGACTATAAGTCAGGACCCACTGCTCAGGAAAATGGTGAATAAGGTCAAACTAATGGGACATCTCTGAATGCATCAGAACAGCTGGTTCTAAAAGTCAAGGAATGTATATATTGATGGATCAGAAGATTAATTAGCAAAGAATATAATAATCTTTGCTGAACAACTCTGGGAGTGCAACGACTATAAATTCAGAGAAAACTAAGCTACAGTCTGATATATCAGAACATGTTAGAAAAGGGAAAAAGAACTGACACAAGCAGCAAGAAAGTCAACATCGAAGATATTAAAGATCTGCACAAAGCCAAATGGAACCAACATGATTTCTTTCAACGGTAAAATATGCACAAAGATATAAGGGCTTTGATGATTCACATAAAGGGTGATTGTTGAAAATACAAGAAAGGATGGTGGACAACAACAGATCGTAGAGTGAAATAGAAAATGAATATGCTGAAGAACTCCACGATCCATCAGAACACTAATACTGAATTGAGAGAGACATAGAGTGAAATAACTCTATTACAAGAGAAGTGTTCAGAGATGCTAGGCAAGTGGTAGAGAGAAGCTGAAACGCAAACTTGATACAGACATGGAAGCAACTGAGTACCAAAAGGAAGGAGCATTACAGTCATCTCAGAAGCCCATCTCGAGAAGCTATAAACGGCCTATGATAAGAAAGAACAACTGAGTATCAAAAGGAAGGAGCTTCACGATTATCTCAGGAGTTCATCTCGAGAAGTTATCAAGTACCAAAGGAGCTGAAGTACAAAAGCCCAACAGCACAATGGGTGATCACAAAGAAGATATTGAACAAATAAAGAAGTCAAGCATCATTCCCGAACTCAATATCATTTCAAAAATGATCACATCTTACTACTGAATATTTAATGTCAATGGAACTTAAAGTACAACTCAGTAGCAACTCCAACATCTATCAAAAAGCAAGGAGCCAAGTCTGTTGGACTTGAAGAGGGTAGTTATGTCCTTGTCTTAGTGACTAAAGGAGCAAAGTGTGCTGGACTTGAAGAAGACAGTTATATCCTTGTCCTAGTGACTAAACTAGCCAAACCTGCTTGGTTTGAAGGGTTCTTGGTGAACCAGAGTTTCCAGGCCTGATGTGCTTGAAGGGTTCTGTATGAACCATTCTTAGTGGATTTCCTACTCGTTGAAGTAGAAGAGTGAAGTAGGAGTTATTCAATCTCCAAACCACTTAAAACTCTCTGGTGTCATTTACATTCAGTCATTTACATTCTGTCATATATATATATATATATATATATATATATATATATATAACTGCTAAAATTGGTTTACTTGACAAATGACTATCTTCAATAAAGTCTTAACTCAACGAAATAGCTTTACAAATCTTTATTGGAAGTTTTCAAACAAATATTCCGCTGTGCAAATAAATCTTAATTAAATGAATTAATTGGTAATAAACTTTTGTAGTTAAGTAAAAAGTTTTTAAGAGATCTATTCAACCACCCCTTCTAGATCACTTGTGTGCCTATGAGAACTAACATTCTATTCTTTTTTTTCATCGCTCCATTTTGTTGAGGTGTCCTTGGTGGAAAAAACTCATGGCTAATTCCCCTTTGCTCATAAAATGGAATGAACTCTTTTTGGAATTCACCACCATGATCACTTCTTATTCTTATCAGCTTGATATTATACTTTGTCTCTAAATTCTTTGTTAGTATTTCAAAATCCCTAAAAGTTTCATCTTTAGTTTTAAGAAATGTTACCCAAGTATATCTAGAATAATCATCAACTATAACAAATGCATAGAATTTACCATTCAAGCTATAATGCCTTTCTAGATTGAATAAATCAAGATGTAATAATTAAAAAGGTGATGAAGTTAATACCTGATTTTTTATTTTTTTTTATCATGAATCATGTTCTTATTTGCTTACCAAGTTGACAAGATGCACAAATTCTTTTTTTCTTCAAAATTGATTTTGGGTAGACCTCTCACAAGAGTTTTTGTTGACAATTTCTTTATTAAATTCATGTGAACATGTCCCAACCTCTTGTGCCATAGATTTGCTACATCTTCTATGGCTGATAGGCAAACTTCTTTATCCTATTGCTCAAAGTCAATAGTATAGATATTTTCTTTTCTTCGTGGAACTAGAATAGCAGTATTAGTACCATGAAAAATAGAACGTTTATCCTCTTCAAATTTAGCTTGATGACCATTATCCATCAATTAACTTACACTTATAAAATTAAATTCACGACCTTTGACAAGATGAACGTTATCAATGATAATCTTACCTTTTTCGATTATCTCACAAGTCTTGATATATCCAAACATCACTGTACCATTCTTTCTTTTGAGGGATAACTCTAAGAATTTAGTCTTGTTACCCGTTATGAGTCAAGAGCATCCACCATCTAGAATCCACTTTTGAGAAGGTACTTTTACTTTGAGGCGTACTTTCAATGATAATACAGTTAACCGTTTTGGTACCCATATCTTTTTGGGTCCACTTATGTTAGTAACATACAAGTCATTCTTCTTTACCCATACTTTCTTAACTTTCTTGTTACAGTTAACACATGAATGCCCTTTAGTTCCACAGTTTTTACAAGTAGTAAAAGGAGAAAAATAATTTAATTTAAACTATGATTTGGATTTTAAGGTCTTTACATAATTCTTTATAGAGGCTTCTTGATATCTAAGTCATTGTCTTTCATAGCTAGGTTTTTGTTTTTCAAACATAATAGTTAAATTTTTTTCTCCTTGAACAAGCTTAGCTAATGATGATTTTAGTTATTCAATTTTCTTTTGTAATTCTTTAGTATTATCATTATTTTTTTTATGTAAGTATCATCATTAAAAACATTAATACAAACTTCTCTCATTTTTATTTTATTTCTTAATTTTTTATTTTCATTATTCAAATTATTTACTTTATTAAAAAGTATTTTTTTTATACTTATCTAAATAATCAATTTTAGCATTTAAAATTATTTCATCTTGTGATGGTGTTTCCATTTCTTCTTTTTCTTCAATTAAAGTATCAACTTCATTCATTAGAGTATTTATTAAAAATTTTAAATATATATTCTTTTCTTTTACTTTTTAATTTTTTTGTTTTAACAAATTATAATAATTAAAAGTTACCTCACTTGATTTTCCTTTAAGTTCCATGAAGTAAACTTGAACTATCTCGTCATTTGCATCAATCACCATGTCTGAATCATCATTCCAAGTGACTAGGACTTTCTTTTTGTTGTCCTTGAAATTTGATTTTTCTTTATTCTTTTGTTAGAAATAATCTTTTTTCAAGTGACCAGGGCATCCACATTCAAAGCATGTCTTTTTATCTGACTTTCCCTTAAATTTGTTAAATGCCATAGAGTTCCTTCTTTTATTTTTCTATTGTGGCTTCCCTTTTAGTTTTTTGGACAGCATAACAATTTCTTCTTCCGAGTCGTCACTTGATTCTTCTTCTTTTCTTGCATTAAGAGCTAACACTTTCTTCCTAGAAGTTTCCTCATCATCATCATCATATCATTTTAACTAATGTTCATATTATTATAATTCACCAAATAAGGTTAAAGTATCCATAAAAGAAATATTAGAAGAATCTTAAATAGTGGTTACTTTTGATGCAGACCTCTTGGGCATAACCCGTAGTAATTTTTGGTTGATTTCACTTTAAGGGATTGTCTTGTCATGTAGTATCAATGAGTTCATAAGCACTAGGAATCTAGCTTGAGCTTCCTTGATAGTTTCTTCCTTTTCTAGCTTGAACATCTCGTAATCGTACATGAGCATACTTAGCTTTAGTTCCCTTACTTTTGATGTTCCTTCATGATTCACCTTCAAAATATCCCAAATCTCTTTGGTTGTGCTACATGATGACACTTTTTCTATTTTGGACTGCACCATGCTATTGAGTAATGTGTTCATTGCCTTTGAGTTGTAAGATGTCATGTACACTTCGGTTGAGTCCATTTTAGTTAGTGCTTTTTGTGTGCCATCATCATTTCTTAGAATAACTGGACCATTTTTCATGACACACCATTCCCAAGGATCCCTTTTGAGATTTTTCCTCATCCGATACTTCCAAAAGTTGTAGTTCTCAGTTCTATGTAGCAATGGTGGTCGATTAGTTGATTGCCCTTCTTTAATGTTACTTCCAAATGGTGTCATAACAAGATTTTACCCTATAAGTCACCTTTAAGACTATGATAAGTAGAGAGCTAAGTTTTGATACCAATTGAAATATAAGTAGGCACACTTAAATGGGGAGTTGAATACGTGTGTGAGTAGACAGTGTCCAATTTTTGCAAATCAATAAGACAATTTATTATGCAATCTGCTAGATTATGAAAATAGTTAACTGAATCAGGAGCTCACTCTGTTGAGTATGAAAACTGTTTACTGTAACAAAGATTTAGTTTGCTGTATATGAACTGTATAAGAGACTGTTTTGAATCTATTAACACTTTTTTAAATTGAGAAACTTTAGATAGATTAAGCAATCACATGAGCACCAAGAATTTTTACATGGTTTAGCCCCTAACCTCTACTTTAGCGACCTAATCTACGTCCAATACCAATTGGTATTGGAGACTCCTTTTATTAATTAACTTGATTTACAAATCACACTTTTACAATTCAAATTCTCAAACCTTGAGGAACTATCCCTCTTGAGAACTTATGCTTTCCTAGTGCAAACCAATGCACCCCTTGAGTTCAGTTACTCATCGAGCTTCTCAGTTCACTTGGAATTTAATTGTAAAACCACCTAACCCAAATTGGATTAGACAATAATTTAGATAAGCAATGATATGAATGAATTACATAATAAGTATGATCAAAACAAGAGAGATAAATCAAGTCTAGGCTCAAACTCTATATGCAATGATCAAGTATGAGAGTAAGAGATATCACCAATATAGCACAAAGTAATTATGCTGATAACTGAACCAAGATGTTTCTATTAGGACTTTTTTAGCAGTGTAGAACTTTACCAATGAGAGTAGTAATTTTGACCGATAGGGTGAAGTATATAAGAACATAATATAAAGCTTGTGTGCATGTTCTGTGTATCGTATTTGTTTAATGTATTTTGTTGCCTAGGGAAGGAGATGATATATATTTAAAAATTTTTCTAGCCGTTATAAATGTCACGCCCCGAAATTCACCTGTTTGCTTTTACCTTGCTAGGTTAGACTCCGTGCTGACTTTTAATGCTAAATCATTATAAATATAGATGGTTCCTTATCAACAAACCTTATCTATATGTAATTCACAGCATTACTAATAATCAGATCAATTCGTATTATCAATACCCTCATTCAGATAAACAGTTTCATAAACAAAGTTCTCATCTTAACCCTAACAATTTATCATTACAAAAATCTTAACATAAAATAATCAAAGTACAATGCAAAAAAGTGATAATGTAAAAATATAATTTGTTTATTGTTACATCATTCTCAGATAATCGTTTTTATTACATAACAAGTTAGTATGACTTAAATACAAACAATAAACGATTTATAAGAAGTATCATATTCTAACATGTTTTCTTTCTTTTTCTATTCGTTCACGAACCTCATGGATAATCATCTCTAACTGCAATAGAATTTATTTGTAAGGATGAGCTACAACAAACTTAGCAAGTCTTACAATATATAAAGATATACTCACATTGTGTTTGATTTGAAAGAATAACATTTCAATAATTTCCAATGAATAACTGAAGGTTTTATATATATATATATATATATATATATATATATATATATATATATATATATATATATATATATAATAACTCGATACAAGATTTCAACGATTGCCAAATATAGTAGACTGAGTGGTTCCTATCCCATGAACTAATGAATTAGTTCTCCGTCTCATCAATACTTTTTAACAATGTTCAATAGCATAAAGCCTTAGCAGGCATTGACCATAGTAGTACTGACAATAATTAATTTCTAAACCATTTAGGAACTAAATAATAATTATAATAGTAGTAGTAATAATAATAAAAAAACTCCTCTTATTAACTAATAATTAGTATTTTTAAAAAACTAAATTATAAATATTCAACTATTTAATTTATTTGATCACCATAGTATAAATTAAATATTCTTAATTTATTATTATGATTATGCCATCTACTTCTAAAATAAATATTATTCTTTTGCAGTGTGGCCCTTTAGGTTCTTTATATTAAACTAGTTATATAATAAATAAATTAGACTAATTATAATTCATTTACTATGAATTAAACTATTGAATTCAGAGTAAATAAATAAATATTTATCCCACAATAAGGGTAAGTTTCTTTAGCAATTCACGACTTTTCAGATAATATGAATTTCAACATTTGATTAGAATAACCTATTCTGTGAATAGTTACCATACAATTCAATCATTCTACCATACAATGTCCTAATCAAATATAAGACATAAAATTTCTGTTAAGTCTTATTTTATTTTATCATATTAATTTCAATTGTTAAATTCACAACTTTAATGTAAATTAAAAACTACTTTCTAATTTTCATTCCACATTGGCCAAGAATTTCTGAGTTATCATTTATTGAATTATATAGGACATTCTCTCTCTTTTTTATTGGAAGTGGTAGATCTTTTGTTGACCGTTCACATACCTCCATGTACAACTTATTATACTTGATCATACCCTTTGATATACCAACAAGCCTTAAGGAATATGCCAAAGTATAACTTATTATACATAAGGCACTATGATGATCCCAAGTCCAAAAATCACATGTACTACTATCATATAAGGACCTCCTATTAACATGCAAGTAAAACTCTAGTATGTGTTCCTTAAACGAGTTATGTTCAGTTAACTTATTCTCTAATAGCACCTACATATTTGCTTTAGTGTCTCTATAGAAATGATTATGAGATCAATCATCATCTTCATAAGAAAACATATAGTATGTACTAATCTATCCGAATTTACTAATTCCCATTTTAGTGATCCCACGATTAGAAATATTTTAGTGTTGAGCTATTTTGAATTTAGATTTCATCAACATAATCCTCATAATGATTCTAAAAGCATTACTAAAAAAATATGGGCTTACCATTTAATTAATTCAGTTAATTAATCATGAATAAAGAGATGTCTTGAAACTTTTATTAATAAATGAATAAGATTATAAAGTATATGTCTTATCACATCAAATGTGCTTGATTTCAGGGCATGCTACTTTCAACATCATTCTCAGATAATCATTCTTATTACATAACAAGTCAGCATGACTTGAATACAAAAGATAAACGATTTATAACAAGTATCATATTCTAACATATCTTCTTTCTTTTCCTGTTCATTCACGAACCTTCTGGATTATCATCTATAACTGCAAATAGAATTTATTTCCAGAGGATGAGCTACAACAAGCTCAGCAAGTCTAACACTGTATAATGATATACTCACACTGTGTTTGATTTGAAAGAATAACATTTCAAAAATTTCCAATGAATAAATAAGGGTTATATATATATATAGAATAACTCGATACAAGATTTCAACGATTGTTAATATAGTAGATTGAGTGGTTCCTAACCCGTGAACTAATGAATTAGTTCTCTATGTCATTAATACATTTTGCCAATGTTCAATACCATAAAGCCTTAGCAGGCATTGACGACATTAGTACTGACTGTAATTAATTCATAAACCATTTAGGAACTAAATAATAATTATAATAGTAGTAATAATAATGATAAGACTCATCTTATTAATTTATAATTAGTATTTTCAAAATACTAAATTATAAATATTCAGCTATTTAATTTATTTTATCACCATAGTATAAATTAAATATTTTTAATTTATTATTACGATTATCCCATCCGCTTCTAAAATAAATATTATTCTTTTGCAGTGTTACCCTTTGGGTTTGTCATATTAAACCGATTGTATAATAAATAAATTAATACAATTCTAATTCATTTATTTTGAATTAAACTCCTGAATTCAGAATAAATAAATAAATATTTATCCCACAATAAGGGTAAGTCCCCTTAGCAATTCACATATTTAAGTCCCCTTAGCAATTCACATATTTTCAGATAATATGAATTTCAACATTTGATCGCAAGAACCTATTCCGCGAATAGTTACCATACAATTCAATCATTCTACCATATAATAGCCTAATCAAATATAAGACATGAAATTTATATCAAGTCTTATTTTATTTTATCATATTCATATCAATTCTCAAATGCACAACTCTAATGTAAATTAGAAACTACTTTCTAATTTTCATTCCACATTGGCCAAGGATTTCTGAGTTATCATTTATCGAATTACATAGGGAATTCTCTCTCTTCTACTGGAAATGGTAGATCCTTTGTTGACCATTCACCTACCTCCATGTATAACTTATTATACCTGATCATACCATTTGATATACTAACAAGCCTTAAGAAATATGCGAAAGTATAACTCATCATACACAAGGTACTATGATGATCTCAAGTCCAAGGATCACATGTACTACTATTACATAAAGAACTCCTATCAACATACAAGTAAAACTCCAGTAGGTGTTCCTTAAACGAGTTACATTTAGTTAACTTATTCTCTAATAGCACTTATATATTTGCTTTAGTGTTTCTACATAAATTAATATAAGATCAATCATCCTCTTCATAAGAACAAATATAATTTGTACTAATCTATTCAGATTTATTAATCCCTATTTTAGTGATCCCACGATTAGGAATATTTTAGTTTTGAGCTATCTTGAATTTAGATCTCATTAGCATAATCATCATCATGATTTTAAAAATATTACTAAAAAACTATGGATTTATCTATTTAATTAATTTAGCCAATTAATCATGAATAAAGAGATGCCTTAAAACTTTTATTAATAAACGAATAAGATTACAAAGTATATGTTTTATTACATCAAATGTGATTGGTTTCAGGACATACTACTTTCAACATCATTCCCAACTAATCATTCTTATTACATAACAAGTCAGTATGACTTGAATGCAAAAGATAAACAGTTTATAACAAGTATCCTATTCTAACATGTCTTCTTTCTTTTCTTGTTCGACCACAAACCTCCTAGATTATCATCTCTAACTACAAATAGAATTTATTTGCAATGATGAGCTACAACAAACTCAACAAGTCGAACAATGTATAAAGATATACTTACACTATGTTTAATTTGAAAGAATAGCATTTCAATAATTTTTAATGAATAACTGAGGGTTTGATATATATATACAGAATAACTCGATATACAAGATTTTAAAAATTGTCAATATAGTAGACTGAGTGATTCTAACCCACGAACTAATGAAATAGTTCCCCATCTCATAAATACTTTTTACCAAAGTTCAATACCATAAAGCCTTAGCAAGCATTGCCAACATTAGTACTGGTAGTATAGTTAGATAGGTTTTCTAACACACATTAAACTCCTGCCCATACAAGAGAGTGTTTTTTAACTCAGATACTAACATGTGTTTTCAATTGAAATTTAACAAACACTAACACGTTATACAAAACACATGAATTTTTCACCGTTCTGTCAATTGTATACGACTTAGAACGTTTTATGGATATCTTATAGGGGATCAACCTAATAATATCAGATGTATATACATATCATCAACATTATTGCGAACAACAATCAATCATTTCGACTTCCCGACATAGACACATTATCATATGATCTAGGTTTGTTCAACTCAGTTAGATTTCTTACCAAAGCAATTTGGTTTTGACAAAACAGTTTATGCTCGATAAAGAATAACATTTCAATCGAATGAAAATTTAGTTCCCAAGTTATGCTGTAAAGAAGCAATAACTATTACAAATATTTGATAACACATTTCACATAATAATGAATTTCATAATTCAAATGAAATCCAACGGTTAAAATCACGTTGTTGCACGGAGTGCAAGAGAAATACGACTTGCCTATTTCGTAGGATATAGTTTAGGCTAATTTCATTTCTTTGTTCAACCTACATAGCAAGTGAGATAGACATACATTTAGTCATAATAAGATTCAGTACAATGGCTCCCTATAAATAACCTTAAATCATGGCCCTAACTTCATATTTCTAAATTTTACGATTACTGACTTTGAAACTCGTTAAAATCAGAGCTAAATTCAAACCAACTTGGAATTGGTTCAACTTTGGTTAATAACCTATGTATAACATGGTTTAACTACTCCTATAGGTGGTATAAAATCCAAAATACTCGAGCTCAAAAAGTCCGAAAATAACCCTTTAAAATAAGTTGACCCAAAGGTCTAGTCACTAAAATGACCCCATCTCACTAAAATAGTCATAACTTCTTCGTTTTAAAATATTTTTAGGTGATTCAAGCACCCACGGCTTTGTAACACCCCCTTTACAACTTTGCTTCAGCTCAAACCATTTGATTTTAGCTATAAAGGGTTGTAAGTTTGCTCAGAAGGACATGATGAAAACTCTGATCCGTTTGACAAAACTTGATGTAACAAGCATATTTTATGACTCAATAATATCTTAAAATATAATCATAAACCTATGTAAGTAAGATTTCATGATTCATTCTCAAGAACACATGAACTAGAATGAAGAACATCAAAACTAGGTTTTCTTACCTCTTGAAGTGCAATCTTTAATTCTCTTTATTGCTTAAGCATTTTTCTCTACTAATTATATTCAGCTATTTAGCTTTGATTGAAGGTGAATTGGTGAGTTAAAACATTAGAAGTGGCTGCTATTTATGGGCAAGCAAGGTTCAGGGCTTTATGGTCATTTTGACATGCTTTAAAGCTTGTCATACCTTGACTTATTGTGGGCTAGACAAGTGGCACATGCTTGTCATGGTAAGCATGACAAAGCATGATAAGTGGCACGTGATTGGCATGCTTGACGTGCTATGGAATACCAAATCCATGTACTTTGATCCAGTTAGTCCATTTTGATTTTGTTTGAATTTCTAGGGTTTTGCTTGGTTAACTAAGTTGCTACATGGATTGCAATCCATATCCTTTACTCCTATTGGTCTATAATGGTTTTGTTTAAGTCTTCCTTGATTTTGATTGGTCTATAACATTTCACTTGGATTGGTTTAATAAATCTAATTAGCTTAACCTTAATTAGGATTTTAACTAGCATGATTAGTGATTAAACCTAAGTAGCTTAGTCCCGAAGCACGACACATCAGCTTGTTATCGTAAGAACAACAAATTAGCTTGCCAAAACGAATACATTCCTAAGCTCGTCGGTGAAAAAAATTTCTAAGTACGACATTTTTTGCATTTTTCTCTAGAAATATTTTTTGACCTAATTCATTATTTATACAATATAATCACATAACACTTGCTTCGAGATATCATTACAATCTTTTATCAAGTACATATGTTACACAATACAAATCTCATTTGGGTTTAAGGTTATCAATTTATTGATACCTAGTTTTTAGGTTATTCATCTTAATCTTAAATTTTTACGATCGCGTTTTCGAGTTATTTTAGGTTTTCATAATACTTAAGGTTTTAAATTATTAACCTCCATTTATTCTCTTTAAGATTATATTTAATAGCCTTAGAAATATTTAGGTTATTACATTCACCCTTACTTATAAGAATTACCATAATTACTTAAGAGAAATTATAGAAAGATTCAATTCCTTTAATTATGGTAACCACGAATTGATATTCCTAACTGATTAACCAATTCAATTAACATGGAAAGTCTAATTAATCTAATTTCATGATTTTCGTTTAGTATATGATCAACCCAACTGTGATTAACACATTTATTGCATGTCCAATTAATAACAAATTTTATATTAGAAGGAAACAATGACTACTTTACAAAAGTCTATTTTAAACTTTTTATTTAAAACATTGATTAATTATTTTCTTGTAGAAAAGGCTTTGAAAAATTAAATTAGGTTTTCGTGTATGCAATGCGATCAAATAGTCTTGATTGAATTCTTACATGGATCCTAGATGACTCAATCTAAATTATGTTCCACTTTTGAGATCGAAACCAGTTTGGTTATACAGTCTATTGTATAACACTTCTTGATCCAGCTCAATCCAACCTTGTATTCCAACTTGCTGTATTTATACTGCTTTGTTCTGCTTAATCCAACTCAGTTCCTAGCTTGTTGTATTGATGCTTCTTAATGCATTTCAATTCTCAGCTTGTTATATTGATGCATATAGCTGATTTTACATTCAAGATGCTTAATAGGCCTGTTGTATGGTTAGTATAATAACACAAGAACTTGGCATAAATAGGAAGTCATCATAAAAACACAAGAACAGAGTGTGACCAAGTCAATACTTATTCTCTAATAAACACTTACATACTTGCTTTAGTGTTTCCATACAAATGACTTCTAAAGAGCAAGCATAGTATGTACTAATCTATCTGGATTCACTAATCATCATTTTAGTGATCTCGCGATTTGGAACTTTTAGTTTTGAGTTTTCTTGAATTTAGATCTCATTAGC
Organism: Hedera helix; assembly: GCA_947179155.2. Lineage (NCBI taxonomy): Eukaryota > Viridiplantae > Streptophyta > Magnoliopsida > Apiales > Araliaceae > Hedera > Hedera helix. The sequence continues at coordinate 21,754,004 of OX359272.1, read as the reverse complement.
ATAATCAACATTATGATTCTAAAGTTACTGCTCCAAAACTATAGGCTTATCCATTTAATTAATTCAACCAATTAATCATAAATAAAGAAATATCTTTTAATAAAACTTTTATTAATAAATGAATAAGATTACAAAGAATATACTTATCATATCAACATATGATTGGTTTGAGGGCATACTAATTTCACTAGGTTTAAAAAAATATATAAATTTAATATTTGTACAAAACAATAATCACACACATTTAATCACATAACTCATAGTTTAAACCATAAACTCAACCTTTTATTAATCATGAAAGATTACATTACAAGTTCTTATAAAGGTTCTGAATATTATATTCACCCATCTTTATAAGAATTTCATCCTCGAAATTAATCTATAATACTAATTAAACAAAAAGGATGCTTTCTTCAGTTTCTCCTCAAACTCCTACGAGGCTTATTGATTCCTCTTAATCATTCCACTTCTTTTTTCGGGAAAAATTCCTTGCTTCATGGTCTATAACACCATTGCTGAAACACCCATTATTCTTAGGATTTGGACATTTAGTAGCAAAGTGCCCCTTCTATCCATAATTATAGCAAAGGGCAATTCCTTGTTTGATGGTCTATAACACCTGATTGGTCGGGCTTACTTATATCTTCTTGATGGTATTGGTTTTGTGAACCAAGCTGCCTTATATCACCTTGTCTTGTTCGACCTTGGCTTTGTGAAGTTATTTCAGATAGATGTGCATTTTACTTGTGACACCCCCAAATATGAATCCCTTGAACCTCGGGTTCAGTGATCACGATCCAATACTTATACAACATTCATAAACTTAACCTTCAATAACTCGCAAAAAATATAAATAAATTTATTAGAAAATGTACCATTATCCCAAGTTCCCTTAACCTTAAATACATACATCATCTCATTAAACAAAAAAGTTATATATGGCATAATAATAATAAACTTGCTTCTACACAATCCACTTGGTTGCTTTTCCTTTACCTTTGTCCTTCTCAGAATATTCAGGCTTTGCTAAAAATTAGTTCATGATATAGCAAGGGTGAGCAACTACTTTGCTTAGCAAATTTAGATAAGCAATGAAGATATATCATGAATGAAAATGAATTACTTTTTTATGAACTTCAATAATATACAAAATTATGAAGGCTTGCAACATACAAACATACTATATTCAATAAAAGAATTTGTAGAATATTTACTGTTGAGTTAGTCAAAAAGAACCAAGAACATACATGAGAACTTTTTAGCTTTGAACTGAATATCTCAGAAGTAAGGAGGGCTTGTTAGGGCATATCTGACTGCCTCGAGAGTAATTAACAATTATTAAACTGTAAATACTCAAACTGGACACTTAAGGGAATTAGACCTCTTGTATCCAATGTACATGTATAACATTCAGTTATAGTGTGTTCAAAGATTTCCATTTCAATATAGAATAACCCATTATAAAGATTGTTCTACTCAGTCTTACTATACGAGCCCACACCAACTATTGGTTTGGATAGATTTTCAAAAATATTCAAAGTAATAAATTAATACATGCAAATGTCTAGCCGAAATAATTGGCATAGACCCTCTTCTTAATTAGTTCATATATAGAACTAGTATATACAATGTCTACCCAGAACAATTGACTTAGACCTATTTCTTAACCAGTTCATATTTAGAACAAGACATCTGAATGCACATAAGTGCGAATACCAATAAACAATAATGATTTGGAATAATTATCACTAATTAATCCAGCTTTGAACAATAAAATAATTGTAAGTTCACAATAACTTGCGCAATGAAACGAGTTTGTTTCAAAAGAACTAAGGTTCAAAAAAACTTGTCTGTTCCACTAACTACTGCTACACAACTCAATTAACTTCATTGGGATGACCTAAAATTTAACACGTTGATATCCCAATCAGTATATCATATAACCTTATTATACAACACTTAAATCATCTAACATTTAATCATAACATTTAATCACTTAGTAATATTATCAACCTTTGATACTATTGCAATCATATAATTATCACTTAATTACATCATAATATTATCACATTAGATAAGATATTAACCACAAATAAATATTATTAACTATTTAACAATATTTTAATCATTTATGAATATCATTAATTATTCTAATAATATTTTTTTTTATCATCAATATTATTACTCATGTAATAATCCTGTTAATCTCTTAATTATTTCAAACACTTATTAACATTATTAATCATTTAATAATGTCTTACACTATTTTCATTAATATCATTTATTAAATAATATCTCAATCCTATATAAATATTATTAACAATTTAATAATATTTTACCCTCATAATAATATTATTAATCATTTAATAATATTTTATTTCTTTGTGAGTATTATTAACATTTTAATAATATATTATTCACATACTAATATTATTATCCATTTTAAAACATTTTAATCCTTTATTAATATTATTAATCATTTGATAATATTTTATTCTCTCACTAATACTATTAATCATTTAACAAAATTTTATTCACTTATTAATATTATTAACCATTTAATAATATTTTTATTATTTATTAATATTATTAATCATTTAATAATATTTAATTTATTTACTAATATTATTAATTATTTTATAATATTTTATTCCCTGATTAATATTATTAACTATTTAATAATATTTTATTATCTTACTAATATTACTATTTATTTAATAATATTTTAATTTTGTTAAATATTATTATTGTATTAACTTACATTTTTTGACATATTTTATACACAAAAGATCTGACCCGACCCATTTGGACCGACCCGGCCCAATTGAATTAACTTGATTTGTCAAAAATCTAGGACCACCTGTAATGATCACGAATTCTATATGTCATTGTAATTATAATTATTAAATAATTAGCAATGAATTAAAATTTTTGTACTAATTAATTGTGCATTGATGTAATTAAATGAATATACATATGTATGTGTGTATTTATTTAATAAAAAAGTAAGGTGATAGAATTAATAAAAACAAATCTAATTGTATTATATTTTTAAGTTCAAATTAAGTATTAAACAAGGTCCAATTAATTAACCTAGTAACCCATGTATTAAATTAAATATTGGTTCATGTCATAATTAAACTAGCCTAATGTTTGTTTAATTAAATGTATCGTGAGTTAGTTAAATGGGAGCCCAATGGAATAAATAAATTAAGCCCAAACAGATTAAATAAATATGCTCAACACATTTAATTTTTAAGACCAAAGTGGAGCCCAAACGGAAGTCAAAATTGATCAATGAGGGGGGCCCATATAGGGTGACTTGTTGAGCTATGTTGCTTCAATTTCACATTTCACTTTAGTTGCTAACTACCCTAGTCAATCAACATGTCAATCCTTATGTCAATCTATCAAATAGTAATCTAGATTAGCTCATAATTTAACCAATGTTAGTTGATTAGTGAATGTTGATGATGATTAAGGAAGTTCTATAAATAGAATGCTCCACACCTTGGTTGTGTTGGTTAGTCATTTGCTAGATCAAAAAGGGAGAAAATAGAGAGCTTTCAATAGAAAAAAGTAGGAGAATTCTTGTAACTTTGAGAATCCACCAAGAAAATTGCTAGAGAATAGTCAAGGTGGAGTCACTAACAAGGTTCATAGCCAAGAGAAGAAGAGTATTCAAGTCCAAGAGGTTGAAAAGTGTTATACATCTTCCTTATTTCATTTTAAGGGTCTATATATGTTTTCTATAGTCAAAATATATTTTTTAACTGATCAAAAGTTATTTAGATGCTCTAAAAGTCTAAAACTATGATATATAGGTATATTCATGTTTTGATACATTTATTACATATATTTATATATGTGATATGCAAATAAATGAAAGAAAAGTTCATATAATATTTTACCGGTAAACCGTAGGTAGCTAAGTGCTATTTATTATTGTAGTTAGAAATGTATAAGTTAGATATGTGATTCCTATGGCTAGAAAATTGTATGTATGAGTTACGAAGATAACACAACTTAAATCTCTAAAAAATATGAAAAAAACAAAGAAGTTATGGCTCTTATCGCAAAATATATCGATTTTGAAACCCTAGGTGGTTTGATATTAAATTTCAGGTCAAAACGTTTTCAAAAATGTTATCGAACCATGAAATGTTGTAAAACAAGAAGTTAGGAAGATAACAACACTGATTTTGTGTTATTTGGATGTGTAGATTTTATTTTATGCAAGTTTGAATCAAAGAATTAAAGTTAGAAAATTAGGATTTTGAAAAACAGAGCTACTTTCGCAGCGGTAGGTCTCACCGCCGCAGTTGTGACGCCCCCAAATTCGGGTCCTAATTACCCGAAACTGGTCGTCACGATCCAATACAAACATCTACCTCTAAACAACATACAATAACTAAATGCGGAATAATAAACATATGTTGTTCATTCAAAAGGTGTTACTAGTCCCAAGATACGATAACCTTACAACAAATGTACACAAATACCCTTAATAAAGCACTTCGGGTTTACATTACATAACAAGTAATTTAGTTAACTAAAAGGTTGTATCCTGAAGTCTATCACTTCATCTTTTCCTTACCCTTGTTCTTCCCAGAAGTCTCGGGTTTCACTGCAATAATGTTCATGATATAGAAAAGGTGAACAACTAGTTTGCTTAACAAGTGTAACTAACAATAAGAGAAAGTATATATCATGAATGAAAGGGAATAGCTGAAACAATTCAACAATATGAATAACATAAGCAGGAATAATGATTTGCTTTTAAAATCAAGATAGCGAAATAGACTATAAACTATAAACATCCACTGGAGTCAATAGTAGGTTGACCCAATAGTTACTACCAGAAATATGTACCCGAGGGGATCCGCCTCAGTACAATATGTGTACGCATAACATTTAATTTTCTTGTTTTGTACCTGATATTAGATACAGGATACTCCCTTATAATAGGGAGGTGTTCATAGTCCAAGAATCCGCATCTTCAATGATTTGAATAACTTTTAAAATCTTTAACATAAATGTCTAGCCGAACAATGACTTAGACCTACTTTGAACAGTTCTTTAAACAATAGGACGTTAAATAAAGTACAAGTCAAAGACCGTACAAGATCAAGTGCACCAAGTGCGAATAACAACAACATCGATGTGGAATAATTGTAAAGTAATTTAAACCACTTTAAACATGCTTGAAATTATAATTCAAGCTTAAATAAATAACTTGCTCAATAAAATGAGTTTAGAGATAGGGAACTTGTCTGTCTGCTCAGCTACAATTAATGTCTAGCTTTAACTAACTGACTTGGAAAGACCTAACATTAATAAAGTTGGTCTAATAATTAGTACGACGTATTTGCACAACTATACGCTCACTAAAGAACTTATCTTTCACATAAGTACTAACACATAATTTACATCAGTCAAAACAATATTATAAACCTTATAGACCCTTAATCATATTATGTTAATAATTTAATAAGTTAGAAAATATTTTTCTTAAGTGTTGGACACTTATTAAACCCTTACACCATTTATTACAATTAATTGCAATATTAACTTCAAATTATCTTATTAACTCAAACTCTATTCAATTACTATTTAATCTTGATTAAATAGAAATTAATTAATTATCTTTAGTTATTAGTTAAAATAAATAATAACTAATTGTACTTACTTATTATTTAATAATAATTAAATAATAAATAATTATTGATTTAATTTTAACCTTCTTTAATTTAATATTAATCAACTAATAATTAACTAAGTAATTAACATCACTTATTATTTAATTTAAGGAAATTGAATAATAGTTTATTAATTTTAATCTTCTTTAAGTATTATTTAATGCCAAATAAATAATAATTAATTATTTTATTTATTTTAATTATTATTTAAGGTTAAATAAAAATCAATTTATTTATCTTTTCTTATTATTTAAATTAAATAATAAATTATTAATCTAATAACTTAATTTCCATTAATCATTATTTAATGGTAATTAAATATTAATTAATTAATTAATTATCCTTCTTTATTATTTTATAATATTTAAATAATAATTAATTAATTTATAAAATTTTATCTCTCTTTAATTATTATTTAATAGGAATTAAAAAATAATTGCTAATTTATCACCTTTATTTATTATTAACATTTTAAATAATAAATAATTAATAAAAAATTTATTTATTTATGTTAACCATAATTTAGCTAACTAGATTAATATTTATAATATTAAATATTAAACTTAATGAAAAATATCATCCTAAAAATCATTTTTGCATTATTATTATTTTTGTTATAATTTTTAATCAATTTTCAAACATTTAAATTAATTGAAATTTATCCAGAATGCCAATTCTGTAATTAAAATGAAAAGCCTAGGGGAAGGGCAATCTGGTAATTGCACAAGAAAAATTTTCTTCTGCGCATTACGCGTGCATAACCGAATCACGGGCCAAAATAATGCTGTTTTGAAGAACCGGAAACGACTTCCGCGCATTGCGCACGGGTTATCTTTTTATACGCCAAACGACGTCATTTGGCTCTGCGTCTGGCAGAAAAATAATGGCGCACAATGCGCGACCAGCTTTTTTTTTTTTAACAAATTGTCCACAGTACCCGGAATACACCACTTAATAAAAATTATACCTTCAAGTAAGCTTTAACTCCTCAATAAAAATCCAAAAAAATTGTCAATCACTTAATATCAATTTATAACATGAAAATTTATTTTTTCCTGATTTAATTCCATTTTTTTCATAAAAATTATTGTACCAAATAAACTAATACAAATCATAACTTTTTGTGTATAACTCCATTTTGAGTGATTCAAACTTTGTTTTTCTCACGATTTAATGTTCTATAATATTAGAAAATTAAATCTAAATTTTATAAATAAAAAAAAATTTGTCATTATTTTGAGACTTGTTTACACAATACCAAACACATGTTTTTAGCATACAAGATATACTAAAATAAAAACCAAGCATTTTAAACTCAAGCATGACATAAATATTACTAATATACATTACTAACTATATTAACATGTTTATACTAACATGATGGTTTATTTAATTTAAAAATAAAGCTGAATTTAAAATAACAATTACCTTGTTTTAATGGCTATCTTCCTTTTTTTTTTTCCAAAATAGGTTGTGAAACTTGAAGACATAAACCAAGAACTCCTTCTCTACCTTCTCATTGACCTCTCTCAAAATACTTTGCTCTCAATATAGCTTTCTCTCAAACTCTCTCTTTTGGACTTGGAAAAAAATGAAATGCAAATGTTCTACAAATACAAGTATACTTCTAAAAATATTAGATACACAAATTATATCTAATACTCTAGACCATCATGAAGCTATCTTGGATACTTACACAAGAGATGAACTAAGGACTAGAGTTGGTAAAAAGAGGGATGGTGTCCATGTACTACAAAAATAATGCAAGCAACCATTAATAAAATAAATAAAAATAAAACAAAACAAAAATCATTTTGCTCTCTATATCTAGCATACACGGCTGATGGTGAAGATTTTGTCCCAGAAAGATGGTCACAAATCATTTTTTTAATAATTAATAAGTTACACCATTAATTCCAAGTAGACTCATAATTTGGACTTCATTTAGAATCTAATGGACTCCTAATAAATCACTTGGACTACTACCTAGTTAAGTTCATTTAATTCATCATTGAACTATTTAATTATGACCCAAATGATTAGTTTTTAATTTTGTTACACATTAATTATCCAATCCATGATTAAATAAATAATTAGATTAAATAAATAACTAGATACTCTAACCTATTAGTATTAAATTATTAAATGGACTAACAAATATTATTATTAATATTTTACATTGTTCACATTAATTAATAATCATATTAATTAATTTAACAAATTTAATTAACTCATTATATTCAATTTAATTGAATATTTAATTAATAGGAAACTTAACAATTATTTTAATATTAAAACTGTAAGACCCCGAATCTTATGAAATATAAAATTTAATTTTTCTTCATATATATTTTTCTGAAACAGTAAGTGGTTAAATCGATAAAGTTTAAAGTTAAGGATGTTATGTGCAAATTTTATTTTGTTGGACAATATTCGTTTTGTCGGGGAATATTCGGGCCGTACGACGGCGCCGAAATAACAAATTTTTGGTGGACCCCACAACGGAATATTTGTCGGATATAGAAAACGACAGAAGTAACATTTTTAATAAAAATAGTCAACGGTGCTAACTGTTAAAATACCGGTGATAAAAGAATAGTAGCATACGGTAATTTATGGTATTTTACTGTAGCATGCGGTACTCTACAGTAGCACACGGTATTGCACAGTGTCTCATATTATTGACACCGTAACTGTTACGCATCATTTTATCAATAATTGTCACTGCATAATATTTTATATTATCAATTCAATTATTGTTGCTACACAGTATTTTGCATTATTGATTCAATAATTGTCATTACACTGTATTTCATATCATTGAGTCAATAATTGTTGGTGCACTGTAGTTTAAAATTATTGAATCTAATAATTGTAACAGTAGCAAATACACTATAATTTATATTATTAAATTAATAAAAATATGTAACGTGTTTCTTACATTATTGTGGTAACATTATTTTATATGTTGGACTCACAGGAAGAATAAATAAATAAATAAATAATAAAATAATTAATTTTACTATTTGAAATAGTAACGTGAATAGTAAGTGAATAGTAAGAAACATGTGGACCCATTGGTGGGGCCCACATGGTTGGTGAAGTTTGAAATTGGCTGGGGAATTTTTCTGCGCAGCCCGCGTGCTGCTCTTCAGCCTGGCGTGCAGCAGCTTCACCTACCACTAGGGCTGCAAACGATCCGAACCGAACCGAACATTGTCGAACTCGAACCGAACTCGAACCACATTAGTCGAACTCGAACATGTTCGAGTAGCACTATCGAACCAACGCACTTGTGCGAGTTCGGTTCGTTAGTGTTCGCGAACAGTTCGCGAACATGTTCGAGTTCGCGAACATGTTCGAGTTCGACTATATGCTCGAGTTCGACTATAATGCTCGAGTTCACGAGCATACTCGAGTTCGCGAGCATGCTCGTGTTCGCGAGCATGCTCGAGTTCGCCTATAATGCTCGAGTTCGCCTATAATGCTCGAGTTCGCAAATATTAGGCTAAATATTTTTATTTTTTTAAAATAAAATTTAAATTTAATTACAAGGCTAAGAGGACTCAGATACTCGAGTTTATTTAGGAATTAGGAATAGCCAAAAAAGATATAATATATCATAATATCATATTATAATATATTCATATATATTAAATTAGTAGTAGTGGTCAATATTATTGTTAATTACTTAATTAGTCTAGAATAAATAAATATTACTACTTTCAATTAACTCAAAAAAGGGCGATATTACTACTTCCTCAATTAATTAATTATTTTCATATTTTTGTATTTTTTACTTTTAGGTAAAACAAAAGAAAAAAAAATACTCCATTTATTTCATAAAAAGAGTCTTATTTGAGATTTTTTTATAATGAAATTATAAAATTTTAAAATTTAAAATTATGTGAATTTAGTTGATTTAGATTAATTCAATATCTAATAAACTAATATTGTTAAGTTGTTACCCTTGAAATGTATTACTACTAGATACTTCTTCCATTCTCAAATATAAGTAATAAGATCAACTGCTCAAGTATGAATTTTTAATTCAAAAGGAATGTGGTAATTAACTTTTGAATAACATAAATCTTGAGAATTATTTTATAAAAAGTTTATAATTTTCATAATTATATTGTTTAAAACTAAATAATTTTTTTCTAAAAAACTAAAGTAATATATTAAATTTTACAATTTTGTAAATTAACTACAATTCTAATATCAAATGCTCAAAGTAATTTAGAGACTTTTTGTGTTTTTGTTTTTTTTCTCACCTTTTTGCTTATTTTAATTTAAATTATTAACTCATTTTAATTTCATGCAAACGGTACCGTGACATTGCTTTATTGGATTATTAAACTTTTTAAACACTATTTTTTATACTAAATATGATTACTTAATTGCATAAAACAAAGTTAGTTAATTATTTTTTCTCACCGTCTCACATATACATTATAAGTCTGTAATACTAAAAAATTTAAAATTTTTAAAATCAAGTTTGCACTTTTAATTATATGGTTGATGGACAATAGGTTGATGTAAACAACGATTATTACTCTATTAGTGAAGTCTCGATACATTGATAACTTGATTTCTCTATTCTCTATCTTAATTTGGCAATTTCAATAATTCAAGCAAATGTAAGCAATTGTATTGTATCATTCTTTAATTAATGTCAAATTGTCATTGCATGAAGATTAATGACATTATTTATATGATTTATGACATGGGTTATAATTTATTAAATTATCAATAATATAAATTGTAATAATCTAACAATCATTGTTAAAAAATTTATGAAAATATTACAATTATTTTAATTAAATTACATGTGAAGAAGTACACATTATTATTTATTAATTATTTAATAAAAATGTGTACTTTTAATCAATTATTAAAAAAACAAAAAGATGTTTAAGTAATAAAAAAAGAAAATTACTAAAAAATTAACAATTATTGATAAGACAAACTTTAAGATTTAATATGAAATAACTAATTATTTGTATTTAGAATTTAAAAATATTAAACATGTAAGAAATACAATTCAAACTGGAGCAGCTAACGAACCGAACCGAGCCGAGCCGAACCGAACCGAACCGAGCTGCGTCGAACACTAGCATAGTCGAACCGAACTCGAACCGAACCGAACCGAACCGTTCACGAACATAGTCGAACCGAACCACATGGTTCGCGAACATGTTCGATCGAGCAATCGAACTCGATGCTATGTGCGAGTTCGGCTCGAAAAAAAAACTGGTCGAACCCGAACCGAACCGAACTCGAACCGAACTCGAACCGGTTCGCGAACGGTTCGGTTCGTTTGCAGCTCTACCTACCACGCATAGTGAAATTTTTCTCCTATAAATAGCTTGCTCAACTGAATAGAAAAATCACACCTAAAACATAAAAATTTTTTATAAGAATTTTATGAGTTTTCTCTGAGAATAGTAAGGTTATTTTGAGAGTTTGAAAGCCAAAAGGAGTGCAGAAATTTTTCAAGTAAGTCTTTTATTAAAGAGTAGTAATTTCATAAATTCCTATATTTCACGGTATTCACAAATCTTTTTTTAGAAGACTCTTCTATTAGAAGATTCATTTTAAAAGCTTTCTTTGGAAGATTTATTTTGGAATATTACTTTAAAAACTATTTTAAAGTTGTTATATTATACTACAAAAATTATGTTAAATATATATAATTTTGATAATTCATATTATACGAGTTATCATACACTTTAAAATTTATATGTGGTAATTACTAATTTTATTATAAATATATAGGTTGATCAACCTCATTTAAATCAATATCCAGTCACGAGAAAAGGTAAGGGGTATCACTCTTTTCATCATCATAAATGGATATTATTTTCTTTCTTACTTGAAGGGATTATCATTCTTTGATTCTCGAAAATAATATCGTTTCTTTCTTGTGCCATTTACTTCCATGTATTAAATTGTGGGAATAACCTTACGGCGCGGTTTACCGCCTGTTGGTGAATAACCTTTTGTATTCATTCCTTATTAATCTTTGAGAATAACCTTACGGTACGGATTATCGCCTGTTTGGTGAATAACTCTTCGTATTCAAATTGATGGGAATAACCTTACGGCGCGGATTATCGTCTGTTTGGTGAATAACTCTTCGTATTCAAATTGATGGGAATAACCTTACGGCGCGGATTACCGCCTGTTGGTGAATAACCCTTTTTATTTGTCTCGTGTGAAAATAATTTGTCTACACGAATTATCACATGACACTTTTATTCCATATTCGTAAGTGATATCATTTTCCTTTATACTCATAAGGGATACCATCTTTTTCATCTTCCATTATTCAAAATTACTATGGTAAGGGATATTAATTTCCTTCACCTTTTGTTAATCAAACCTGCTACGGTAAGGGATATTATTTTTTTCCATACACCTAAATCGAAACTTATTATGGAACTATTGCTTCTATAATTCCTGAAAATATTATATGTTCCATAATAGTTGAATTTCATTATTTCAACTGAACCTTCCTATTTTCTGAACATTTCTATTGAACTGTAATCGTTATTCTGAACTGTGGATCTGTTCATCATTTGTATCACTGTTATTTGTATTAATCATCAAGAATCAAGCTGTTGTGAATATCTGTGGCCGGGGGCACATATGTGATATAATTGTTGAACAAATGATAGGTTAAAGGCGATATACTAGGTTAAAGGCGATACATCTGTTCGGTGTCTTTTATGGCACGTGGTGAATGTTCTCTTTGGCCCGTAGTGCAAAGATGAACTGTTGGTTGGTATGATTATGACCAAAGGCTGAATCTGGTATAATCATGATCGTTGGTGTTATATTGAATGTCTTTGGCCCGTAGTGCAAAGATGAACTGTTGATCTGCATGATTATGACCAGGAACTGTGAAGTTGTATTATCTTGACTAATGATATTTTAGATGATAAAAGTTGATGATATTTTTACTAAAAAGAGAAGCGGGTGGACATTATAGTCTGCATTATTCTTCTAATAGATTGCTCATTCCGCTGCTATTATTGATCTGAACATTGTTTAAGAATTTAACTACAGTTTTTGATATAAACCTTGTAGTCTATTGTATTCAGAACTCAATTGTTGAAGACTAATGATAATTTATTCGTCATTATCTTAGTCATGATATTTCTTACTGGGCTATTTGAGCTCACCCTTTCTTTTGTTCCATTGTTTTTCAACAGAAGATGAAAACGTAACAGGGTCTAGCCGGGGAATGGAGTGAGAGTCTGAGGAATAACTGTCGTAGTCTTCACGTGTTGTAAAATAGTGTGGCAATAATAGTGAAGACTTAGTTGTGTATTATTATACACTGTATTGTTGTACGTTGTGCTTTGTTGTAATAATTTTGTTGTATTCTTTTGACGACTCAAGTTTGGGCTGTGTGGGCTCAGATTTGGGGGCGTCACAGTTGGCATCAGAGCCTAGGGATATGGTCTTTAATGGAGATCTGGGTAGAACTAGGAGGGGAGAGACGAATATAATCAGTCACTAGTGTGTCCCACCTAAATTAGATTTTATTATCTAATGAGTTGATTTGAATATAGGGACATGAAGTGATGAGTCAGTTTGTTTGAACTAACAATTATTTTGTGACCACAGTTAAGTATGACATCTGGAAATCAAGAGGTTAACTATGGAATACCCGAAGCAAATGTAGCCGAGAATCAGGAGGCCCCAAACAATCCTCCTGCCAACTCAGGAAATAATGTTCCTGATAACATGATGAACGATGGATTCTTTAGGAATTTCATGCAGTTCATACAGAATCAAGCAAGAGGAAATCCAGTCAATAATAACGGTAGAAACGCTGGTAATTTGAGGATGGTCACTGTCAAGCAATTTAAAGAATTGGGACCACCTGAATTCCACGGGAAACCTAACCCACTCAAAGCGAAGGCATGGCTAAAGCAGACGACAAAAATACTTGATGTCTTACAATGCGCTGATGATCATAAGGTGCCATTTGCCACTTTTATGTTACGAGGTGAGGCGGATCATTGGTGGGAAGCGGTAAAACGTATCCAACCTTCAACACTCGAAATGTCTTGGACAGAATTCTAAGAACTGTTTAACGAGAAGTATTTCCCAGAAAGCATCCGCCATATGAAAGAGGTGGAATTCATTAAGCTGGAGCAGGGAAACATGACAGTCTCCCAATATGAAGCTAAGTTCTCCGTGTTATCTCGTTTTGCCACCCATCTAGTGGATGACGAAGCACGAATGAGACGGATGTTCCTAAGAGGTTTGTGAAAGTAGTATGCCCTCAAGCCAATCACATTTAATGTGATAAGCATATACTTTGTAATCTTGTTCATTTATTAATAAAAGTATCAAGGCATTTATTTATTCATGATTAATTACTTGAATTAATCAAATGGATAAACCCATAGTTTTCGAGCAATGCTTTTAGAACCATGATGATGATCATGCTAATGAGATCTAAATTCAAGATAGCTCAAAACTAAAATTGTTCCAAATCGTTGGATCACTAAAAATGGGATTAGTAGATCCGGATAGATTGGTACATACTATGCTTGCTCTTATTAAGAGGATGATTGATCTCATAATCATTTGTGTAGAGACACTAAAGCAAGTATGTAGGTGCTTATTAGAGAATAAGTTCACTGAACGTGACTTGCTCAAGGAACACCTAATGGAGTTTTACTCGTCTGTCAATAGGAGTTCCTTATGTGATAGTCGTACAAGTGATCCTTAGACTTGAGATCATCTTAGTATCTTGTGTGTACTAAGTTATACTTTGACATATTCCTTAAGACCTATTGGTATATCAAAGGATGTGATTGAGTATAATAAGGTACACATGGAGATAGATGAATGATCAACAAAGGATCTACCACTTCCAGTAAAGGGAGAGAATGTCCTATGCGATTCAATAAGTGACAACTCAGAAATCCCTGGCCAGGGTTGAATGGAATTAGAAAGGAGTTTCTAATTTACATTAACTAGAGTTGTGTATTTATGAATTAAAATACATATAATCAAATAAATAAGACTTGACAGAAATTCCGTGTCTTATATTTGATTGGGACATTGTGTGGTAGAAGGATTGAATTGTACGGTAACTATTTGCTGAAAGGTTCTTTTACGATTAAATGTTGAAATCTATATTATCTGGAAAGTCGACTAATCGCTAAGGGGGCTTACCCTTATTGTGGAATAATTATTTATTCTGAATTAAAGAGTTAATTCGTAATAAATGAATTAGAATTATTCTAATTTATTTATTATACAACCGGTTTAATATGGAGAACCTAAAGGGTCACACCGCAAAAGAGTAATATTTATTTTAGAAGTGGATGGCATAATCGTAATAATAAATTAAGTATATTTAATTTATACTATGGTGATAGAATAAATTAAATAGCTTAATATTTATAATTTAGTATTTTAGAAATACTAATTATAAATTAATAAGAGGAGTCTTATTATTATTATTATTACTATTATTATTATTACTACTAGTATTATTATTTAGTTCCTAAATGATTTAGGAATTAATTAATAAGTAGTAATATTATTATTAAATAATTAAGTTCCTAAATAGTTTTGGAATTATAATTATAATAATAATTAATTAAGTTACTAAATGGTTTAGTAATTAATTAATAAGAAGTACTCTCATTATTAAATAATTAAGTTCCTAAATGGTTTAGGAATTGTAATTAATTAATTTAGTTCCTAATCAAATTGGGAATTAAATTAAAATCCTAATCCTAAATAGTTTAGGAGGGTTGACTAGATCTATAAATAAGAGGAGTCTTATCATAGATCAAGGTTATACACTTTTTCATTAGATTAGAGAGAGTACTCCATAATTCTCTAGATCTAAGAGTTAGAGAGAGAGAGAGAGAATTAAGGCTAGCCACCCATGGTTTGGAGAAACCAAGATCCACTTCTTTAATTCATAGATCTCTTGGTGGATAACCTCTAGAGGCTCAACACTTGGGGAGCTAACATTGATCCGTGGAATCTAATCGGTGAATTTGAAGAAGAACGTGAAGGATCAAAGGGAGATGAACTTGTACCCGTGGAAGAGTTTATTTTGGATAATTTTAAAATAATAAAAATAAATAGTTTATTTTTTAAATAATTTTATAATTAAAATAAAGTGTTTATTTTAAATATGAAATTAGATTTCATACAACTTTAAATTGTCCATTAAATGATACCAATACATATATGGAATGTTTTATTTAATTCATGCGATGAATATTATTTATTGATATATATGTTGATATATATAATAATAAATGAGATTGATTATGGACTATTGACCAATATGATTGGATTTAATTTTAATTAAATGCATGAATGAATGGGTTTCAATAAATGGGGTCTGCGTACCTCGTCTTTCTAATTTTTCTTATGTATAATTCTATCTCCCTCATATGTACTTCCCCTTGACTGTTGATCAAGGTTTTTATTTATTGTAAATAATTTGTAATAGGATTAGTTAGAATTATTTTTGAAGAATTGGAGCAAAGAAGCAAGGAGCGCATGAAGATCCGTTTGTAATGGAGCCCGAATTTAAATGTAATAGTTACATTTAATTTAATTTATTCTTGCACCCTATGTTTGACCAATTGGTTTATTTGGTGGCTCGAATAAACCAAAGTAGAATAAAAGTTCATAATCAATCCAAGTAGAATATAGTATTCTATATGTGCATGCTTATTTATATATATTATATATTATTAAACATGCTTCGCATGTTAATTAATATGACGCGTATTTTATATATATATGTGCATGTGCGCTAAACAAGATGAGACAATTAATATTTATAAACCCCTCATGATGTAGAATAAATATTATTTATAAAATGAATTAAAATGTTTAATTCATGAATTAAAGGAGTTTAATTCAATTAAATAAAATTAGAATGGTTCTAATTTATTTATTCTACTACTCATAATATTAAGTTGTAACGTTCAAAAATATTTATTAAAAATATCGAACGTCGCCTTCTAGCATGGTAAAACGATAGAGTATCAAATAATCATTATAAGTTTGTTGTGTCACACAAGGCTTATATTAATTTTTTGAGATGTTGTTTTATCACATTTGATGTTTATAAAAAGAATTGAACATTACTGTTTTGTTGTGTCACACAAGGACAGTCTTTTTCTCTTATAATATAAGAAAATGCTAGGTTGGACTTAACTTGGATAATCTTGATTTGGATGTGTCACACATGATCATAATAATCTAAGAGGCAAAATAAAAGGAGTTATATGTTAATGTAATTGACAAGAGTTGTCTACTTATTTATTTATATATCGTTTGTTGTGTCACACAAGGCTATATACATTTAAAATAAGATCCTTATTCTCACTAGCAAATCTTTAACTAGATTTGCCAAACTATATAAGGAGGGTAATATAGTTTGATGAAAATAGTGGGAGACACCATTTTAAATAAAGACCTAATTTATTTTGGTAATTAATAAAATTAATGCATGTTAATGTTGTTATTAATTCACTTAAAGAATATTGCTATGTTTAATTCACTAACACTGCATAGCATATTGGATGCTAACAATTAATCGAACCGAATTGTTCGGATTGATTAAACAAATTTGAGAAAAATTCTCAATGCTGAAAAGCTAGCAAATGTCCTTAATTTGCCTATTCCTACAAACGTTGTAGACTAAGCCTCTGAGGAAGAGATTGCTATTTTATGAAATGGCAAGATGATGCAAAGGTGGCTCAATGCATCATACTCGCATCCATAAGTATCGAGTTACAGCGTCAACGAGAGAAAATTGATGCACCTACTATATTGCTGCACATCCAATAGTTGTATGATGAGCAAAGTAGGTCAATTAGATATTAGATATCTAAGGAGCTCTTCCGATCTATAATAATCAATGGCACTACAGTAAAAGACGTATGTCCTAAAGATGATCAATTGGATTCATCAATTAGGACAAACATATTTTGTCAAGGATGGAGAGTTGAGTCAAGATTCGATCTTGCAGTCACTCACTGACTCTAATTCACAATATGTTGTGAACTTTAAACATTAATAAGCTAAATTTCAGTTTAACTGATTTGCTTAAATATGTTGAAGACTGTTGAGAGTCACTTTCCTTCCTAGAAAAACCAAGTTTTACTTGTAAATGAATCTTCTAAGCGGAGGAAGATGGCCAAAGGTATTTCTGAGGAGTCAGAAAGAGTAGAAGGCAAAAGAAAGGCTAAACAAAGGACATAAAATGAAAGTGATCCCGAGGGCAAAGAAGTTTGCTTTCATTGCGATAAGCTGGGACACTGGAAGAACAACTGCAAGAGAGTTGCAGTAGTTAAGCAGAAGAAGTTTATTAAAGCTTCAGCTACAGATATAGATTTGTTCACAATAAAATAGAACTTTCTATAAGTCAAGTTTCTACTTAGGTATTAGATACTGGATGGTGGTCTCACATATGCAAGACGTTGCAGAGACTAAGCAGAAGTAGAAAGCTAAATAAATGAAAAGTAATCATGTGCTGGGGAATAAAGTAAAGGTTGCTGCATTAGCCATGGGAACTTATAATTTAGCACTGCCTACGGGCAAGCCTATTAAGTTAGTAAGTTGTTACTAGGTTCCAGTTCTTAGAAACATTATTTCAGTTCCATGTGATGACAAGGATTTTTTTTTTTTTTGACATTATAATAATGAACAATCGTCGTTCTATTTATAATGATAATATTTTATTTAGAACTGGTTGATTACTTAATAGATTTTGTATACTTGACTTATATGAAAAATATTCCAATTTGAACAAACTAAAGGCAAAGAGATGATATGAATCATACTTTCATGCGACACTGTTAACTCAGTCACGTTAATGAAACAAGACGAAACAAGTTGTATAAAGATAGGCTTTTAGAGCTTTTGATTATGAATCAAATACAACTTGTGAATCTTGTATCATGGATAATATGATTAAATCTCCATTTAGTGGACATGGAGAGCGAGTTACGGAGTTGTTAGAGATGGTACACACAGTGGTGTGTGGGACCTATGACAACAAATGCAAGAGGAGAGTATTCATTCATTACTTTCACTGATGATTCTAGATTTTGATATATGTATTTAATGAAATACAAATCCAAATCGTTTGAAACGTTCAAAGAATTCAAAAGTGAAGTATAGAAACTAAATGCCAAAAGTATTAAAGTTCTTCGTTTAGATCGAGAAGGGAATACTTAAAGCAGTAAGTTTCTAGATCATCTCAAGCTAAATGGTATTCTCACAATGGACATGGTGATGATCCATAATGAGTATTACCGATCTTCCAGTATCTTTCTAGGGTTATGCTCTAGAAACGATTGCATATCTACTAAATAAGATACCTTCAAATTTCGTCCCTAAGACTTTATATGAGTCATGGATAGGGAGGAAACCAAGTCTTAAGCATGTTAAGATTTGAATTGTTCAGCTTATGTCAAAAGGTTTGACATGATAAGCTAGGGACAAGATCTGATAAGTGTAAACTTGTGGGATATCCTAAAGAAAGTTTAGGGTATCACTTCTATAATCCGACTAACTAAAAGGTGTTTGTTGAAACACGCTGCCTTATAAGAAAAAGAAGTTTTTCCTTAAAGGGTTAGTGGGAGTAAAATAGATCTTGAAGAAGTTCAAGAACCACAAAACACCACAGATCAAGTGAAGGAATCTGTACAAGTAGATAAACCTATTGTACCACAACCAAGTCGTAAATCTGGTTTAGTACCGAAGATACCTGAATGGTATGGATTCATCATAGATGATGATGGTAAGGTACGCATCATAGTGGATGATGATCCAGATATATACGATGAGGTATGAGTATTAGATACTCAAGAGAAATGGCTGATGACCATAAAATCCGAAATGGGTCTTTGGAGAAAGACTAAAGCAGATGGCTAGGTGGAGACCTATAAGACCTAACTAGTGGTAAAAAGATTTCAAACAAGGTCAATGAGTTGACTAAGATGAAAATTTTCACTAGTGAAAATGCATATATCCATTCGGATTTTACTTGCAGTAATAGCTTACTATACAAAAGGATGTATGTATGATACAACCAAAAGGATTTGTCTCCATAATGATGGAGTAAATCAAGTATGAAAGCTACTATGATCCAATTATGGATTGAAGCAAATTTCTCGAAGATGGAACATCCGTTTTGATGAGACAATCAAAAGAGTTTGATTTTATCAAAGACAAGGATGAACCAAGTATGTACAAAGGTTAGTGGGAGCACTCTGGCATTCCTAGTATTATATGTTGATATAATATCAATAAGGAATGACATACCGATACTACAATCAGTAAAGATGTGGTTGTCTAAAACTTCTCCATTAAGGACTTGGGAGAAGCATCCTAACATTCTATTTAGGATAAAGGTCTATAGAGATAGATCATAAAGGATGCTCGGCTTAACCCAAGGGACGTACATTGATTCGTTGAAATGTACTAGACCTGATATTGCTTATGTATATAAACAGATATCAATTCAATTTTGGAGAAGAACATTAGAAAAGAGTTTCTAATGATGAGTCTGATATAAAACTAAAGGGTTTAACAAACTCAAGTTTCTTCAGACTAACCAAGATAACAACATATCCGTTTCAGGTAATATGATTACCATGAACGGTGCTGCAGTGAGTTGGAAAAGTTCCAAACAGCAAAGAGTTGCTGATTTAGTAACAAAGACATAGTAAATAACTATAAGTGAAGCTGCAAAGGTGATTGTTTGGTTAAACAAGTTCTTTACAGAACTTATAATGGTTCTTAACATTAAAAGAGTTTAATTCGCCAAGGAACCTAGGTCTCATCTGAAATCCAAACATGTGTTGCGGCACTTTTATATGATTAGATGAATCATTGAAAAGGAGACGACACTATAAATATGGTAGACTCTTAGAACAACATTACAGATCCATTAACTAAAGCATTTACTAAGCAATTTGTACGCCACTTAGAGAAAGAATGGTATAGGGATACCAAAGGGCGATTGGTTTTAGTGCAAGTGGGAGATTGAAAGTAGTATGCCCTCAAGCCAATCACATTTGATGTGATAAGCATATACTTTGTAATCTTGTTCATTTATTAATAAAAGTATCAAAGCATTTATTTATTCATGATTAATTACTTGAATTAATCAAATGGATAAACCCATAGTTTTCGAGCAATGCTTTTAGAACCATGATGAGGATCATGCTAATGAGATCTAAATTCAAGATAGCTCAAAACTAAAATTGTTCCTAATCGTTGGATCACTAAAAAGGGGATTAGTAGATCCGGATAGATTGGTACATACTATGCTTGCTCTTATGAAGAGGATGATTGATCTCATAATCATTTGTGTAGAGACACTAAAGCAAGTATGTAGGTGCTTATTAGAGAATAAGTTCACTGAACGTGACTTGCTCAAGGAACACCTAATGGAGTTTTACTCGTCTGTCAATAGGAGTTCCTTATGTGATAGTCGTACAAGTGATCCTTAGACTTGAGATCATCTTAGTATCTTGTGTGTACTAAGTTATACTTTGACATATTCCTTAAGACCTATTGGTATATCAAAGGATGTGATTGGGTATAATAAGGTACACATGGAGATAGATGAATGATCAACAAAGGATCTACCACTTCCAGTAAAGGGAGAGAATGTCCTATGCGATTCAATAAGTGACAACTCAGAAATCCCTGGCCAGGGTTGAATGGAATTAGAAAGGAGTTTCTAATTTACATTAACTAGAGTTGTGTATTTATGAATTGAAATGCATATAATCAAATAAATAAGACTTGACAAAAATTCCGTGTCTTATATTTGATTGGGACATTGTGTGGTAGAAGGATTGAATTGTACGGTAACTATTTGCTGAAAGGTTCTTTTACGATTAAATGTTGAAATCTATATTATCTGGAAAGTCGACTAATGTAAGACCCCGAATTTTATGAAATATAAAATTTAATTTTTCTTCATATATATTTTTCATGAAACAGTAAGTGGTTAAATTGACGAAATTGAAAGTTAAGGATGTTATGTGCAAATTTTATTTTGACGGACAATATTCGTTTTGTCGGGGAATATTCGTTTTGTCGGGGAATATTCGGGCCGTACGACGGCGCCGAAATAACAAATTATTTGTGGACCCCACAACGGAATATTTGTCGGATATAGAAAACGACAGAAGTAACCTTTTTAAATAAAAATAGTCAACGGTGTTAACTGTTAAAATACCGGTGATAAAAGAATAGTAGCATACGGTAATTTATGGTATTTTCTGTAGCACACGGTACTCTACAGTAGCACACGGTATTGCACAGTGTCTCATATTATTGGTCTGATAATTGACACCATAACTGTTGCGCATCATTTCATCAATAATTGTCACTGCATAATATTTTATATTATCAATTCAATTATTGTTGCTACACAGTATTTTGCATTATTGATTCAATAATTGTCATTACACTGTATTTCATATCATCGAGTCAATAATTGTTGGTACACTGTAGTTTAAAATTATTGAATCTAATAATTGTCACAGTAGCAAATACACTATAATTTATATTATTAAATTAATAAAAATATGTAACTTGTTTCTTACATTATTGTGGTAACATTATTTTATATGTTGGACTCACAGGAAGAATAAATAAATAAATAAATAAAAAATAAAATAATTAATTTTACTATTTGAAATAGTAACGTGAATAGTGACGTGAATAGTGACGTGAATAGTAAGAAACATGTGGGACCCATTGTGGGGCCCACATGAAATGTGAGAAATGTGAGAATTTGCTGAAGAGTTGGTGGAGGCTGCGCAGCAGCCTCTGCTGAATTTTTTTCTGTTCACCTACCACGCATAGTAACTTATTTTCTCCTATAAATAGCTTGCTCAGCTGAATAGAAAAATCACACCTAAAACATAAAATTTTTCTATAAGAATTTTATGAGTTTTCTCTGAGAATAGTAAGGTTATTTTGAGAGTTTGAAAGCCAAAAGGAGTGCAGGAATTTTTCAAGTAAGTGTTTTATTAAAGAGTAGTAATTTCATAAATTCCTATTTTTCACGGTATTCACAAATCTTCCTTTAGAAGACTCTTCTTTGAGAAGATTCATTTTTAAAAGCTTTCTTTGGAAGATTTATTTTGGAATATTATTTTAAAAACTATTTTAAAGTTGTTATATTATACTACAAAAATTATGTTAAATATATATAATTTTGATAGTTCATAATATACGAGTTATCATACACTTTGAAATTTATATGTGGTAATTACTAATTATATTAAAAATATATAGGTTGATCAATCTCATTTAAATCAATATCCAGTCACGTGTTAAGGTAAGGAATATTATTCTTTTTACACTCTTAAATTTACTGTGGTAAGGAATGTCATTTTTTTTCTTACTTGTAAGGAATATTATTCTTTTCACACTCTTAAATTTATTGCGGTAAAGAATGTCATTTTTTTTCTTACTCGTAAGGAATACCATTCATTTCAAACTCTTAAATTTACTGTGGTAAGGAATATCATCTTCTTTCATATTCTATTATTTAAACTTACCACGGTAAGGGATTATCATTCTTTGATTCTCGAAAATAATATCATTTATTTCTTGTGCCATTTATTTCCATTTATTAAATTATGGGAATAACCTTACGGCGCGGATTACCGTCTGTTGGTGAATAACCTTTTCTATTCATTCCTTATTAATCTCTGAGAATAACCTTACGGCGCGGATTACCGCCTGTTTGGTGAATAACTCTTCGTATTCAAATTGATGGGAATAACCTTACGACGCGGATTACCGCCTGTTTGGTGAATAACTCTTCGTATTCAAATTGATGGGAATAACATTACGGCGCGGATTACCGTCTGTTGGTGAATAACCCTTTTTATTTGTCTCGTGTGGAAATAATTTGTCTACACGAATTATCACATGACATTTTTATTCCATATTCGTAAGTGATATCATTTTCCTTTATACTCATAAGGGATACCATCTTTTTCATCTTCCATTATTCAAACTTACTATGGTAAGGGATATTAATTTCTTCACCTTTTGTTAATCAAACCTGCTACGGTAAAGGATATTATTTTCTTTCATACTCC
The DNA here is from genome assembly GCA_947179155.2 of Hedera helix. Classification (NCBI taxonomy): domain Eukaryota; kingdom Viridiplantae; phylum Streptophyta; class Magnoliopsida; order Apiales; family Araliaceae; genus Hedera; species Hedera helix. Next base: position 21,730,156 of record OX359272.1, on the reverse strand, counting down.
TAAATCGAAACTTATTATGGAACTATTGCTTCTATAATTCCTGAAAATATTATATGTTCCATAATAGTTGAACTTCATTATTTCAACTGAACCTTCCTATTTACGTGAACTTTTCTATTGAACTGTAACCGTTATTCTGAACTGTGGATCTTGAATATCATTTTTAAATTTTAGTCCACATCATGTTGGCAATTTGGACATTATTTGAATCTGCACAAAGTAAACTTCCGATACTTATTGTTTATCCTGTTCTTCTGTTCATCGTTTGTATCACTGTTATTTGTATTAATCATCAAGAATCAAGCTGTTGTGAATATCTGTGGCCGGGGGCACAGATGTGATATAATTGTTGAACAGATGATAGGTTAAAGGCGATATACTAGGTTAAAGGCAATACATCTGTTCGGTGTCTTTTATGGCACGTGGTTAATGTTCTCTTTGGCCCGTAGTGCAAAGATGAACTGTTGATTGGTATGATTATGACCAAAGGCTGAATCTGGTATAATCATGACCGTTGGTGTTATATTAAATGTCTTTGGCCCGTAGTGCAAAGATGAATTGTTGATCTGCATGATTATGACCAGGAACTGTGAAGTTGTATTATCTTGACTAATGGTATTTCAGATGATAAAAGTTGATGATATTTTTACTAAAAAGAGAAGCGAGTGGACATTATAGTCTGCATTATTCTTCTAATAGATTGTTCATTCCGCTGCTATTATTGATCTGAACATTGTTTAAGAATTTAACTACAGTTTTTGATATAAACCTTGTAGTCTATTGTATTCAGAACTCAACTGTTGAAGACTAATGATAATTTATTCGTCATTATCTTAGTCATGATATTTCTTACTGGGCTATTTGAGCTCACCCTTTCTTTTGTTCCATTGTTTTTCAACAGGAGATGAAAACGTAACTAATACGAGAGTTTGAGGAATAGCTGTTGTAGTCTTCACGTGTTGTAAAATAGTGTGGCAATAATAGTGAATACTTAGTTGTGTATTATTATACACTGTATTGTTGTACGTTGTGCTTTGTTGTAATAATTTTATTGTAGTCTTTTGACGACTCAAGTTTGGGCTGTGTTGGCTCAGATTTGGGGACGTCACAAAAACTTTAGAGTTTATTCACTAATTTAAATAACATATTAGTGACCCCCTTTAATTAATTCTAGCAATTAATCACATAATCATTTAATCACGTAATTAATTAATCACACAAAAAGATTTAATTAATCTCGTAAAACTATCTCGTTAGAAATTAAATTAATATTTTAATTAATAATGACGTGAAAATTCTAGGACATTATTGCAGTGGTGAAACATTCTATAATTTAAAATTTAATCTACCACCGCAGCGGTATATCTCACCACCGCAGAGGTGAAACTTTTCTACAATTCAACGTTGCAGCAGTGAACCAGACAGTTTGAAAAATTATTTCCGAACTGAGTCGGGTCAGGTCGATTTTGGCTGGGTCGGTCAGTTTTGGTCAAAAAAATGAAAAATATTTTATAAATTATTTTCTTATTTTTGGATCCAATAAAAGGAATTTAAACATCATGGAAAGTTAAATTAATAGGTAAAAGATGGTAAATGTTATTAAAGGATTAATAATATTATCAAGTTAATAAAATGTTAGTAATGATTAATAATATGAATAAAATATTATTAAAAGATTGATAATATTATAAAGTCAATAAAGTATTATTAAATAGTTAATAATATTAGAAAATTAATAAAATATTATTAAATAATTAATAATTTTAGAAAATGAATAAAATATTATTAAAGGAATAATAATATTATAAAGTTAATAAAGTATTATTAAATAATTAATAAAATATTATTAAATGATTAACAATATTATAAAGTGAATAAAAAATTATTAAATGATTAATAATATTAGATAGAAGTTTAAAATATGTCAAATGATTAATGTAGGTTTTATGTGATTAAAATATTATGAAATAATGATAATATTTCCTAAGTGTTTTATAAACCTTAATTATTTAAATATGTGATTAAGTGTAAGTAAGTTAAGATATACAAAGGTTATTATATTAACCTATATATGATACTAATTGAATGATCAACTGGATAAATTGTTAGGTTTATTCAAAGGATTGTAAATTGAATTGGTTAGTAGTAATCAACAAACGAGGCAAGTTCTCTAACCCTTAACTTGTATTTATTTTTGCAAGTTCTCTGACCCTGAACTGATATTTATTTTTGCAAGTTCTTTAAGCCTCTTCAAATTGTTATTAAGCACGTTCCTAGACTTGGATTTATTTCGTTAGAGATTTAAGTGGTTTAATTATTTAAAGTTATTCCACATCCGTATTGTTATTGTATTCGCACATAGTGCATTTGCAAGACTTATAGTTCATGAAATCAAGAACTGTTTAAGAATGTCTAAGCTAATTGTTTAGGCTAGACACTGCATGTATAAATTCATCAACTTGAATATTTTAAGAGTTTATCCAAACCATTGGTTGATGCGGATTCTTATAGTAAGACTGAGAATGAACAACCCTATATAAGGGGATTATTTTGTCGGAAAATCGACCTTTGCGTAAGATGTCTGAATGTTATGCATATATAGGGTACAAGAGGCTGATCCCCTCGAGTGTCAAACTACTAAGGTGGAAGATCTATATCTGTCTTACCTTTAGCAGCAGTTCATGGTCCTTAAAGACCACTCATTAGTAAATATTCAATTCCTTCTTTTACATTGAAAAATCGATTCTTGTTCTTTCACAAATGTTATCTATTGTTGAAACCTTTAATGTTATTTCTCATTCAATCATGATATATCTTGTATTATCTGTTCTTAAACTTATTGAGCAAACTAGTTGCTCACCCTTGCTATATCATAACTTATTTTAGCTGAGCCTGAATGCTCCAAAAAGGACAAAGGCAAGAAAAAAGCCAAAGATTATTTTAGTTTAATGCACGTTAATTAATTATTTTTTATGTAATTACTTTCGTAAAATCTAGTGTAATCCCTTAAGATAGATTTGATGAAGATTAAGGTTAAAGACCTTAGGATTGTATTACCTTTTTGTAATGATCTGTATGAATTTTTCGCTAGATTAATGAAGACTATGTATTTAGTTATTATTTTGATTTGAATTAGTGAGAACCAGACCCGAGGTTATGGAACCCGGATTTGGGGTCGTCACAGGTTGGTATCAGAGCTGTAGGTTAGAAAACTTTAGGTTGAGAAACTTTAGGATATAACCTTAGAAGAGTCAACTCACTTAGAATTATAGGAGATGAATTGAGGAAATTCATCGAGATGAGGAGTAACACAATTAAATATACTTTTATTTCATCAATGAATATATTTTATTGTTATACTTATGTCGTGTTATTTGTTTGATTGTAGAATGCTTGAGATTGGACATTTGAGTCACACAGCTGAGGAGGATTACATTGATATCCATATGGATACCGCACAGCCGCTGGTGGCTGCACTGATAGAGGATCCAAAGTTAGACCAGGAGAGGGGAGATAGAGAAGAGCCAGTCAAATGAGGTGTGATAAGGCCATATATGAGGCAAAGTCAGAGTCTGAGGAGGAGGAGTCAGCTGATGGCATGGGCACTACTGCCAGTGACATCATCAAGGGTTTGACTACGACGAATGAGGACTTGGGGGAAAGAGTCCAGCACTTGGCAGAGGAAAATTTAACCCACCAGCATTTGGAGGATCAGTACAAGGCAGTGGCCTATCAGTTCTCTGGCGAGAACACGGAGTTGAAGAAGAAGATAGCAGATCTTGAGGAACAGGTACAAGGATATGAGGACTTCGTAGAGCACACCGGGTTGCAACCCCATTTGTTAGCTAATCAGGACGCTGAGTTACAGGCTAAGTTGACAGCAATTGAGGCTAGGTTCGCAGAGGCTGAGCTAAAAGTTCAGTAAGTGTAGGCAGAGAAGGCTGCCATCCGTGTCCATTGGCAGGAGGTGATAGAGGACGGGATAGAGATGGAGACTCAGAGGGATGCAACACACTGACAGATGCTGGAGCTAAAAGATGAGGTTCGTGAGAAGATGGTGAGGACCGATAGGCTCAGTTACATTTATCGCTCTTCATTTGGTAGATTTCAGTGCACGGTGCACTACTACCCAGCTGAGGAGGGCCAGTCCATGCACACTATCAACAGGAATGTGGTGATGGCCATAGGAGATAAGGAGTACGATGATGCGATCCGTCGGGGGATGCACAGTCATTAGTAGTAGTATTTTATGAGGTTGTATATAGATAGATGCGGTAAAATCCAACTTTTGTTTTATCAGAGGGTTAATATGTTGTAAATCCCAACTCTAGGAAGTTCTGGGATATGTTCATTAGAAATTCAATCTTTTGTAGCCTATCAGGGATAAAGGCATTTATAAAAGTATGTTTACGATGTAAGGTGTTATGCACTATTGTTTTAACATATGAATATAAATGTAGTCATGTTTATGTTAATATGTGTTGAGATGATTACTTGTACTTTAGCTAAAATTGCTTAAGATACAACCTAAAGGTGAAAAGATAAAAAAATAAGATTTAGAAACAATAATAATTAGATATTTTCCTATTTCTTTAATCAGAAAATTGTGCCACGTAGGCAACCAGCAAGAAACCAAGGGGTAGAAGAATCAGTTAACAATGACGAGGGGGGACGCAATGTAGAGCCAATGCAGAACTTTGTCGACATGTTAGCTGAGGCGATGCAGAATTGACACCTAGTAGTAGCTAATCCGCCACCATCGCATAATCAATTGGCAAACTTCAAAGACTTTAAAGCAGTCGGATTGCCGGAGTTTAGGGGAACGACAGACCCAATAGAAGCCCAGTATTGAATAAAGGAAATAGAAAAGGGGTTTGTTAATTCGAGAGTGGCGGAGAAGAAAAAGACTATTTTTTCTACTTATATGATGAGAGGAGAAGCCAAATTCTAATGGGAAACCAATTAGAATAGGCCTGGGGAAGGTGTGGTGTCTTAGGCAAGATTTAAGGAGATATTTGATGAGAACTACTGTTCGAACAGTATGAAAAGTAGAATGGATATGAAATTTCTAGAATTGAAGCACGAAAATATATCGGTAACTGAGTACACGAAAAAATTTAATGAGTTGGCCAAGTTCACTCCGCATCAAGTAGACACGGAGGAACACAAGGCTCGGAGATTTGAGAATGGATTGAAACCTTGGATATTCAACAAGGTGGCAGTACTATAGATTGATTCATTCTCAATTTTACTGGAGAAATCAATAATAGCTATAGGAGGTAACGAGGCGTTATCTAAGTATAATCAAGAAAGGAATAAGAAGAGGAGTGAGGGTGGAAGTAAGAATAATAACAGTGGAGGAAACAGCAACAACAAGCGCAAGTGGAACAACAACAGTTCAAGAACACCCTAGGGAAGTGATCAGAAGAAAGGGATCAAATGCAGTAAATGTGGGAACAATCATTCGGGTGAATACATGAAGGAAAAGAACGTTTACTATAATTGTGGGAAAGAAGGGCACATCGCTCCTAATTGTCCCAGACCTAATAAGGGATGAGGTTGTTTCTTATGTGGAGCTGCGGACCGTCAGATCAAGGATTGTTCAAATAAGAAGAGTGATAGAAGAATTAGATACTGAGGAATCAACAGTAAGCTTACCATTGGAGGGCCGGTGCAACAAAGCAAGCCGATAGCACGGACTTTCAACATGACTGTGTAAGATGCCGTAGAATTAAAAGACGTAGTGTCAGGTATTATTCCGATCAATAATATAAATGCTTATGTATTGTTTGATTCGGGTGCTACCTGTTCATTTGTGTTTGACGATTTTGCTAAACGGTTAAAATTGCCTAAAGAAAAGTTAGAAAGCCCTATGAATATTGAAGTTACAAATAAAGAAGTGATTCTTGCAGAGTATATACATAGAAATTGTTGTGTAAAAATCAGGGGTCAGAAGTTGAGCGTGAATTTAATTTTGCTACGGTTGGGAGAGTTTGACGTTATACTCAGAATGGATTGTTTGTTTAACCATGGAGCGGTAATTGATTGTCAGAAGAAGTATACACACCTTATAACACCAAATAAGTCTAAGGTCGTATTTTATTGCAGCAATTCGTCAAGTCAATCTTGTTGTCTGACGATGATGCAGGCAAAGAAATTACTGAGGAAATGATGTGTAAGATATCTGGCACATGTAGTGGATGCACAAATGGTGAATCCTAAGATGGATCAAATAACAGTAGTTAAGGAGTTCATAAATGTTTTCCCAGATGAACTGCCAGGTCTTCCGCTAGATAGGGAGATAGAATTCGTGATTGATTTTGTACTGGGGACAACACTGATATCAAAGGTGAAAGTAGTATGCCCTCAAGCCAATCACATTTGAAGTGATAAGCATATACTTTGTAATCTTATTTATTTATTAATAAAAGAATCAAGACATTTCTTTATTCATGATTAATTACTTGAATTAATCAAATGGATAAACCCATAGTTTTCGAGCAATGCTTTTAGAACCATGATGAGGATCATGATAATGAGATCTAAATTCAAGATAGCTCAAAACTAAAATTGTTCATAATCGTTGGATCACTAAAAAGGGGATTAGTAGATCCGGATCACTAAAATTAGAGTTATTCATTTAAGGATCGAAATGCATATAATCAAATAAAATAAGACTTGACAGTTATACCATGTCTTATTTTTATTAAGACGTTGTGAGGTAGAAGGATTGAATTGTACGGTAACAATTCGTTGAATAGGTTCTTTTGTGATTAAATGTTGAAATCTATATTATCTGGAAAGTCGTTGATCGCTAAGGGGGCTTACCCTTATTATGGAATAAATATTATTATTTAAATGAATTAAATAGTTTAATTTATTTATATAAATAAGATTAGAATAGTTCTAATTAATTTTTCTATAACTGGTTTAATATGGAGAACCTAAAGGGTCACACCGCGAAAGGAAACTAATTATTTAAGAAGTAAATGGCATAATTTTAATAATGAATTAGGTATATTTAATTTATACTATGTGGATAGAATAAATTAAATAACTTAAAATTTATTATTTTGAAAATACTAATTATAAATTAATAAGAGGAATCTTATTATTATTATTATTATTATTATTATTATTATTATTATCATTATTATTTAGTTTCTAAATGATTTAGGAATTAATTAATAAGAGTACTCTCATAATTAATAATTAAGTTGCTAAATAGTTTAGGAATTATAATTATTATATTAAATCAATTAAGTTCCTAATTAGACTAAGAGTTTAATTAAAAATCATATTCCTAAAGGTGTTAGGAGGGTTTACTAAATCTATAAATAAGATAAATCTTATTATGGATTAAGGTTACATACATATACTTCCATAAGTTTTGGGAGAGTACTCACATATTCTCTAGAGAGAGAAAATTAGGGTTTGCCATAACCCACTTCTTGAATTATTATTATTCCTTGGTAGATCACCTCTAGAGGCCAAACACTTGGGTGACTAACATTGATCATTGGAATCTAATCGATGAAATTCAAGGAGAACGCGAAAGATTTAGAGGTGAATTTGTACCCGTTGAAACTTTGAGTTCTACAAGGGTATATCTTTAATTTCTTCTTTATTAATTAATAATTGCGCATAAAGGTCGATCCTGAATTTTGGTTTGTAAATTTTTAAATTTGATTTTACCATGCTTCCGCTAATTTGTACAATTTGATTGCGTCTATGAATTTTTACAAACCAACAGTGGCATCAAGAAGCAAACTTTATGCGAATTATTAATTATTTTGATTCCATATGTGTATGGGTATGATTTAGAATAAATTTATTGGGCATAATTTGTTGTATAAAATTATTATTTTTATTGAAATTGAATTCTCGGTAAAGATAAAATTGCAAAACTTTCGGATATATTTTGTATATAGCACTTACCGAAAAGCAATTGTTGTAAAATATTTCGGATATATATATATATATATATATATATATATTATAGTTAAGGAAACAATGCCATTCCATCCACTGGATTCGGCTTTGGGTATATATATATATATACTAGTATGAATACCAAAGAAGAGGCTGGCAGTTTCGGCGTATATACTAAGATGACTAAAGCAAGTTTTTCCGGATTCTATGTATATATATTGCTTTGCCCGAACTGCCTTGCCTTGACCGAAGTGTTGCTTTGCTTGACCATTGCGACAATGATTCCGGGACACGCATGATAACAAAGCAATGCTGGGAATTATTATTATGTTTTTCCTTCCTGGTTTCGGTTTTGTATTTGTGTTATATATATATATATATATATATATATATATATATATATATATATTAGCCAAATAGTTTGATAATTTTGTGTAGATTTAAAAATTTCAAAATAAAAGAGTTTATTTTAGGTAATTTTAAGATAATAAAAATAAATAGTTTTTTTTTAAATAATTTTATAATTAAAATAAAAGGTTTATTTTAAACATGAAATTGGATTTCATGCAACTTTAATTATCTATTAAATGATACCAATACATATATGGAATGTTTTATTTAATTCATTAAATGAATATTATTTATTGATATATATGTTGATATATATGATAATAAATGAGATTGATTATGGACTATTTGACCAATGTGATTGGATTTAATTTTAAATGGATACATGAATGAATGAGTTTTATAAATGGGGTCTGTGTACCTCGTTTTTCTAATTTTTCTTATGTATAATTCTATCTCCCTCCTATGTACTTCCCCTTGACTGTTGATCAAGGTTTCTTATTTATTATAAATAATTTATAATATGATTAGTTAAAATTATTTTGAAGAATTGGAGTCAAGGAGCAAGGAGCGCATGAAGACCTATTTGTAATGAAACTCGAATTTAAATGTAATAGTTATATTTAATTTAATTTAATTTTGCACCCTAGGTTTGACCTTTTGGGTCCCTTTGTGGCTCTAGTGAACCAAACTAGAAGAAAAGTCCATAATCAATCCAAGTAGAATATAGTATTCTATATGTGCATGTTAATTATATATATTATATATTATCCAAAATCCTTCGCATGTTAAATAATATAACGCGTATTTTATATATATATGTGCATACGCGCTAAATAAGTTGAGACAATTAATATTAATAAACCCCTCATGATGTAAAATAAATATTATTTATAAAATGAATTAAAATGTTTAATTCATGAATTAAAAGGAGTTTAATTTAATTAAATAAAATTAGAATTGTTCTAATTTATTTATTCTACTACTAAAATATTAAGTTGTAACGTTCAAAGATATTTAAAATATCGAACGTTGCCTTCTAGCATGATAAAACGATAGAGTATCAAATAATCAATATACGTTTGTTGTGCACACACAAGGCTTATATCGATCATTTGAGATGTTGTTTTATCACATTTGATGTTTATAAGGAATTGAACATTACTGTTTTGTTGTGCACACACAAGGGCAGTATTTTTCTCTTTACAATATGGAAGTGTGAGGTTGGACTTAACTTAGATAATTTTGATTCGGATGTGCACACACTTGATCATAATAATCTAAGAGGCAAAATACAAGGAGTTACATGTTGATGTAATTGACAAGAAGTTGTCAACCTATTTATTTATATATCGTTTGTTGTGTCACACAAGGCTATATACATTTGAAATAGGATCCTTATTCTCACTAGCAAGTCTTTAATTAAATTTGCCGAACTATATAAGAGGGTAATATAGTTTGATGAAAATAGCGGGAGACGCCATTTTAAATAAAGACCTAATTAACTTGGTGATTAATAAAATGAATGCATGTTAATGTTGTTATTAATTCACTTAAAGAATATTGCTATGTTTAATTCACTAACACTGCATAGCATATTAGATGATAATAATTTAATCGAACCGAATTGTTCGGATTGATTAAACAAATTTGAGAATAGTTCTTAATGCTGAAAAACTTGCAAAATGTCCTAAATTTGCCTATCCCTGCAAACGTTGCAGACTAAGCCTATGAGGAAGATATTTTTATTTTTAGAAATAACAAGATGATGCAAAGGTGGCTCAATGCATTATGCTCGCATCCATAAGTATCGAGTTACAGTGTCAACACGAGAAAATGGATGCACCTACTATATTGTTGCACATTCAATAGTTGTTTGGTGAGCAAAGTAGGTCAACTAGATATAAGACATCTAAGGAGCTCTTCCGATCTATAATAACCAATGGCAGTATAGTAAAGACACATATCCTAAAGATGATCAATCCGATTGATCAATTAGGACACCTAGGTTTTATGAAAGATGGAGAGTTGAGTCAAGATTCGATCTTGCAGTCATTCGCTGACTCCCTTTCACAAATTGTTGTGAACTTTAACATTAATAAGCTTGAAGTCAGTTTACCTGATTTGCTTAAATATGTTGAATGCAGTTGAGAGTCACTTTCCTTCCAAAGAAAACCAAGTCTTACTAGTAGATGAATCTTCTAAGTTGAAGAAGATGGCCAAAGGTGTTTTTGAGAAATCAGAAAGGATAGAAGGCAATAAAAGGTTAAACAAAGGACATAAATAAAAGTGATCCCGAGGGCAAATGAGTTTGCTTTCATGGCGATAAGTTGGGACACTGGAAGAGGAAAGACAAGGAGTATCTGGCAGTAGTTAAGCATAAGAAGCTTAGTGAAGCTTCAACTGCAGATATAGATTTGTTCATAATAAAATAAAATTTTCTATAAGTCAAATAGTATACTTGGGTATTAGATACCGGCCGGTAGCCTTAAATACGCAAACCGTTGCAGAGACTAGGCAAAAGTAGAAAGCTGAACTAAAGCTAAGTAATCCTATGCGTGGGGAATGGAGCAAAAGGTTGTTGTATTAATTATAGGAACTTACAGTTTAGCATTGCTTACGGGCAAGTCTATTTAGTTAGTAAGATGTTACTATGTTGATTACTTGATGGACTTTGTAAACTTGACATATATGAAAGTATTTTAAAATTGAACAAACTAAAAGCAAAGAGGTGCTATGAATCATACCTTTATGCAATACTGTTAACTCAGTCATGTTAATGAAACAAGACTAAACAAGTTGTATAAAGATAGGTTTTTAGAGCCTTGTGATTATGAATCAAATACAACTTTTGAATCTTGTATCATGAACAATATGACTAAATCTCCATTTAATGGACATGGAGAACGAGTTGCGAAGTTGTTAGAGATGGTACACACAGTCGTGTGTGGGACCTATGACAACAAATGCAAGAGGAGGGTATTCATTCATTACTTTCACTGATGATTCTAGATTTCGATATATGTATTTAATGAAATACAAATCCAAGTCGTTTGAAACGTTCAAAGAATTCAAAAGTGAAGTATAGAAACTAAAGGCCAAAAGTATTAAAGTTCTTCGATTAGATCGAGAAGGGAATACTTAAGCAATAAGTTTTTAGATCATCTCAAGCGAAATGGTATTCTCACATAATGGACATGGTGATGATCCATAATGAGTTATACCAATCTTCTAGTATCCTTCTAGGGTTATACCTTAGAAACAGATCGCATATCTACTAAATCAGATACCTTCTTATTTCCTCCTCAAGACTTCATATGAGTCATGGATAGGGAGGAAACGAAGTCTTAAGTATGTTAAGATTTTGATTGTCCAACTTATGTCAAAAGGTTTAACAGTGATAAGCTTGGGACAAGATCTAATAAGTGTAAACTTGTGGAATATCCTAAAGAAAGTTTAGGGTATCACTTCTATAATCCGACTAACTAAAAGGTGTTTGTTGAAACACGATGCCTTATAGGCAAAGAAGTTTTTCCTTAAAGGGTTAGTGGGAGTAAAATATATCTTGAAGAAGTTCAAGAACCTCAAAACACTACAGATCAAGTGAAGGAATCTGTATAAGTAAATAAACATATTGTACCACAACCCAGTCGTAAATCTGGTTTAGTACCGAAGATACCTGAATGGTATGGATTCATCATAGATGACGATGATGAGGTACGCATCATAGTGGATGATGATCCAGTTACATATGATGAGATATGAGTATTAGATACTTAAGAGAAATGACTGATGATCATAAAATTCGAAATGAGTCTTTAGAGAAAGACTAAAGCATATGGAAAGGTGGAGACCTAAAAGACCTGACTAGTGGTAAAAGATTTCAAATAAGGTCAATGAGTTGACTATAATGAAACTTTTCACTAGTGAAAATGCATATATCAATTCGGATTTTACTTGTAGTTGTAGCTTATTATACAAAAGGATGTACGTATGATACAACCAAGAGGATTTATCTCCATATAGATGGAGTAAATCAAGTATGTAAGTTACAACGATTCAATTATGGATTGAAACAAGTTTATCGAAAATGGAACATCCGTTTTGATGAGACAATCAAAGGAGTTTGATTTTATCAAAGACGATGATGAACCAAGTGTGTACAAAGGTTAGTGGGAGCACTGTGACATTCCTAGTATTATATGGTGATATAATACTGATAAGGAATGACATATCGATGCTACAATCAGTAAAGATGTGGTTGTCTAAACACTTCTCCGTGAAGGACTTGGGAGAAACATCCTATATTTTGGGAATAAAGATCTATAAAGATAGATCTAAAAGGATGCTTGGCTTGTCCCTAGGAACGTACATTGATTATATGCTAAAGAAGTTTAGCATGAAAGATTCCAAGAAAGGGCTCATGCCGATGAGTTCTGGAATATATCTCTTGAAGAAGCAGGTTCTAGAGACACCTGAAGAGAGAGACCGTATGAGTAAGACTCCTTATGCCTCAGCAATAGGATCTATCATGTACGGGATGATATGTACTTGACCTGATATTACTTATGCATGATAAGCAGATATTAGTTCATTTCTGGATAAGAATATTATAAAAAAGTTTTTAATGATGAGCCTGATATAAAACTAGAGGGCTTAACAAACTCAAGTTTGTTCAGACTAACCAAGATAACAACATATCCGTTTCAGGTAATATGATTACCTTGAACGGTGCTGCAATGAGTTGGAAAAGTTCCAAACAACAAGGAGTTGCTGATTTAGTGACAAAGACATAGTAAATAACTATAAGTGAAGCTACAAAGGTGATTGTTTGGTTCAACAAGTTCATTACAGAACTTATAATGGTTCCTAGCATTAAAGGAGTTTAATTTGCCAAAGAACCTAGGTCTCATCTAAAATCCAAACATGTGTTGCAGCACTTTGTACGCCACTTAGAGAAGAATGGTATGGGGATACCAAAGGGCGATTGGCTTTAGTGCAAATGGGAGATTGAAAGTAGTATGCCCTCAAGCCAATCACATTTGAAGTGATAAGCATATACTTTGTAATCTTGTTTATTTATTAATAAAAGAATCAAGGCATTTCTTTATTCATGATTAATTACTTGAATTAATCAAATGGATAAACCCATAGTTTTCGAGCAATGCTTTTAGAACCATGATGAGGATCATGCTAATGAGATCTAAATTCAAGATAACTCAAAACTAAAATTGTTCCTAATCGTTGGATTACTAAAATGGGAATTAGTGAATCTGGATAGATTAATACATACTATGTTTCCTCTTATGAAGAGGATGCTTAATCTCATAATCATTTGTGTAGAGACACTAAAGCAAGTATGTAGGTGCTTATTAGAGAATAAGTTCACTGAACGTGACTCGCTCAAGGAACACCTAATAGAGTCTTCCTTGCCTGTCAATAGGAGTTCCTTTTGTGATAGTAGTACAAGTGATCCTTGGACTTGAGATCATCATAGTATCTTGTGTATGATGAATTATATTTTGACATATTCCTTAAAACCTTTAGGATGTATCAAAGGGTATGTGTAACGACCCCGAAATTCGACCCACTTTATTCCCTTAAATCTTATATTTAATAAACATTATTTTCATTACGTCCAAATTTCGGTCCGTTAATAAATCTTTCATCACCTAAATTGATCCATTAATTGATTTTTAAATCATCAACTATCAAAATTCTTATATAAATTTTTCTTTTTCTTGATTCAATCGTTGTATTAAAATATTTGGATGTTTAAAATCCTTACATTTCGATCCTAGTCTCTGGATCGCAACCTTTACTTTTTTGTTCTCTCACAAGTATCATAATGCTCAACATTTAAAATTTAATGTTGATTATAAATACACAATTATCGTTTGCATCATATCTCTTTATAATACATCTTACCGTATCCACTGCCTTGAATAATCACGGCTTATAATTTAACACTATTCATCCTATCCGGATCCAATATATAGTTACATATAAAACATTAATATAACTGTGACAAATTATCCACATTGGATCATAATATAAACGTTTAATAATAATGTTCACAACCCTTTAGTAAAATCCGTCATAATCCGATAATTCTTGAAATTTATATCTTTACCTGCAAAAATATTTATTAAGCAAGTAATGAGCACAATGGCTCAGCAAGTTCAACAGTTTATGCTTCACGTAGCACATACATTATCATGCTTGGTGTGTGTCATACATCATGTACTTGTGCTTCTACTATAACAATATATTTCATATATATTCATATCGTTGCACAAAATACACATTGTGGTCATATTAATTACGTATCACGTAACACATAATTTGTATGCAGTTAAAACAAGAATTTTATATCATAACCGTCCAACATTTAACATAAAAGGGACTGAAGAACTTGCCTGGCGTCCAGTTATTTAAATTGTTAGCTCAAACCCTTAACTCGATCAACCTATGATCATAAAATAATCAAATAATAATTATTTATCTCTTTATGATATTAATTTACTTAATTAATATCATCTCTGGGCCAATTATTAATTTATATAGTTAATTATATTAACCTCGTCCTTAAAAATATAAATTTTAACTTAATATCAATGCCTTCACTACGGGCAACCCGGTTCATCGGATGAAATTTAACATAATTGGTTGTCCGGATTTTATTTATTCATTTTCTAACATTTGAATTCATTAGATTAATATTTAAAATATTTAAATATTAATTCCCAATATTTAATATTTTTACAAAAATATTAAATTTAATACCCAAACATCATTTCTATATTTTTAGTATTTTTCTATAATTTTCTGAAATTTTAAAACAATTTTTAAACATTTATTTCATTACAAACTAATTCTAGGGGCATTTTGATAATTTCCGCGCCCTTAGGGACATAACCGGAATTTCCTATAAAGTTCAGGGGCATTACCGTCATTTTAACGCGCCAAGGGACACAATTGGAATTTACCGGAAACTCTAGGGGCATTTCTGTAAATTGCCGAGGCTAAAGGACACGGCGGTCCTTTCCGGAAAAGACTGGGGGCATTACGGTAATTCCCCGCATACGTCGGCCAAAACGACGTCGTTTCCTTGCCTGTTCCAGAAACTTCAGTCGTGCAACGGGTGGCCTTCTCCTCAGCCCCAGAAACGACATCGTTTCTGGTCCCTTCGCGCGGAAAATTTGGCTCGCGCAATGCGCGGCCAACAGTTTTCTTCTTCCTTCTTTTTTCGCGAACAGTGACCAGCCAAAACCAATTTTTACACCATTTTGCTCACAAATTTCACCACAAAATAACTTTAAAAATCACATAATTCATAGATATATATCTATAAATTATTTAGAATAATTATTTTAATTATTCACTAATTTTCTATATCATTATTTTATCACAAAAATTCAAAATAAACCAACAAATTTAATTGTTTTACCTTCTTTGAAGCATGTCTCTCATCTTGATGGCCACAAACCTTCTCTCTTTCTCGGTTGCTATGAAGTTCTCCGGTGTTGGCATGGTGGTGATGTTTCGGCTGAAGGAGAAATAGGGAGAGAATGTTTTATTGTTTTGTTGCCTTTCTTGGTTCTCCTTTTTTTTTTTTTATATTTAATTTCTCTCCCTTTTTATAATTGTACATTTAATCATTTTGGAATTTCCAACCAATTCCACCGCCCATACAAGCTCTCGGATAAATCACACATGCACAGCCAATTCTTTTCCTTCTCGAATTTTCCAAAGAAAACGCATGAAATTTTCTTTTTAATACATTACGTAATTATTACGTGTAATAAATATTTTATATAACAGATATAAAATATTTATTTTAATTTACTAAAAATCATAATATGATTTATCAATAATATTAGTACCTCTTTTGGGTACTTTTCTTGACAAATTTTGTACACGCATAATGTCATGCATGTAATTATATGAGGTAATTTATACCTCCAAAAATCATAAAATAAATCATAGAACATATAAAAATTATTTTTCATAATTTTTCACTTCGTTACTTGTACAACATGTTACATTAACATGTTCACGTTTCCGAAATATTATCATTCATAAAAATCATAATAATTTAATTATGCATAAACATAATTTTTAATGAATTAAAACATTCATTTTTCCTCATTTAATTTTATTTCTTTACTTTTCACATTAAATTTTCCTTATATAAATTATATAATTCATTATTATATAATTTATATAATTACTTTATCCTTATTTCATACAAAATACAATTTATAAAATTTTCTTCCATCCACAATTAATTTGCTCCTCTTATATAAATTATATAATTATTATTATATAATTTATATAATTATTATTTCCTTCATATCTTACTTTAATTTCCTTATATAAATTATATAATTTAATATTATATAATTTATATAATTACATTTCTTCTCAATTAATTTCTAAACCTCTTCCAAAATTCTTGATTAAATATATAATCAATTATTATAACTTTACTAGCTTTCTCATTAACTCTTCAATAAAAATTGGATTAATTTAATTATTAATCCCTTTATTTTCATAATTAACGAAATTATAATTATAACAATTAAACAAACATAGCATACATATATATCCACATATTTAATTCACATTTCTCACCTTACCATACAACCTCATTTACATAATAATTTCTGCACTTCCACAATAATTTAATTGTACAATTCATTGTACATTTACATGAAATTTCTTTTATTCTTCACAAATTGTTTCCAAACAATTTATTCACTTTTTAATTACTCTAAATCAATATCATTCATCACCACCTCTGTACCAATTTAATTTACCATTTAAATCCCTTCACACACTTTCAATCGCTTACAAAATATCTACCATAAATTTAGCAATCTTGCTAAATTTAATAATTAAATTTCTATTATTAAAGAATTTCAAAAATTCGATTCCTCACAGTATGATTGGATATAATAAGTCATACATGGAGATAGGTGAATGATCAACAAAGAATCTACCACTTCTAGGAAAACAAGAGAATGTCCTATGCGATTCGATAAATAACAACTCAGTAGTCCTTGGCCAAGGCAGAATGGAAATTAGAGAGTAGTTTCTAATTTACATTAATTAGAGTTATTCATTTAAAGATCGAAATGCATATAATCAAATAAAATAAGACTTGACAGTTATACCATGTCTTATTTTGATTGGGACGTTGTGAGGTAGAAGGATTGAATTATATGGTAACAATTCGCTGAATAGGTTCTTTTGTGATTAAATGTTGAAATCTATATTATCTGGAAAGTCGTTGATCGCTAAGGGGATTACCTTTTATTATGGAATGAATATTATTTATTTAAATGAATTAAATAGTTTAATTTATTTATATAAAGAAGATTAGAATAGTTCTAATTAATTTATTCTATAACCGGTTTAA
Source organism: Hedera helix (assembly GCA_947179155.2). Lineage (NCBI taxonomy): Eukaryota > Viridiplantae > Streptophyta > Magnoliopsida > Apiales > Araliaceae > Hedera > Hedera helix. The sequence continues at coordinate 21,712,452 of OX359272.1, read as the reverse complement.
TATGGAGAACCTAAAGGGTCACACCGTGAAAGGAAAATAATTATTTAAGAAATAAATTGCATAATTGTAATAATGAATTAAGTATATTTAATTTATACTATGTGGATAGAATAAATTAAATAGCTTAATATTTATTATTTATTATTTTGGAAATACTAATTATAAATTAATTAGAGGAGTCTTATTATTATTACTATTATCATTATTATTTAGTTTCTAAATGGTTTAGGAATTAATTAATAAGAGTACTCTCATAATTAATAATTAAGTTCCTAAATAGTTTAGGAATTATAATTATTATACTAAATCAATTAAGTTCCTAATTAGACTAGGAGTTTAATTAAAAACCCTATTCCTAAAGGTGTTAGGAGGGTTTACTAAATCTATAAATAAGAGAAGTCTTATTATGGATTAAGATTACACACATACACTTCCATAAGTTTTGGGAGAGTATTCACATATTCTCTAGAGAGAGAAAATTAGGGTTTGCCATAACTCACTTCTTGAATTATTATTATTCCTTGGTGGATCACCTCTAGAGGCCAAACACTTGGGTGACTAACATTGATCATTGGAATCTAATCGGTGAAATTCAAGGAGAACGAGAAGGATTTGGAGGTGAACTTGTACCCGTTGAAGCTTTGATTTCTACAAGGGTATATCTCTAACTTCTTCTTTATTAATTAATAATTGTGCATAAAGGTCGATCCTGGATTTTGGTTTGTAAATTTTTAAATTTGATTTTACCATGCTTCTGCTAGTTTGTACAATTTGATTGCGTCTATGAATTTTTACAAACCAACAAAAGGCACCTTAGAGGATGGCTTCGGTAGAAATGAGAGAGATAATGGTTCAGTTACAAGAATTGTTAGATAGAAAGTACATTCAGCTGAGTGTTTTTCCACGGGGAGTACCTGTGCTGTTTGTAAAGAAGAAGGATGGATCGATGAGATTTTGTATGGACTATTGAGAGTTAAACAAAGTAATGATTAAGAACAGGTACACGTTGTGAAGAATTGACGATCTATTTGATCAACTAAAAGGGGGTGAAGTACTTTTCAAAGATTGACTTAAAGACTGATTATTATCAATTAAAAGTGAGGTAAGAGGATGTACATAAAACGGTATTCAGAACTCGTTACGGCCATTATGAGTTTTTGGTGATGTCGTTTGGACTGATGAATACACCAGCAGCATTTATAGACATGATGAACAAAATATTCAAGCAATACTTGGATAAATTTGTAGTTGTGTTCATTGACGATATTTTGATTTATTCCAAAACAAAGGAAGAGCATGTGAAACATTTAAGATTAGTGTTGGAGATATAAAGGAAAGAGAAGTTATATGCCAAATTTTTTAAGTGTGCATTCTGGTTGGAAAGAGTTCAATTTATAGGTCGTGTTATTGACAAGGAAGGAGTTTCAGTAGATCCTGCAAAAGTGGAAGCGATGATGAATTGGGAACAACCAAGGATGCCAACGGAGATTAGGAGTTTCTTAGGACTAGCAGGTTACTATCGAAGATTTATCAAAGATAGCGATGCCATTGACAAATTTAACAAGGAAAATAGTGACGTATATATGGATGGAGAAGTGCAAGGAGATTTTTCAGGAGTTAATGAAGAGACTTAGTTAAGCACCTGTGTTAACTTTACAAGACGACACGGGAGGTTTAACGGTCTATAATGATGCATCGCACAAGGGACTAGGTTATGTGCTTATGCAGAACGACAAGGTCATTGCGTATGCATCAAGACAATTAAAAGATTATGAGAAGGGATACCCTACCCATGACTTAGAGCTGACAACGGTAGTTGTAATGACATGAATTTTGGATATATGTAAATTAACAATTAACTAATGGATATTAAAGTTTGAATGAGAAATTAATGGGAAATTTGAAGTTTGAGGTGTGACAAGTATTTTGGAACAAGCCAATTACATTGTGTTAGATGATGGAATTAAATTTAAGTTTAATGAAACAAATTTGGATCAAAATAGAATTAAACTGGATTTAAATTGAGTAAGAATTGATTTAAGGGAAATTTTATGAGAATTAATTGTCTAGAGAATTAATAAATGTCCATAGTGCCCTTGACAATATAATTAATGACTTTTGTATCCTTTGGTGAGGAATGACTACCAAGTCCCTAGCTAAGCTTGTAAAATATCAAGAATGTCCTAACCATGCATAGTTAAACTAACCAATACATGGTTAGTTGTTGTGGCTCTTATATTTTTAGGTAATAAGCTAAGATAGCTCATTTCATCTTCACACCCGAAGTTGCTAGAAAGTGAGCTTGCAAGAGAGAGTTTATGAGATAAGGAGAAGAGAAGGCTAGGGTTGTAAGAAAACCTAAAAGAATTGCTAGAAAGTTATTCAAGAGAGGTGAAATAGATACTAAAAGTGAATCGTCAAGCATTAGCAAACTTTATTTCAAGAAGGAAGAGAGCCTCAAGAAGGTAACTAAGATGTTTAAGTCATACAATTGATGTTTATATGTTTAAGTGCTATAATAAGATGAAGCCATGCATGAATCTTAGACTATACGTGTAGATTATATGATTTATGTGTTTTATGTTTGATAATAGATGAAAACCTAAGCATATATGTGTAGAACCAAAGGTGGTGCACTATTCATATTGATATTTAAGCTAAAAGCTATGATTTAAAGCATGATTTAGTGTTATATGTTATTGGACATGATGGAAATCTAGTTTGAGAGGATGAAGATGTGTGATACATGCATTATCATATGTTAGAGAGCATAAAAGAAACCTAGATGGGGTAAAAATTATGTTTTGTGAAGGTTGATTAAATATTAGGCTAGGTTTTGGGCCTAAATCAAATTATAATCTGTAAAGTATTTTGAAAGGTGCATGTAGAAACTATAAGCGCATAAAAAGTTGCTAAATGTGTTTATATTCATGTATATGAGCTGTAGAGTTGATAACTCAAGGATAGTTGAAATTTCAAGTTATGGGATTTTGGTAAAATTCAACCAATGTGTGATTTCTGGCCATTTTGAGAAATTGAATGTCAAATGAGGCCAAACATGTAAGTTATACGTAAATACACGTGTCTAGGTTGCTTTGGTAATCAATGGCATCAAATTTGAATGAATTAGTGATTCGAACGACCGAAAACGAACGTTTCGACTCGAAATGGATTTTTATGGACAAATATCGCCTCGTGCGAAGTTTTACGGTTTTGAAAGCTTGGACATGCCATATATGACGTATGTGAGCTAGGTCAAGTATTGGATTGAAGTTTTAAAGCTTATAGCAAAAAAATCACAAAGTTGGAAAAGTTGGATTTCAAAGTCTGAAAATTATGTTGAACAACCTTCCTACAGGCTAGTTTCTCTATCTTTTAATGAAGCCAAATTGGACAAGAGAAAACTTTGTAAAATACTACGTAGTAAGGTCTAGCACTATTCCAAATTTGGTGTTAATTGGATGTATTTTGAAAGAATAAAAATCACCAAAGCAGCAGCAAAAATCAGAAATTCTAGATTACAGAACTGCGCGGCCAGCGAAGTGGTTTGTACTAAACACTGAGCCGGGGCGCAGTGTCATTGTTCACAGCTGCAAGCATTTTGCGGCTAGCGAGATTGGAAGGAGAAAACCCTGCGCCGGAGCGTAGTGTTCTGAAAAATAAAAATATTTTAAAGGTCAAAAAAATGAAATATTTTGATATTAAATGATAGAAGCATATGTATAAACCATAGTTTGATAAAAATAATCAATATAGTAGATATTAAGACATATATGGGCAATGTGTTATGTGATTAAGATTATGTAAAGCTAAATGATAGATTGTATAGCAAGTTATCATATACATGTGTATGTAACTAATGCATGAGCCATGTTGTGGCCATGTAGGTTATAGACGGGATAATAATATACCAATTGTGATAGACGAGGACGAAGGCAAGTTTTCTAACTAAACTTCTAATTACAGTTCTTTGAACAGACATTCCTGATATATATTCATGTGATCATATAAAGTTCGTTCACTATTGAACTATTTTGAAAAGGTCAATGTCAATCTTGATTCTGGCTAGACACATAAAATGATATATGTTGAAGTCAGATGTTCATTGTTATGTGCTCCAATCCACATTGCTGTGGTGCAGATTCTATGATATGCTGTAATAGAATAACCCTACTAAAGGGGAATAAAGTATATACATTATAATTTCATGACGTAGTTGTGTCGCTAGATGTTTATGTTATGCACAATATAAAGGTACAATGGACTGATCATCCAGAGCACACATCTAATTGGAATAACAGTCTTTTGACTAACCTGGGCAATATCATTCTATATGAATGGTATTGTTTTAAACGAGTTCTTGGTCTTGTAACCGTACAACAAGTAAATCTTTTTGTTCCAGTATTCATATAAAGTCATATTCTGATTCTTGATTCATTTGTTGAACTAATATTGATCAACCTATTCCGATGATTCAGTTATTAATATTCATTCAGATATCATGCATAATTTAATTAAATTGTTTATGATATTCATTATTCATTTGGAAATATCATGATATCATTTGTTGATATACTTGCTGGGCTATTTATGCTCATTCTTGCTTTTATTCATGATATTTCAGTTAAACCAGAGAAGGTCGAAGGGTCAGGTATAGATAAAGGAAAAGCAAAAGTCAGCCAGCAATAGATGTATTATTATATAATGTTGTAATTATTATATTTGTAATATGTCAGATACGACGACTTGTATGTATGAAGGTATGTAGAACCTAGGTTTAGTTATGAATAAATGTAAATTAAGTTTATTATTATTTTATTCAAATTGGATGTATGAGATGACAAGGTAGAATAATTACGTAAGCACCAAACCCGTGGTTCAAGGAACCCGGATTTGGGGGCGTCACAGTAGTGTTTGCCCTTAAAATTTGGAGGCATTATTTATATAGAGAAAAGTGTGAGATATTCACAGATTATAAGAGTCTGAAGTATATCTTCACACAAAGGGAGTTGAATATGAGGCAACAGAAATGGTTAGAATTGATCAAAAATTATGATTATGTAACTCTATATCATCCCGGTAAGGCCAATGTGATAGCTGATGCTCTAAGCAGAAAGAACAAAGAGAATTTATTTGTTTTAACAGATCAGGAAGAACTAATAAGAAAAATGGCTCCAATAAAGTTTGAGGTAAAACATCTAAATGAGTCAATAGCAATGGAAGCAAGCCCCACCTTATTAGATAAGGTGAAGAAGGCTCAAGAATAAGATGAAGAATGCGATAGAATAAGGAAGAGGATGACTGATGGGGAAGAAGTCAAGTTCAAGGTAGAGAACAATTCAGACATTGGTAGATATGCTTAGAGCCTGTGTGATGGATTTTAAGTGCAGTTGGGAGGACCATTTACCATTAGTGGAGTTTGCATATAATAATAGTTATCATGCGAGCATAGGCATGCCGCCTTATAAAGCTTTGTATGGAAGGAAATGTAGAACACCTCTATATTAGGATGAGGTAGGAGAACGTCGACTGTTGGGGCCAAAATTGGTTCAACAGACCGTATAAATTATCAGGGTAATAAGAGCTCAACTAGTAGCAGCTCGGGATCACCAAAAGAAATATACAGACCTACATCAACAGAAGAAAGATTTTGAAGTAGGGAGTTTTGTGTTCATGAAGGTATCTCACTCGAAATGGAAGATCAGATTTGGAAAGAAGGGAAAATTGCGTCTGTGATTTATAGGACCATTTGAAATATTTAAGAGAGTGGGTGAAGTGGCGTACGAGGTAGCTTTACCTCCTGAACTGGAGCATATACATAATGTGTTTCACGTGTCAGTGTTGTGGCCATACAAGCCTGATTACAAGCACGTCATATCCTATGAGCCAATACAAGTTGAAAAGAACTTATCATATGAAGAAATTCTTGTCCAGATATTAGATATAAAAGAGCAGAAATTACAAAATAAGGCTATACATTCTTTCAAAGTCCTTTGGAGGAATCACAAGACCGAAGAAGTTACGTGAGAACTTGAAGAAAAGATAAGGACTAACTATCTGAATCTTTTTGAGTAGTTTAAATTTAAAATTTCGAGGACGAAATTCTTATAAGGGGGAAGAATGTAATGACCACGAATTCTATATGTCATTGTAATTGTAATTATTAAATAATTAGCAATGAATTAAAATTTTTTTACTAATAAATTGTGCATTGATGTAATTAAATAAATATACTTGTATATGTGTGTATTTATTTAATAAGTAAGTAAGGTGATAGAATTAATTAAAGCAAATCTAATTTGATTATATTTTTAAGTTCAAATGAGGTATTAAACTAGGTTCAATTAATTAACCTAGTAGCCCATGTATTACATTAAATATTGGTCCATGTCATAATTAAACTAGCCTAATGTTTGTTTAATTAAATGTAGCATGCGTTAGTTAAATGAGAGCCCAATGGAATAAATAAATGAGCTCAACACATTTAATTCTTAAGACCAAGTGGAGCCCAAATGGAAGTCAAATTTGGTGAATATATATATATATATATATATATATATATAAGCTATAAGTTAAGAGGTTGAAAAATGTTATACATGTTCCTTATTTCATTTTAATGGTCTACATATGTTTTCTATAGTCAAAATATATTTTTAACTAATCAAAAGTTATTTAGATGCTCTAAAAGTCTAAAACTATGATATATAGGTATATTCATATTTTGATATGTTTATTACATATATTTATATGTGTGATATGCAAATAATTGAAAGAAAAGCTCATATAATATTACCGGTAAACCCTAGGTAGCTAAGTGCTATTTATTATTGTAGTTAGAAATGTACAAGTTAGATATGTGATTTATATGGCTAGAAAGTTGTATGTATGAGTTATGAAGACAACACAACTTGAATATCTAAAAAATATGGGGAAAAAACAAAGAAGTTATGGCTCTTATAGCAAAATATGTCTATTTTGAAACCCTAGGTGGGTTGATCTTAAATTTCAGGTCAAAACATTTTCAAAAATGATATCGAACCATGAAATGTTGTAAAACAAGAAGTTAGGAAGATAACAACAATGATTTTGTGTTATTTGGATGTGTAGATTTTATTTTATACAAGTTTGAACCAAATAAATTAAAGTTGAAAAATTAGGGTTTTAAAAAACGAAGCTACCGCCGCAGCGGTAGGTCTCACCGTTACAACAGTAAAACGTTCTGTAATTAAAAATTTAATCTACCACCGCAGCGGTATATCTCACCACCGCAGAGGTGAAACTTTATACAATTCACCGTCGCAACGGTGAACCAGACAGTTTGAAAAATTATTTCCGGACTAGGTCGGGTTGGGTCGATTTTGGCTGGGTCGGTTAGTTCAGGTTAGAAAATAAAAATTATTTTATAAATTATTTTATTATTTTTAGATCCAATAAAAGGAATTTAAACATCATGGAAAGTTAAATTAATAGGTAAAAGAGGATAAATATTATTAAATGATTAATAATATTATCAAGTTAATAAAATGTTAGTAATGATTAATAATATGAATAAAATATTATTAAAAGATTAATAATATTATAAAGTCAATAAAGTATTATTAAATGACTAATAAAATATTATTAAATGATTTAAAAAATTATAAAGTGAATAAAATATTATTAAATAATTAATAATATTAGATAGAAATTTAAAATATATTTAGAGGCCACAAACAATTCTCCTGCAAACTCAGGAAATAATGTTCCTGATAACATGATGAATAATGGATTCTTTAGGAACTTCATGTAGTTCATGCAGAATTAAGCAAGAGGAAATTCGGTCAACAATAACGGTAGAAACGCTGATAATTCAAGGACTATCACCGTTAAACAATTTAAAGAGTTGGGACCACCTAAGTTTTTTAGGAAACCTGACCCACTCAAAGCAGAGGCATGACTTAAGCAGACAACAAAAATATTTGATGTCCTGCGACGTGCAGATGATCAGAAGGTGTCATTCGCCACTTTTATGTTAAGAGGTGAGGCAGACCATTGGTGGGAAGTAGTAAAACGTATCCACCCTTCAGCACTCGAGATGTCTTGGACAGAATTTCAAGAGCTATTTAACGAAAAGTACTTTTCAAAAAGTATCCGCCATATGAAAGAGGTAGAATTCATTAAGCTGGAGTAGGAAAACATGACAGTTTCTCAATATGAACCTAAGTTTGCCAAGTTAACTCGTTTTGCGACCCATTTAGTCGATGACGAAGCACGAATGAGTCGTATGTTTTTACGAGGTTTGAGACTCAAAATTCGCTAACACCTTAGCTCTCATAAATTTTGTTTGTATTCAGATGTTGTAGATATGACTCAAAGGGTGAAACAGAAAAATGAAATATTTTAGCCGAGAGTCAATGACTAGTATTGAGAAAGAAAGGACAACAACCACAGGAACGAGAACCATAGAGGAGGTAATCAGCACTTCGGCGATAATCCTGCATCGAATAACAGAAGAGGGGAATCCAGTTGATACAACTTCAAGAAGAAGAAATTCCATAATGACTACGGAAGGGCACCAGCACCAGTACTAGCACCGGCATCAGTTTTAAGGGAAGGAGATCGACCACGAGTAAGATACTATAGGTGTGGTCAGGAGGGTCACATCAGCCCAAACTGTACTCAGCAGTTCAAGTTGTGCTACAGTTGTGAGAAGGAGGGTCTTTGTAATAACCCGGATATTTACGAGGAAAAAAAATCAAATATGATTAATTAAAGGTTGAGATAAAACCTAGTTTTAGTGAATGAAATAAGTAGAGATATGTGCGCTGTAATTCCGGGGACAAAATTCTTATAAGGGGGGAAGGATGTAATGACCGCAATTATTACAACTTATTTCAATTAAAATTGATGACGTATTAATCAATGAAATGAAATTAAAATTTATTTTAAGATGCATTCGCGAATAATAATATCTATGTGTATGAGGTTTAAATTAAAGAGGAACTCACTCAGTGGAATTGTTAAACCAAGTGACTAACCTAGAAATCATAATAGCGATAACGATAAGATCGAAACCCTAAATACATGACACAATTGTAAACATTATGGTTGTGTTTAAACAGATAATGTGGTAGATCGAATTAAATTTTTTTACGAAAGTCTAATTGGATAATTTAATTGGCCCAAGTATGTCAACGAATACATAAAGTCCATAAACTATGGTTTGATAGCAATTAAACGTGCTAGGATTAATTTTGATAACTAATTAATATTATGTGATTTAAAGGTACAAATTAAATACCTAGGTCATGGAATTTATTTGCTAACCCATGGAATTAATTATGGGAGTCCATTGATTTAATTATTGGGAGCCCAAGGAATTGAAATTTTATATCCCAAACAATAGCCAACACAAGTCAAAAATTAGTCAGTGATGATACAAGTTGGTTGATATATATATATATATAGCCAATTAATAATTAAAAGAAAATCAAGTCATGGGATTGTTGGGGAGTGATATTGACCGGTCAAAAAGGGGGGAAAGGGGGGGGAACAAGGCTCAAGATAATTGCTTGGAAAACCTCCCCCACAAATTCCTCCAATGCACTTCACATCCCACTTTTTAAGGAGCCATGTTTCCAATGAAGTTTAAGCTTAAAATCACCCAATGGTTGGTCAATTAGAGAGCTTAAGCATGCTTAGTATTGTTCTATAATTACAAACTCCCTCAAGCTTCATTAGGTTGGTTCATTTCATTCCATGAGTAGAGAAAGCTAGAACTAGAGAGAAAAGTGGAAGTATACTTCCATCTTCATCTATTCTTGAGAGCTACCAACCAAAGCAAACCAAGAACCCCATACTAGAGGCTCACGACAGCATCAAAGGAAGGTGTGGATGCTATCTAGCTTCATAAATCACTACGGAAAGCAAAGGAAACGAGCATCCAAGAGCAAGAGGTATAAAACGTCCTAAAACCCTAGTTTTGGAACTCTTTTTGTACTTTATGAAATTTTTATGGAGAAAACCAAATTTTCGAGATGTTAAAGTATACATATATGCTAGACATGTGTAGATAGGGTTTCATGTGGTTAGATCAAGTATTTATATGCATCTATGACAAAAAAAAATTGGCCAAAGTCTTCAAAATAATTTTTACCGACGAAAACGATTTCACCTAATACATAGCAGCCCCTTACCGGAATTACTGTGCATGATCCGTAATTCGGATTTATGATCCGTCAATTTTGGGTGATAGATACATAAAATATGAAGATTCTCCAAGTTGAATGACTAAAATCCGATTTAAAATGAGCAAGATATGGATTTTCTACCAAAACACCCCACTGTTTTTAGGGTTGTGCACAACAGTCCGGTTTGGAGCCAATTTCAGTACCCAAAACAAATCCAAATTTCATGTTTGATAACAGAATAATGTAGTTCGGGAAGTTAAGAATTCATCGATACCAAATAGACCTCAATCAGACTTGTAGATTTCATTTTATTCAAGTTTTAGCCGGAGACCCCAAGGCTGGAAAATCAGAAAAACAATCTGCCTATTTTTGAGAAAAAACCGGCCGGTTCGGTTTTTTTCCAATTTTTCACAATTTCTAGGTCGGGTCGGTCGGGTAGTTTTAGGCCGGTTCTTGAGTTGGTTCCAAAAGAGAAAATGCTTGTAATTTTATAAAGAATATTATAAAAAATTTAAATCTGAAATTTTATGTCATTTGGTAATTTTTATAATTATTAAATGATTAAAGCTAACTAATTACATGAAAATTTGTTAAAAGTATTTTTAAATGCTGGAAAAATATTAATCACTCTACTTACTTATTATGCAAGTTGTATTAAATAATAAGTAAGGTTAAATAAAAGAGAAAGTATTTTTAATACTTTTTGAGGGGATAATGTACACTAGTTGGTTGTTAATTAACTAATAATTGAAGAAAATTATTCTTAAATTATTATTAAATAATAAATGTGATATTTAAATTATATCATATTAATTAATGAAGAAAAATAATTATTTATTATTTAATTGATAATTAAATAGTAAATAAAGGAAGTAACTATGTAATTATTATTTAATTGATATTAAATAGTAATTAAATTATGAGAAAGTGTTTAAACTAATTATTTATTATTTAGTTAAGAGTAAATAAGAGTAAATAATAAATAAAGATAATTAATAAAATAATTAATTAACATTGAATCATAATTAAAGAGGGTTAATTGCTTACTATTTAAAATATTAAATAGTAATCAAAGAATATTGGAGTTAATAATATAAGTGTTTATTATTTAATTAATATTAAATAATGAGTACGGATAATAAATTAATTAATTATTATTTAATTAATATTAAATAATAATAAAATGGTAATTAAGTGGAATAAATTATTATTTAATCGAAAGAAGATTATTAAATAATTAAAATATATTGATAATATTATTGATTACCTATTAAATGATAATAGTTAAGAATTAAATCATTATTCAATAATTAATAATGATATGAAATTAATTTAAAATATTATTAAAAGATTAATAATATTGTCTAGCATTTAATTAACTATTAAATAATAATAGTTAAGAGTTAAACCATTATTAAATAAATAATAATGATAAATAAAGATTTAAAATATTTTTAAAGAATTAATAATATTGTTTAACAAGTAATTAACTATTGAATAATAATAGTTAAGGGTTGAATCATTATTGAATAATTACTGATGATACGAGAGATTTCAAATATTATTAAGTGATTAATAATATTGATGAACAATTAAATTATTATTAAAATAATTAATAATAATGAGAAGGCAATTAAAATATTATTAAAGGGTAATAATACTAGCAAGCAATTAAATTATTACTAAAAGATTAATAATAATAATTAAGGTAAACTATTATTAAAAAGGAATTAATAATAGTAATGATTATTTAATGTGTTATTTAACAATTAAATAACATTATAAGTAAGATTTAAAATATTTTTCGAGATAGATAATATTATGATAAGTTGTCGAGTTAAATTATGTGATTAAGTCAAACAAAGGGTATGGTCCATTAGTAACTAATTAGTTGTTCGACCTAAATAGAAATAAGGTACATACATTAATGCAGTGACATTAATAAATGTCAGAACTGCATAGTTTCGAACAAAAGATTTATGGTGTTGAATATGAAACACTGAGTCAAGTCAAAGAGAGACTAAAATATGAAATTAATCCTATTAAATAAAGGAAAGGGTAAGAAGAAATAAATATCTTTAAAATAAAATTTAGTATTGAGTCAAACTTTGACTGATATTGTGCACCGTTAATCTCACATACCGTGTAGGTGGTGCAAGGAACATGAAAGATTAGCGTAAGCTGGTTATGCAAGTCCAGACAAGTTTTTCAGAATGTGTTGCATTATGTGCATGATTTAGAATATTGTAAAATTATTATGTGTGCATATGTTATTATGTGCAATAATGTGTTAATGTGCCTTTGTGATACAAGTTGAAATAAATTGTTGATACGCAGTAGCTAATTAAATTGATTGTTCTATATTGAACTGTAGAAATTGTAAATGACATGCATGAATAGCATGAATCATAGAGTAAATGCAAAACATGATATGCATGCGATACGTAGTCATTGCAAAGCATGAGATATATGAAGCATGATGAAATATGTTTATGTGTTATGTGAAACTGTTAGACTTGCTGAGCCGTCGTGCTCATTCTTGCTTAAAACAAAACATTACAGAAAAGCTTGAGGAAGCTGATTACTCTGGTAGAGGCGAAGATGAAGATTGGCTAACGAGTCAACGAGATAGAAACGTAGGTGCTTTTATAGTAAAACCCTGCGATAAAATAAATTATCTCTATGGGTATTACTTGTGAAGATAGTTATGTCTTGATTGTGCTATAGATTAACAAACTTAAATGTTGGGAAAACATGTATGGATTATTTTAAATCATTTTCGGATGTTGTTCTTTATGTATAGGGGTGACAGGTTGATATGTTAGGTCATTATTAATATGATCAGAAAGTGAAATAAAAATGTTTAAAGATTGCGATTCTAGAATATAATGAGATTGTAATAGTTCTAAAATAAACTAGTTTCATCAATTATATTATTGAGATATATTGTGGATTTAAGTACAAGGTTGTACGTCTAACGAACGGGGTCTTGCGTGGTCAGCACGCGGATTTCTGGGGCGTTACTGTTGGTATCAGAGCTGATAGGTTATAGTTCTTAGGTAGCAGTACCTTAGGCTATAATCGTGAGACTATATTGAAGGCAATGAAAGAATAAACTCATATGGAGTTTAAGCAAGAAGAGTTGAATATATGAAATTCATAAAGAAGAAAATATGGTATATTTGAGGAGGGTCAAAGAATGATCTTCATGGATATATTCCAAATGAATGGAAAAGAATCAGGGAACGCTTGATTCGAGAATTTAAAAAGGGAAGGATCGTACAGTAAAATGATCAGAGAAGAGTGAGAAGATGGTAGAATTAAACGATCCTAGAATAAATGAGAATTTGAATAGTGAAATCAATTGTAAAATAAGATCATGGTGATCATAGTAAAATCATGAAATGCAGATGGTCTGTTAAATGATTACGAGGATGTATAGATAGCATGGTGCTAAGGAAGATAGTATGGAATAGTAAGAAGTGAACTCGTAAAACGTTGTATGTGAGAAGGTATGAATTGAGAAAATTCATATCAAGCTAAGAAGCAGTTAGAGGTTTGTGGATTTTTAATGGAGGACTCATATTAGTGGTTGAGTTGTACAATTCCTTGTATGGGCGTGAAATTTGTGCTTGGTTTGAGAACCCGCTTAGCTTCCTACATCAATATAGTTGTTAAGTTGAACATTTCCTTGTATGGGCAGAGAATTTATCCTTGGTTTAACCACCGCTTAACTTCCTATATTGATTAGTGGCAATTTGACCAATTTCTTGTATGGGCAGAAGATTGTGTTTGGTTTGATAACCACTTAGCTTCCTATAGTGATAATCGATTGAAACCTGGTGTCGCACTATTCACTATATGTATGTTGAGAAGGTGATTCTTTTCTCATGTGTATAACGGATAGGTAGAGGATGTTAAGATAAATTCGTGTTCTGAGAACCGACACGTATGGTAAGTTCGTGACTCATAGTCATGTGGTGGAGCCCCTCAGCGAATGGACGACTTTGGCCTGACTAGGACAAGCTCCTCAAACCATATGATTGTGGTAATTTCTTGAGCCCAAATACGTGGTATGTTTGATGAACAGTGAGTGTAAGTAGAGTTAAGTAGCAAGATTTAACCTATACTAGATATAATTATTAAGCTGGAAAAGATGAGGAGTAAAATTGGTGATTATTTGAAGTTTTAGGATATCTCAAATCTCCTAGCTATGCTAGACTTCGAAATCCTTAAAATCGTGCCAAAATTAAAATATTAATAAATGATTTTTAGTTGTTTTCGAAACGTTTAAATAAGGGTCTATGCTATTTGATTCGGCTAGACCATAATGATTTGAAGACATCAAAATGTATTTCTAAAATGTCAACACACTATGTGGTGTGGATATGATAATGACTGAATCATTAACGTATTTTCTATGAAGGTACGGTATCATGATATCATAAAGTAATTTGCACCATACAGATGACGTCAAAATTACTATTGATAAAATCCTCAACGTACTGTGCCAAAGATACGGTATCATGAAGTCATCAAATGATTTTCACTTTCACTTAAAATAGTTTTTTAAAAAAAAAAATAGTTCATGGTTCATGAACAGTTTATAATGGTAGTCTAGGCCATTTGATTCGGCTAGACAGTTTTTAATCTGAAGTGATGGACTTCAAAAAAAAAAAAAAAAAAAAAATTTATTGCACAAATGTGCTGTTTAAAGTTCCGATTGATATCCGAAATATTATTGTAAGTCTATGCCAATTCTTTCGGCTAGACATTTGCATGTTGAACATTTAAAAGCTATCTAAACCTATTGTTTGTACGGATTCTAAAGCTGAGAGAACAACCCATAATGGGGAGAAACCTAAGTATCAGATAAATGATACATGTAATAACGTAAGAGGGTTAATTAAGAGACTGATGCCTCAAGTGTGGTCTGGACATGTAACCTAAGAGGGTCAATCAAGAGACTTATGCCTCACCAGACGTTCATGGTCAAGGTGACCACTTAGCATTTAAAATCAATTGGCACTTATCAAATTGTGCATTGATTATATCGAGCTCATATTATTAAATCATTTAAAAGGATCAGTCGAATGATTGATTCCTTGAAATTTTTTCATGGTCTTTATGACCCTTCAGTCAGTTATGATATTACTTTAAAGGAATTCTTTCTACTTCCTAGTTATTCATGCTCCTTCACAATTATTGAACAATTGTTGAAGACTTCTGGGAAATATCTCAATATTTTGGATATTTAATGGGTATGAGTGTAAAATTGAGAGGTGATGGGTCATAGAATTAAATGATCAATAAAGAATCCTCAGAGACTGAGAAATTTGATAGGTTTGGTTGATAACCTAATGGATAAAATGAGCTGAGACAAGTATGCTGTAATTTCAAGTACGAAATTCTTAGAAGAATGGATGAATGTAATAACCCGGATATTTACGAGGAAAAAAAATCAAATATGATTAATTAAAGGTTGAGGTAAAACCTAGTTTTGGTGAATGAAATAAGTAGAGATATGTGCGCTGTAATTCCGGGGACGGAATTCTTATAAGGGGGGAAGGATGTAATGACCGCAATTATTACAACTTATTTCAATTAAAATTGATGACCTATTAATCAATGAAATGAAATTAAAATTTATTTTAAGATGCATTCGCGAATAATCATATCTATGTGTATAAGGTTTGAATTAAAGAGGAACTCACTCAGTGGAATTGTTAAACCAAGTGACTAACCTAGAAATCATAATAACGATAACGATAAGATCGAAACCCTAAATACATGAAGCAATTGTAAACATTAGGGTTGTGGTTAAACCGATAATGTGGTAGATCGAATTAAATTATTTTACGAAAGTCTAATTGGATAATTTAATTGGCCCAAGTATGTCAACAAATACACAAAGTCCATAAACTATGGTTTGATAGCAATTAAACGTGCTAGGATTAATTTTGATAACTAATTAATATTATGTGATTTAAAGGTACAAATTAAATACCTAGGTCATGGAATTTATTTGCTAACCCATGGAATTAATTATGGGAGTCCATTGATTTAATTATTGGGAGCCCAAGGAATTGAAATTTTATATCCCAAACAATAGCCAACACAAGTCAAAAATTAGTCAGTGATGATACAAGTTGGTTGATATATATATATATAGCCAATTAATAATTAAAAGAAAATCAAGTCATGGGATTGTTGGGGAGTGATATTGACCGGTCAAAAAGGGGGGAAAGGAGGGGGAACAAGGCTCAAGATAATTGCTTGGAAAACCTCCCCCACAAATTCCTCCAATGCACTTCACATCCCACTTTTTAAGGAGCCATGTTTCCAATGAAGTTTAGGCTTAAAATCACCCAATGGTTGGTCAATTAGAGAGCTTAAGCATGCTTAGTATTGTTCTATAATTACAAACTCCCTCAAGCTTCATTAGGTTGGTTCATTTCATTCCATGAGTAGAGAAAGCTAGAACTAGAGAGAAAAGTGCAAGTATACTTCCATCTTCATCTATTCTTGAGAGCTACCAACCAAAGCAAACCAAGAACCCCATACTAGAGGCTCACGACAGCATCAAAGGAAGGTGTGGATGCTATCTAGCTTCATAAATCACTACGGAAAGCAAAGGAAACGAGCATCCAAGAGCAAGAGGTATAAAACGTCCTAAAACCCTAGTTTTGGAACTCTTTTTGTACTTTATGAAATTTTTATGGAGAAAACCAAATTTTCGAGATGTTAAAGTATACATATATGCTAGACATGTGTAGATAGGGTTTCATGTGGTTAGATCAAGTATTTATATGCATCTATGACAAAAAAAATTGGCCAAAGTCTTCAAAATAATTTTTACCGACGAAAACGATTTCACCTAATACATAGCAGCCCCTTACCGGAATTACTGTGCATGATCCGTAAGTCGGATTTATGATCCGTCAATTTTGGGTGATAGATACATAAAATATGAAGATTCTCCAAGTTGAATGACTAAAATCCGATTTAAAATGAGCAAGATATGGATTTTCTACCAAAACACCCCACTGTTTTTAGGGTTGTGCACAACAGTCCGGTTTGGAGCCAATTTCAGTACCCAAAACAAATCCAAATTTCATGTTTGATAACAGAATAATGTAGTTCGGGAAGTTAAGAATTCATCGATACCAAATAGACCTCAATCAGACTTGTAGATTTCATTTTATTCAAGTTTTAGCCGGAGACCCCAAGGCTGGAAAATCAGAAAAACAATCTGCCTATTTTTGAGAAAAAACCGGCCGGTTCGGTTTTTTCCCAATTTTTCACAATTTCTAGGTCGGGTCGGTCGGGTAGTTTTAGGCCGGTTCTTGAGTTGGTTCCAAAAGAGAAAATGCTTGTAATTTTATAAAGAATATTATAAAAAATTTAAATCTGAAATTTTATGTCATTTGGTAATTTTTATAATTATTAAATGATTAAAGCTAACTAATTACATGAAAATTTGTTAAAAGTATTTTTAAATGCTGGAAAAATATTAATCACCCTACTTACTTATTATGCAAGTTGTATTAAATAATAAGTAAGGTTAAATAAAAGAGAAAGTATTTTTAATACTTTTTGAGGGGATAATGTACACTAGTTGGTTGTTAATTAACTAATAATTGAAGAAAATTATTCTTAAATTATTATTAAATAATAAATTTGATATTTAAATTATATCATATTAATTAATGAAGAAAAATAATTATTTATTATTTAATTGATAATTAAATAGTAAATAAAGGAAGTAACTATGTAATTATTATTTAATTGATATTAAACAGTAATTAAATTATGAGAAAGTGTTTAAACTAATTATTTATTATTTAGTTAAGAGTAAATAAGAGTAAATAATAAATAAAGATAATTAATAAAATAATTAATTAACATTGAATCATAATTAAAGAGGGTTAATTGCTTACTATTTAAAATATTAAATAGTAATCAAAGAATGTTGGAGTTAATAGTATAAGTGTTTATTATTTAATTAATATTAAATAATGAGTACGGATAATAAATTAATTAATTATTACTTAGTTCGTATTAAATAATAATTAAATGGTAATTAATTGGAATAAATTATTACTTAATCGAAAGAAGATTATTAAGTAATTAAAATATATTGATAATATTATTGATTACCTATTAAATGATAATAGTTAAGAATTAAATCATTATTCAATAATTAATAATGATATGAAATTAATTTAAAATATTATTAAAAGATTAATAATATTTTTCAGCATTTAATTAACTATTAAATAATAATAGTTAAGTGTTAAACCATTATTAAATAAATAATAATGATAAATAAAGATTTAAAATATTATTAAAGAATTAATAATATTGTTTAACAGGTAATTAACTATTGAATTATAATAGTTAAGGGTTGAATCATTATTAAATAATTACTGATGATACGCGAGGATTTCAAATATTATTAAGTGATTAATAATATTGATGAACAATTAAATTATTATTAAAATAATTAATAATAATGAGAAGGCAATTAAAATATTATTAAAGGGTAATAATACTAGCAAGCAATTAAATTATTACTAAAAGATTAATAATAATAATTAAGGTAAACTATTATTAAAAAGGAATTAATAATAGTAATGATTATTTAATGTGTTACTTAACAATTAAATAACATTATAAGTAAGATTTAAAATATTTTTCGAGATGGATAATAATATGATAAGTTGTCGAGTTAAATTATGTGATTAAGTCAAACAAAGGGTATGGTCCATTAGTGACTAATTAGTTGCTCGACCTAAATAGAAATAAGGTCCAGGCATTAATGAAGTGACATTAATAAATGTCAGAACTGCATAGTTTCAAACTAAAGATTTATGGTGTTGAATATGAAACACTGAGTCAAGTCAAAGAGAGACTAAAATATGAAATTAATCCTATTAAATAAAGTGGACGATAAAAAGAAATAAATATCTTTAAAATAAGATTTAGTTTTGAGTCAAACTTTGACTGATATTGTGCACCGTTAATCTCACATATCATGTAGGTGGTGCAAGGAACGTGGAAGATTAGCGTAAGCTGGTTATGCAAGTTCAGACAAGTTTTTCAGAACGTGTTGCATTATGTGCATGATTTAGAATATTGTAAAATTATTATGTGTGCATTTGTTATTATGTGCAATAATGTGTTAATGTGCCTTTGTGATACAAGTTGAAATAAATTGTTGATATACAGTAGCTGATTAAGTTGATTTTTCTATATTGAACTGTAGAAATTGTAAATGACATGCATGAATAGCATGAATCATAGAGTAAATGCAAAGCATGATATGCATGAGATACGTAGTCATGCAAAGCATGAGATGTATGAAGCATGATGAAATATGTTTATGTGTTATGTGAAACTGTTAGACTTGTTGAGCCGTCGTGCTCACTCTTGCTTAAAACAAAACATTACAGAAAAGCTTGAGGAAGCTGATTACTCTGGTAGAGGCGAAGATGAAGATTGGCTAACGAGTCAACGAGATAGAAACGTAGGTGCTTTTATAGTAAAACCCTGCGATAAAATAAATTATCTCTATGGGTATTACTTGTGAAGATATTTATGTCTTGATTGTGCTATAGATTAACAAACTTAAATGTTGGGAAAACATGTATGAATTATTTTAAATCATTTTCAGATGTTGTTCTTTATGTATAGGGGTGACAGGTTGATATGGTAGGTCATTATTACTATGATCAGAAAGTGAAATAAAAATGTTTAAAGATTGCGATTCTGGAATAGAATGAGATTGTAAAATTCTAAAATAAACTAGTTTCATCAATTATATTATTGAGATATATTGTGGATTTAAGTACAAGGTTGTACGTCTAACGCACGGGGTCCTGTGTGGTCAGCACGCGGATTTCCGGGGCGTTACAGTCACGTTGCTCGATTTTATCCTATTACAAAATCAAGTTCAACTGCAATTATGATACCAAAGGCTAGCGCGGATAAGGAAAAATCTGTAGTTCAAGGGAGAGCTTTTGTTGTGACATCCTAAATGGCACAAAACTCGAACGAGGTGATAACAGTTAAGCTATTCAAAAATTCTCGTGAAGTCTATGCCTTGTTAGATACTGGCTCTACCTGTTCTTTTATCTCACCTACGTGTGCTCAACGATTAAACTTAACTCCTGAAAATTTGGACTTTGACTTATCATTTGAAACTTCATTAGGAGAAATAGCCATTACATCTACTGTATATAAATCCTGCCTAGTTTAAATCAACAACCTCACATTACTCATTGACCTTATTTCTTTGGAAATGTATGAATTTGATGTGATTTTAGGAATTTATTGGTTGACTACCCATCATGCTAAAATTAATTGTTTTCATAAGATTATTAGTTTTTATATTCCTAATCAACCTGTCATGCAAATTCAAACAACTAAACCATTGAAATCTATAACTTTTATTTCTAGCCATAAAGCCATTCGTTTATTAAAAAACGGATGTCAAGCCTTCTTAGCTCATGTCACTGATTTGAACAAAAATACGTCAAAAATGAATGTTATTCTCATTGTTAATGAGTTTCCTGACATTTTTTCTGAGGAACTTCTTGGCTTACTCCCAAATCAGGAAATTGAATTCTACATTGATCTTGAACCTAGTACTAAGCCCCTTTCCAAAGCCCCATACTGAATGGCTCCCATTGAATTTCAAGAGTTAAAAGTCCAACTACAAGAATTGTTGGATACTAGTTTCATTCATCCGAGTGCATCACATTGGGGTGTTCCTATTCTATTTGTGAAAAAGAAAGACGGAAGTATGAGATTATGCATTGACTACCGAGAATTGAATCATGTCACCATAAAAAACAAGTACCCGTTACCTCGGATTGATGACATATTTGATCAATTATAAGATGCTAAATATTTCTCAAAGATCAATCTTCATTCTAGATATCATCAGTTAAAGGTTAAAGTTGAGAACATTCTAAAGACTGCTTTCATAACACGTTATGAGTATTATGAGTTCTTAGTCATGCCTTTTGGACTAACTAATGCTCATGCAGCTTTCATGGACATGATGAACTGAATATTCAAAGAATATTTGGATCATTTTATGATTATCTTTATTGATGACATCCTCATATACTTCAAGAGTCGCGAGGATCGTAAACAACACCTGAGATTGATACTCCAAAAACTTCATGAGAACAAGTTATATGCTAAGTTGAAGAAATGTGAGTTCTGGCTAGAGAAAGTCACGTTCCTTGGGCATGTAATTTCAAGACAGGGAATATTGGTTGACCTTGCGAAGATTGAAGTAATATTAAAATGGGAACAACCCAAGAGAGTAATAGAAGTCTGAAGCTTTTTAAGCCTAGCTGGTTATTATCGGAGATTCATAGAAGAATTTTCTCGAATCGCCACTCCATTAACTCAGCTGACCCAAAAAAGTACAAAATTCGTATGGAACGAGGAGTGCGAGACAAGTTTTCAAGAACTCAAAAGGAAACTTATTTCAACTCCTATTCTTACCATACCATCAGGATCGGGAGAATTTGTTATCTACAGCGATGCTTCAGGAAAAGGTCTAGGTTGCGTTCTTATGCAACATGGAAATGTTATAGCCTATGCCTCTTAAAAACTTAAAGATTATGAGAAAAATTACCCTACTCATGATCTAGAGTTAGCAGCGGTCGTTTTCGCGTTGAAGATTTAGAGACACTACTTGTATGAAGAAAAAATGGATATCTATACGGATCATAAAAGCCTCAAGTATTTCTTCACTCAGAAGAAACTCAACATGCGATAACGACGTTGGCTTGAGCTGTTGAAGGATTATGATCACACCATCCAGTATCACCCGAGAAAGGCGAACGTTGTAGTTGACGCTTTGAGTAGAAGATCTTATGCGAGTACAAGTGCACTGCTGACAACACAAAGACGCGTTTTGTACGACTTACAAAAGATGAAGATAGAGATAAAGATTCCAGGGACCCACTTGAAGATTGCGCACGTATGAGTAGAACCGACTTTAATCGATAAAATTAAAGCTACTCAAGCTATTGATCCGTAACTGATGAATATGATGAAGAAAGTACAAGAAGGTACTATTCTCGAAACAAGAATCGACGAACAAGGAATACTTCGAGTCAACTCTCGACTATGTGTTCTTAACAATCCTGAATTTAAGCGTAAAATCATGATAGATGCACACAACACGCCGTTTGCAATCCACCCAGGAGGTACCAAGATGTATCGTGATCTTTGACATACATTTTGGTGGAACAATATGAAAAGGGAGATTGTAGAGTTTATCTCAAGGCGCCTAACTTGTCAACATGTCAAGGCAGAGCATCAAGTGCCTAAGGGTCCATTACAACCGCTTAAGATTCCCGAATGGAAGTGGGAACACATCAATATGAACTTCATGACGGGTCTTCCCAAGGTTTCTTAAGGCTTAGATGCAATTTGGTCATCGTAGATAGATTGACCAAATCAGCTCATTTCTTACCTATACGAGAAAACTTTTCACATGAGCGTCTTGCCAGTATGTACATAAATGAGATTGTGAGATTGCATGACATGCCAATTTCCATAGTTTCTGATCGAGATCCTAGATTCACTTCACGCTTTTGGATCAATTTACAAAACGCTATGGGCACTGAACTACGTTTTATTGCTGCATACCATCCTCAAACGGACGGACAATCGGAAAGGACGATCCAAACCCTCGAAGATCTTTTAAGACTTTGCGTACTAGACTTCAAAGAAAGTTGGGATAAGTAATTACCATTGGTTAAATTTTCTTACAACAACAGTTACCAAGCAAGCAAGCATGGCTCCATTCGAGACTTTATATGGACGCAAGTGTCGCTCTCCAGTATGTTGGAATGAGGTAGGAGAAGCAAAATTATTGGGACCAGAGTTGGTGCACTTGAGAACAGAAAAGATCCAAATGATTTGACAACAAATACAAACCACACAAGAACGACAAAAAAGTTATGCTGATCTTCATTGAAAGGACGAAAGTTTCAACATCGAAGACCATGTATTTTTATGTGTTTCTCCATGAAAAGTAGTTACGAGATTCAGAAAGAGAGGAAAGCTCAACCCTCGATTTATTGACCCATTTGAAATCCTTGATCGAGTAGGAACCGTGGCTTATAGACTAGCTTTACCGCCAAGTATGTCCCGCATCCATAACGTTTTTCACATATCTATATTACGTAAATATGTGAAGGACCCAAACCAAGTTATTAAATTAGAACCGGACGTTATAGCAGAGTATTTAATGTACAAGGAGGTACCTGTTAAGATCCTAGATAAGAAGGAGCAGATCCTACGCTCAAATGTTATACCTCAAGTCAAGATTTTATGGATGAACCAAGATACTGAGGAAATGACTTGCGAGATAGAATCTGAGATGAAATCTAAGTATCCTTACCTCTTCGAAATGCCAGATACGTCAATTTTGGGGATGAAATTTCATAAGGAGGGGAGGTTGTAAGACCCCGAATTTTATGAAATACAAAATTAATTTTTCTTCATATATATTTTTTCTGAAACAGTAAGTGGTTAAATTGACAAAGTTAAAAGTTAAGGATGTTATGTGCAAATTTTATTATATCGGACAATATTCGTTTTGTCGGAGAATATTCGGTCGTACGACGACACCGAAATAACTAATCATTGGTGGACCCCACAACGAAATATTTATCAGATATAGAAAACGATAGAAGTAACTTTTTAAAATAAAAATTATCAACGGTGTTATCACTTTTAACTATTAGAATACCCAGTGATAAAAGAATAGTATCATACAGTATTTCATAGTATTTTACTATAGCACACGGTACTCTACAATAGCACACGGTATTGCACAACATCTCATATTATTGATCTAATAACGTGGTCATTGCACAGTATTCATCAATAATTGTTGTTACACAGTATTTTACATTATTGATTCAATAATTATCATTACACTGTATTTTATATCATTGAACTAATAATTGTTATTGCACTATATTTTAAAATTATTGAACATAATAATTGTCACTGTAACAAATATATAGTTAATTATATTATTAAATTAATATTGATCTATAGCGTATTTTTTACCTTATTTATGAATTATTGTTATAGTATTATTTTATTATATATGTTGGACCCACAAAAAGAAATAAATTAATTAATTAATTTTAAAAAAATTAATTATTATTATTATTTTGAATAGTAAACATGTAGACCCTCTGTGGGGGCCACATGAGGAATGTGCATGTAAATTGAATTGCTGGGAAAGTTTGGTAGCAGCGGCTACTGCTGCCTTTGCTGAATTCTTAGCACTGGCGTGTCGCACGTCACTTACCTACCACAGTACATTCTTTTCTCATATAAATAGCTTGCTCAGCTGAATAGAAAAATCACCCTTAAAACATAAAAATTTTCTACAATTATTTTATGAGTTTTCTCTGAGAATAGTAAGGTTATCTTGAGTGTTTGAAAATCAAAAGGAGTGTAAGAATTTTTCAAGTAAGTATTTTATTAAAAAGTAGTAATTGCGCAAATATCTATTTCACAAGATATTCACAAATCTTCCTTTATAAGACTCTTCTTTGTGAAGATTATTTTAAAAAGCTTTCTTTGAAAGATTTATTTTGAAATATTATTTCAAAAATTATTTTTGAAGTTATTATTTTACACTATAAAAATTTATATTATATAAATAATTTTGATAATTTATAATATATGAGTTATCGTACACCTTGAAATTTATATGTTGTAATTACTAATTATATTATAAATATATAGATTGATCAACCTCATTTTTATCAATATTCAGTCACGTGATAAGGTAAGGGGTATCATTCTTTTCATCATCATAAATGAATATTATTTTATTTCTTACTTGTAAGGGATACCATTTTTTTTATCTTTCATTATTCACACTTACTACAATAAGGGATATCATTTCTTTTATACTCTTAAACTTACAATGGTAAGTATTATCCGGTAAAACTTCTAAAATGATTATAATTTTCTTAACAGTTTGTGCTTCATTTAATATCATTTCAATTGCACCTTCCTATTTACGTGAACCTTTCTATTGAACTGTAACCGTTATTCTGAACAGTGGATCTTGAATATCATTTTTGAATTTCACTCCATATCATGTTGACAATTTGAACATTATTTGAATTTGCACAAAGTAAAAATTATAAACTTTCGATATTTATTGTTTATCATGTTTCTTCTGTTCATTATTAATATCTCTGTTATTATTCTAATAATCAAGAATCAAATTGTTGTTGATATCTGTGGCTTGGGGAATAGATTGGATAAATGTGTTGATATGTTAAAGGTATTGATAGGTTAAATGCGATATATTTGATGATGTGTCTTTTAAGGCACGTGTTGAATGTTCTCTTTGGCCTGGGGGAAAGATGAACTGTTGTTTGATATGATTATGACCAAAGGCTGTAGACTGGTATAATCATGACCGTTGGTGCTATATTGAATATCTTTGGCCCGTAATGCAAAAATGAACTATTGACTTGTATGATTATGACCAGAAACTGTGAAATTATATTATCATGGCCAGTGGTGTTTTAGATGATAAAAGTTGATGATATTTTTCTTAAAAAGAGAAGCGAGTGGACATCATGGTCCATATGATTTTTCTAATGGTTGTTATTCTGCTGCAGTTGTTGATCTGAACTTTGTTTAAGAACTTAACTGCAGTTGTTGAATTAAAACTTACTGTTTAAATTATTCTATCAAAAACTCAACTGTTGAAGGCTAACGATAATTTATTTGTCATTATCTTAGTCATGATATTATTTATTGGGCTATTTGAGCTCACCCTTTTCTTTTGTTCTATTATTTTTCAACAGGAGATGACAGAGTAGCTGGATCTAGTCGGGGGATAGAGTGAAGGTCCGAGTTGTAGCTATAATATTCTTTATAAGTTGTAAAATAGTGTGACAATAATAATAAAGAGTTAGTTGTGTATTATTTGAATACTGCATTGTGGTACATTGTACGTTTGTATTGTAATAGTTGTTGTGTATTTTGACAACTCAAGTTTTGGCTGTGTGTGCCCAGATTTGGGGGTGTCACAATTAAGGTTAAAGACCTTAGGATTGTATTAACTTTTTGTAAGGAACTATATGAATTTTTCGCTAGATTAATGAAGACTATATATTGAGTTGTTATTTTGATTCGAGATAGTGAGAACCAGACTCGACGTTATGGAACCCGGATTTAGGGTTGTCATAGGTTGGTTTCAGAGCTGTAGTTTAGAAAATTTTAGGTTGTGAAACTTTAGGATATAAGCTTAGAAGAGTCAACTCACTTAGAATTATAGGAGGTGAATTGAGGAAATTCATTGAGATAAGGAGTAACACAATTAAATATACTTTCATTTCATCAATGAAAATATTTTATTGCAATACTGATGTCGTGTTATTTGTGTGATTGTAGGATGCTTGAGATTGGACATTCAAGTCACACATCAGAAGAGGATTACATTAATATCCACATGGATACTACACAATCGCTGATAGCTACACCGATAGAGGATCTGGAGTCTGACCAAGAGAGGGGAGATAGAGAAGAGCCAGTCAGAGGAGGCGTGATGAGCCTATATAATGAGGATGAGGTCGAGTCAGAGTTTGAGGAGGAGGAGGAGTCAGCTAATGGCATGGACACTACTGCTAGTGACATCATCAAGGGTCTGACTACGAGGAATAGGAGCTGGAGGAAAGAGTCCAACACTTAAAGGAGGAAATCTGACCCACCAACATTTAGAGGATCAATATAAGGCAGTGGCCTATCAGTTCTCTAGCGAGAACACGGAGCTGAAGAAGAAGATAGCAGATCTTGAGGAGCAAGTACAGGGGTATGAGGACTCCGTAGAGCACATCGGATTGCTAACCCATCAGTTAACTGATCAGGACGCTGAGTTGCAGGCTAAGTTGGCAGCAACTGAGGCTAGGATAACAGAGGCTGAGCTGAAGGTTCAACAAGTGCAGGAAAATAAGGCTGACATCTGTATCCATTGGCAAGAGGCGATAGAGGATAGGATAGAAATGAAGACTCAGACGGATGCAGCACACGGACAGATGTTGAAGCTAGAAGATGAGGTTCGTGAGAAGAGGGTGAGGACCGATAGGTTCTGTTATGTCTATCGCTCTTCATTTGGTAGATTTCAGAGCAAAGTGCATTACTACCCAGCTCCTTTTGATTTCATTAACTTCAATCCTTCATAAAATATGTTACACTTGATCAAATGATCTCAAATATGTTTAGTGATGTTCGTAACTTAATATTTTTTAAGTTTTCACGAATCAAATAACTTTCAAAATTATTTTTGACAACATAAATCAATATCAACCACCTAGGGTTTCTAGATGACCAATTTTTACCAAAAATCTCATAACTTCTTCATTTTAACTTCGTTTTTGACGATTCAAGTTTTGTTATGATTAAAACTAACGCATCTTGCATACAAGACATAACAACCACATAAGCAACTTCTATATCATAAACCACATCTAACCAACCTAGACATCCCACTAGGGTTTAAAACAAAGTAGGTTTATACAACCTTTTCTTCCATCATTTTGCATGCAAAACATGTTAGAACATCTATTTAGCATATATAGTCATAGATCTTCTTCACATAATTTCCTACAAACATATCAAAAGACTTATATAAAGAAATAACAAGCTAGGGTTTTAAGAGACTTTTAAACCTTAATGTTCTTTAACTTGATGAAGTGTGATAAGATTATGCTAAACCACTCTCTACCCGACATGCTCTCTAGCAAACCTTCTTCGTGATTTAGCTAACAAGCTCTCCAACTCACAAACGAAATAATGCATTAATCTCCCATCAAGAATAATTAATAACTAAAAACTCAGAGATTTTATTAATTAAATTAAATCAAAAATGAATATAGAAGAACGAAAAACAAAAATTTTGGGTTGCCTCCTAGTAGCGCTTGGTTTATAGTCGTCAGCCTGACTATGTTCTTCTGCTAGGCTCATGCATCGGCAAGGTTTATCGAGATCCGATTTTGATCAACATCACCACCCCAATAGTGCTTCAGTCGTTGGCCGTTGACCTTGAAAGTACGCTTTGAATTAGGTTCCTCGACCTCGATTGCTCCATGCGGAAATACTGAGGTAATAACAAATGGACCCGACCACCTTGACTTTAGCTTCCCTGGGAAGAGTTTCAGTCTAGAATTAAAAAACAAAACTTCCTGACCTCGTTCGAAATTCCGTTCAAGAATACGTTTCTCATGCCACCTTTTAACTTTTTCCTTATAGAGCTTAGCATTCTCGTATGCTTGATGATGGAATTCGTCCATCTCATTCATTTGTAACAATCTCTTTT
The DNA here is from genome assembly GCA_947179155.2 of Hedera helix. Taxonomy (NCBI): domain Eukaryota; kingdom Viridiplantae; phylum Streptophyta; class Magnoliopsida; order Apiales; family Araliaceae; genus Hedera; species Hedera helix. The sequence continues at coordinate 21,683,889 of OX359272.1, read as the reverse complement.
CCCCCGATGCTTGCATATCGTAGTTCAACTTACAGACAGCCCAATAGGCGCTATGCTCTAACTCCACCGGTAGATGACATGCCTTACCATAAACTATTTTGTACAGTGACATCCCTATCGGGTTTTTGTAGGCTGTTCGATATTCCTATAGAGCGTCGTCTAACTTTCTTGCCCAATTTTTCCGTGACGGATTAACAACTTTCTCCAATATCCTTTTTACCTCTCGGTTAGACACCTCGACTTGGCCACTTGTTTGAGGATGATAGGCCGTGGCAATTTTGTGTGTGACCCCATACTTAGCAAGGAGGGAGGTAAAGTACTTATTGCAGAAATATGTTCCTCTGTCGCTAATTATTGCTCTTGGTGTACCAAACCGGGTGAATATGTTTTTCCGCAGAAAGTTTAGCACCACCCTAGCATCGTTTGTTGGCAGTGCAACCCATTTCGACACATAATCCACCGCCACCAAAATGTATTGATTGTTAAAAGACTAGGGGAATGGGCCCATGAAATCAATACCCCATACATCAAAAATCTCCACTTCTAAGATACTATTAAGAGGCATTTCATGTCTTTTTAAGATATTGGCGACTCTTTGACATCGATCCCACTTTGTCGCAAAAATATGGGCATCCTTGAATAACGTCGGCCAGTAGAATCTTGATTGAAGCACTTTGGCTGCCGTTCTATCTCCCCCATAATGACCCCCATAGTCTGATGCATGGCAATGTGTCAGTATACTCTCTACTTCTTCCCGTGGAGCACATCTTCGTAACATTTGATCCGCACAAGTCTTAAATAAAAATGGTTCATCCCATAGATATTGTTTTACGTTATGAAGGAACTTCTTTCTTTGTTGGGAACTCAAGTTTGGAGGAAATACATGGCTTACAATGTAGTTGACGTAGTCAGCATACCAGGGCACCTCTTCGCTGATTATAAATAGTTCCTCATCCGAAAATGATTCATTGATCGCCAACTCATCTCCTTTTTGATTGTTTGAGTTTTCGAGTCGGGAGAGATGATCAGCCACCTGATTTTCTGTACCCTTTCTGTCTCGAATTTCAAGGTCGAATTCTTGCAACTGAAGTACCCATCAGATCAAGCGTGGCTTTGCGTCCTTCTTTGAAATAAGGTACTTGCTGGTCGAGTGATCAGTAACGACGATAACCTTAGTTTCGATCAGATACGCTCTAAACTTATCGAATGCAAACACCACAGCTAGTAATTCATTTTCAGTAGTGGTGTAATTTAGCTGTGCATCTGAGAGTGTCTTGCTGGAGTAGTAAATGGTGTGAAATACCTTATCCTTGTGTTGTCCTAGAACTGCACCAACTGCATAATCACTTGCATCACACATTAACTCAAATGGTCTAGTCCAATCTGGAGCAGTAATCACCAGAGCTGATACCAATTTTGTCTTAATCACCTTAAAGGCATCTAAACATGCATGATCAAATTTGAATGGGACATCTTTCTCAAGGAGGTTGCACAGGGGTTTTGAGATTTTAGAGAAATCCATAATGAAACGCCGATAAAACCCCGCATGTCCGAGAAAACTCCTAATTCCTTTCACAGATGTGGGTGGGCGTAACTTCTCAATTGTTGAAATTCTTGCTTTGTCCACTTCTATTCCTATTTCAGAGACCTTGTGACCTAGAATAATTCCTTCACGCACCATCAAGTGGCATTTTTCCCAGTTTAGCACTAAGTTGGTCTCCACACATCTTTTCAATACTAGCTTTTAATTGTCGAGGCAACGATCAAAGCTATCCCCAAACACGGAGAAGTCGTCCAAGAACACTTCCAGATTATGCTCAACCATATATGAGAAGATCGCCATCATACACCTCTGAAATGTGGCCGGAGCGTTGCATAAACCAAAAGACATTCGACGGAATGCAAAGGTGCCGTAGGGGCCAGTAAACGTAGTCTTCTTGTGATCTTCCGGTGCTATGACAATCTGGTTATATCCAGAATACCGATCAAGAAGGTAGTAGAACTGATGACCTGCTAACATATCCAACATCTGATCAATGAAAGGCAATGGGAAATGGTCCTTGTGGGTCGCTTTATTTAGCTTGCGGTAGTCCATACATACTCGCCACCCAGTTACCGTCCTTGTTGGAATGAGTTCATTATTTTCGTTTTTCACAACAGTCATTCCTCCTTTTTTCATCACACACTGCACCGGACTCACCCATGAACTGTCTGATATAGGATATATTATGCCAGCGTCTAACCATTTGATGATCTCTTTCTTTATGACCTCCTTCATAATTGGATTCAATCTTCTTTGTTGTTCAATTATTGGTCTAGCCTCATCCTCCAACGGTGTTTTATGCATGCAAAAGGACGGGCTTATCCCCTTAATATCTGAAATAGTCCACCCGATCGCCAATTTGTATTCCTTCAGTACCCTCAACAATTTATCCTCTTGCACACTATCAAGTGAAGCCGAGATGATGATAGGTAACGTGTTTGAATCACCTAAGTAGGCATACCGCAAATGGTTAGGAAGAGGTTTAAGTTCCAAAACTGGTATTTCCTCCAAAGATGTCTTTGTGCGCTTCTCAGTAGCCCCTTCTTGATCCAACGACTCATATTGCTTCTTAAACTTGTGGAATAAGGGTGGTGCATTTAATAACTGCATAAATTCCATCGTACTAGGCACATCCATAGCCTCAGAACTGACTAAAGCTGCTTCAAGTGGGTCTGTCAAGCAATTTTCGATGAATATTTCCTCTACTAATTGTTTAATGAGTTCCACCCTAAAACAATCTTCGGCTTCCTTCGGGAATTTCAAGGCTTTAAACACACTAAAAGTGACTTCCTGATCCTGAACCCTCATCATCAGTTCACCTTTCTGCACATCAATTATTGTTCTTCATGTGGCGAGGAATGGCCTTCCAAGTATGATTGGGATCTCCCTGTCTTCTTCGAAATCCAGCACTACCAAATCAGCCAGTTGCAAAGTCACATTTGTTGGCTTAGCTTCTTTTAATCCCAATTTCTTGTAGACTGAAAGTGGCATCAAGTTGATGCTAGCTCCCAGATCACAAAGGGCTCTCCCATAAAATTGACTACCTATCATGCATGGTATCGTAAAACTACCTGGGTCCTTAAGCTTTGGAGGTAACTTTTTCTACAAAATGGCACTGTACTCTTCTGTCAAAGCAACTGTTTCATAATCCCCCAATTTTCTCTTCTTTGACAGAATCTCTTTCATAAATTTAACATAACTCGACATCTGTTCTAGGGCCTCGGCAAACGGGATATTAATATGAAGTTTCTTGAATACTTCTAAAAATTTTGCAAATTGCTTATCTAATCTTGTTTTCTGAAATCTTTGTGGAAAGGGAACCGGAGGCATGTTAGGTCTTTGGATGTCCCCTTCACTCTGCGTATCTGATTTCTTCCTTTCTTCTCTCCTTTCACTTGCACCCACCTTACCGTCTGCCTTGTCACACTGGTTCTCTTGCTCCGCTGGTTCCTTAGGACTTTTATCCGCAACTATATCAGGTAATTCCTTTCCACTCCATAATGTAACCTCTTTGCAATGCTCTTTTCCTTCCCGCTTAGGATTGACCTCTGTGTTGCTTGGCAATGCTCCATGAGGACGGTTGTTCAAGGCATTGGCAATCTGTCCCATTTGATTCTCTAGATTCCGAATAGCAACTGTTTGGCTTTTCATATTCATGTCCATTTCTTTCATTTTTGAATCTGTACCTGCCATGAATTTCCCTAAGAGATCCTCCAAATAAGAATTCTTTTCCGGCGGCTGTGTTTGAGGTTGTTGAAATCCTGGTGGATAGGGCTGCCTTGGAGCTTGATGTTGCGCTTGATTTTCCCTCCAAGAGAAATTTAGGTGATTCCTCCACCCAGGATTGTAATTATTTGAATTATTTCCCTGTTGTTGCATGTTATAACTGCCAACAAACTGTATTGACTCTGCATTGATAGCGCACTCATCAGCCGCGTGATCTCCTGAACACAGCTCACAAACCATAGGTGCATTATGAACCAGTTTCACCGCCATTGTGTCTATTTTCTTTGACAAAGAAGCAACTTGCACTGCCAAGGCCGTGATAGAATCCACTTCATGAATTCCCGCTGCTCTAGGTTGGGTAGCTCTTGCTGATGGCCATTGATAGTTGTTGGCGGCCATCATTTCCAGTAACTTGTATGCCTCATCATAATTTTTTCCCATTAATGCACTTGCTGCTGCTACAGCTATACTCGTTCTAGTGGCACTAGCTAACCCGTTATAAAAAGTTTGCACTAACAACCATTGTGGAATTCCATGGTGCGGGCACTTCCGTAGCAAATCCTTGAACCGTTCCCAGGCTTCATATAGGCTTTTCGGATCAAACTAAGAGAATGCGGTAATGTCATTCCTCAATTTTGATGTTTTGGCTAGCGGAAAGAATTTAGCTAGAAACTTCTGTGCAAGATCCTCCCACGTGGTAATTGACCCCTGTGGTAGAGAATGAAGCCACCTTTTCACCTTATCACGGAGTGTGAAAGGGAAAAGTCTAAGTCTGATTGCATCCTCGGAGACTCCATTATATTTGAATGTGTCGCAGATTTCCATAAAACTAGCAAGGTGCTCGCTTAGATCATCATTCGGTAGACCCCCAAATTGAATCGAGTTCTGTATCATTTGTAAAGTTCCCGGCTTGATCTCAAATGTTGTTGCTTGTATGGCTGGCCTCTGAATACTCGACTGAATTTCGGTCACTAGAGGCATTGCGTAATCCCTTAATGCTTTTTGTTCGTCGTCTGCCATCTTCTCTGGAACTGGTACTTCCTTACAATTTAATCTCAAGTCGCGGAACATCCTTTCGATCTCGTCCTTGTATGGCACTGGTTCCTGACCTTTAGATCTCGTGTGCATACACGAATTAGGAGTACCTAGCTTTAATTCCGGGAAAACGTAGTTTTAAGTACGTTAGCGGAATTTGTGGCTTTGGTGACTACGTAATTTGTGTAACCAAGATAGGCAAGTCAACACTTGGTGCACGTTTGAGTCTAAGATCGATGATTTGCAACTGCCGACTTGAACGGATGAAAGCCTGCAAAAGCACAAGAAAATCATAAATTAAAAACGTTTAAATTAAAACCAAATTAATTGTAACTACCTATTGAAATAATTACTAAACACAAGTCCCCGGCAACGGCGCCAAAAACTTGTTGATTATTTTTGTATAACGATAATAACGCGCAAGTGCACACGGTCAACAAGTAATATAGAAGTAAATCGAGTGTCGAGCCCATAGAGACCTATGCATTGTAATTTTTCAAAACGAATTTCATATCAACTTGATTATATTTAAACAATCACAAATGAATATTATAATGGAAACTAACTTAAAACTAAGATTAAAATTTAACAGGAAAGTGAATATCAGATGTTTAAAACTTAAGACTACAATATCCCCAATTACTTCATATGAACCTATCCTCTATATTCTCAATTATAGAATCCATTAAAGTTATTGACCAGGAATTCATGAATAATTATTAGATCTTTTCCAATGATCACATAAGAATATTTACCTCAATTATCTTGCTATATTCCTATGCAAAATAAGAGAAACAAACACATTAACATCCAATTCCCAAACAGATCACATGCAGCATATGGATATATTCATATTCCAAATACAACCCTAGTTATTCAATTCCCCAAATAACCAAGAATACATGCTATCACATTAGAATCTAACCCTAGATTTCATCTTCTGAATGCGTCTAGGATATCCCACTAATTGTTGGCCAAACAATTATCAATCACGCACAAAACATGATAGATAACTCTAAATGAATCAATAATTGAAGCATAATAGATATTTAATTCATACTAGTAAAAGGTTCAATTGTAGCCTTAATGGATAACTTAGTTCATAATGGAATCAAAAACTAAGAACATCAAACTCATCATCTTAGATTACAAAACTGAGAAAAAAGAAGAGGAAAGAAACACTCTAAACAGGAATTCTTGTCTCCTCAATCCTTCGTCTTGATCTCCTTGAGTGACTCCTTGATCTTCCAAGTCTCTATGTTGAATAGCCTCCTTACGTCTACTTATAATCCCCTACCCAAAATTAGGTTTAATTTCGCATAAACCCTATTAAAAGCCAACCAAATTCGTCCAGGTGCAAAACTCGGCGCCGACGCACCTACTGCTTTGGAAGCCCTGGCTCTCATTTGAAAGCCCCGACGCTCAACTTCGCGTTATTTACCAAAATGCCACTGCTTCTTCAGAAATTCCAACTTTATCCCTCCTTTGTATTTTCCTACAAAACAACATAAAAACAAGATAAATTGTACTAAAAATACTTAGAAATAACAACAAACCAAGTCCAAAAGTACCCGATTCATAGGTATAATTCCCACCCATCACTTGCAATTCCGCCTCTACTTCTTTAATTTTTTGCATCCTTATACGTTCCCATTGGTCAGGTTGGGTTGATCCCCTATCCTGATCTTGTCGAATAGGGGATCATTGATCCTTCCTTCTACGCAAATACTGATTTATAGTGGTTGATGGAGTGAACAACCATCATCAGATAGGTGCCAATTGAGTCACAACGGGTCTTCACCTACTCATGAGAATGACGTGTTACCGAAATTACAGAGGATCCCTTTTGATCCTTGATCAAATCTACCTTATTTGCCATAACCGTAATTTGAAATTAATCGGTGATTTGAATCAAATATCAATCAAGGCCCTCCTTCTAGCGCTAATGCGAACGCATGATTTTGTATGCTTATTGAAATTATCAAACAACGAACAGCCTGCACAATGAAAAGATAAAAATCACGCCAAAAAGCTTGATGGCTTAGGTCATGGGGGGATAGTTTCGGTGTGAGAATAAGTACAGGCCAAAAGCAAAAACAATGGAGGGATGTGAAACTATTGGAATATTAAAAACGTACGGATATTTGATGTTGAATGTAAAGTGTTGATGACCTCCAATTGTATCTGTACTTATACTTTTCTCTGTAGTCCTGCTATTACTCGCTTGGAACCAATTAGGATTAAAAGTACTAATTAGAGTTCCATTGTGACTATAATTATTACCGAGTCAACCCTTATTAGTACAATACCAAAAACGTAGTCTGATTAAAAAACATAAATCAGTTTGGACTTTGACTCTCCCAACATGTCAAATCGCCAAATGACATTATAATGGGCTCATTCCCGCACTGGGCCCACTATAGTGTGTAAAAAGTAGGTCAGTACCTGTACTAGGCCGTAAATAATTGTGGGCCAATATTGGATCGAGATCCTAATTAATTACATCCCAACAATTATTATTATTATTATTATTATTATTATTATTATTATTATTATTATTATTATTATTATTATTATTTATTTATTTATTAATTTTGTTCCAGTTGTTTTTATGTCAAAGGAATATATGTATGTATCTATTTATTTTTTTAAAGGAAAGCATTATTCAGCAAAATTACTTTTCAAGTTTTTATATTGTGTAGCAGCACAACATTATTATATTTAAACACGAATCAGATAAGAAAGTTATGTTTAATCATTTCATTTAAATTACAATATAAATGTTCCTATATCTCAACCCACTAGTGTTGCACCTTCAACAATATATATAATGCCAACTTTGAGAACTTTGGTACCAAAGAAACATTATAGTATACAGTAAACCATTGATTAGTTAATTCAAACTATCCCTATAAAACCCTCCACAGGTTTTGACAGATTTCAAAAAGGAAAGAATAAAAAGACAAAAGCTTGAAAAGTGAGGAACAACAGTACTGTAGCTAAAGAGCTCATGAGTTGAGGTTGATGCAGCGCATTTGCTAGTGGCAGTGATGCTATATATTACGCACATATAATATCAAAGGTTCGCTTATCAGGTAATAGCGAATACTTGGTGGAAATGAGCTTTAGACCTAATTAAGGCCACCGTTTATTTTTCACAAAGTTATTGAAAATGATATTCGGAAATGAGCTTACATCTAATTAAGTTAAGTCCACCGTTTGTTTTTAACAAAGTTAGAAAAAAAAATGATATTTTGAACTCTAAGGATTTTTATTACAACACAATTGGTTTATTCAGCTACTAACGGTTATAGCGTCTATGGCAGTAGTGTTTGTAGTGTTTTGATCTCGAAATGCATCATCAGTTTTGGTGCATTACATTTAAGCCTCAAATTTTGCATTTATGAATTACGTAAGTTACATTTAAAATAAATTACTATTAGATGAATAATATTTTTAAGCACATTTGAAATTTTAAATACTACAAACGCATTAAATACTCAAAATGTTGTGTTACCAAAACTTGCACAGTGAACATTTGAGCTGAAATGAGAATTATTATTTTTTGGGCAAAAAATTATCATCTCCCAACATTTAGATAATATAAGAAAAAATCAATAGCCAAAGGGTGTTGGGAGCCATTTTTCATCCAACCCAATTTTATTCGTCTGTTGCAATATCCAATGACTTAGATAGGAGCATACTGCAGAGCAATTTGTAACACTACCGCACAATTGTAATACGGTATATGACCTACAAAAAAATTATCCATAATACCCCTCAAATGTTACAAAAAAAAAAAAAAAAAAAAATTTCTACGGTACCCCCTAAATTATTAATTTTTTACATATCGCATAATAGTTAGGTAGTATGCCAAGAAAGCCAACAAAAAGCAAAACAAAGTAATTTAAGGGTACCGTAGTAATTTAACAAAAATTATGGGTACTGTTCTACGGTACCCATAATTTCTTTTTTCACATACCGCATAATTGTTATGTGGTATGTCAAAAAAACTTCAATTCCAAATTTTAGTTATATCGTTTGAAAATTTGGTAACAAATGGAGATCGTCACTTATCCGAAATAAAGTTCTACTAAATCTTGATTGGGTTACTTGATAGATTTTCCCAAGAGCTTTAGGATAACAGTTCCTTGTCTAACCACTTTAAATATGATTCAACTTATACAACCTCAACTTCTTCTTCAAACTCCAAAGATATTGAAGAACAATGCAAACATTATGTGCAAGAAATTGATGAATCTAAATTGAAGGTCTGCAATAATCATTCTCAATCAGTTGTTTAAGATTTTGATGATGAAAATAATATCGAAAGTCTAAAGTGCTTAAATGAATTAGCAGAAGATTTCATGTTAACTAAACTCGACTGCAAGAATTTATAGAATATTGAATGCATGGTGTAAGCATAAATTTCAATTTAAGAAGCTCATGGATGAGAATTTGAAGAAGCGGGAATAAATAATTGATGAGGAGAAACAATAACAAGAGGACAATCATTGAGGAACTTAGATTTCAACTGCACTGATTGATTGGTGAAAACAGATATCTTTAGAAATGTATCATGAGCTCGATCAAAAGTTGTTACCAAATCTTCAAATGATATAACTAAAATTGGGATTTGAAATTTTTTGGACATACCGCATAAATACAAAAAAAATATGGGTACCGCAAAAGAGTTTTGTTGCGGTACCACTAAATTTTTATTTATTATTTTTTTTTCTATTGGCTTTCTTGGTATATCGCATAATTATTATGCAGTATATGAAAAAAAAAATAAGGGGTATTGCAGAACTGTTCTGCGGTACCCCTAAATTTTTTATTTTTTATTTTTATTTTTGCATTTGAGGGGTATTATGAAAAAAAATAAAAATTATGGGTCATATACCGCATAACAATTGTGCGATGGTGCTACAAATTATTCTGTGATATGCTTCTATCTAAGCAATTGGATATTGTAACAGACGAATAAGATTAGGTTGGATAAAAAATGACTTCCATCCTCATTTACCTATTGATCATTCCTCTCTCTCTCTCTCTCTCTCTCTCTCTCTCTCTATATATATATATATATATATATATATATATATATATATATATATATATGGAGTGATCCATAGCCATCTAGCTTTTTAACTATATGTAGATTAATAATTTTTGATTTGTAATGAAAATATTATTGAATTTTAAAATTTGATTTGAGAGAGAGAGAGAGAGAGAGAGAGTTGGTTTAGAAGAGATAATGAGTGTTTTGACATTTTCTGAACTTTTTAATGTAAAAAGTATTTGCAAGAAGTCGCTGTAGATACTGAGAACTTTTTACGGATACTAACAATCCATTTTTAATCATGATCGTCATTAATTACAATGAAGTGACTACAAATCAGTTGATTGGAGAATGACCCCCAGTTAGTAGTGACTATGGATCACTCCCATATATATTGATAAGCTCCACAGCACGTCTGCGTGAAGTGATCTCTACCCAGATTGTTTCTAACAAAGTCATATTAATGGAACACGTATGACACATCAACTATTCACTTATTTGAAAGCGAGAACCTTCATACAATCGCTTGTATAGTGAATCTTAAATTTTATGGAACCTTAACCCTTTGTCTATAAAGAGACAAGAATCTTGGTATATGTATAAAACGCTACACCCAACTATGAATTGTTGAATAATAAGTCAAGATTGAATCTCAAGAAAAACTAAGAACAACTTAAAAAAATTTAAAGAACCAAAAGATGAGAAAAACCTCACAAGAATTTGATTAATTTGAAAAATTGTTATGTTTACATCAGCTCTTATAATCCCTATTTACACAGTAGACAGAAGAAAACCTAACCCTTAAAACATAAGAAAAATTAATTACATAAGAATCCTAATTAAAGTAGGCAACAAAACACTAGTTAAACACTTCATGCTCGCAAAACAATATGAAAATCTCGCCTTGCTTCTTCGTGTCCTTGTGATGCTGCGCTGACCTATGGACTCCCTAGCACTGCGGCACTTGATCGAGGTGTTGCGGCGCTTACAACTGGATTTTTTTCTGATGCTCTAGCGCTACAGCACTGTATTGGGGTGATGTGATGCTTGCCTTGCATGCTGAATTGCTTTGACTTGTGCTTGCTTGAACCAAGTAGATTAACTTTAGATCAACTTTCTTAGTTAATTCCCTTGAATTTTGGTCAGCCTAAATGTCTTGGATCAGTCCATTAAACTCCTTGAATCTTTTAGCTCTCGCCCTCGTTACTAACCCAATTAAAACTTGAATTGGATCTGCCCAAGTTTTGATTCATCGACTCTCATCCAAGTTAAACATGCCCTCATCATATATATAATTATAAATGGAATTTTTTTATTTGATTGTATAGTTAATTGATTTTGGTAATGACTCGAGAAGAAATGACACATGTAATATTTATTTACATACTTTTAAAACATTTGATATTATCAAAATAAATATAATATTATTAAAATGATATATATATTACTTAAATTATTAAGTGGTGTTAATACAATAACAAGGTATCGCTAAATATATATTGACAACATCGTTTTTGCAACAACTATAATGTCAATTTTGCTATTATTTCAATACCTTCATTAATAATTATTTTTTATCCGTATCAAATCAAACTATCTACATGTACTTATATCTTGAGGGGGAGAAGGAGAGAGAGAGGGAGTGGGTGACAATCCCACGTGAGTGACCACCATCCGTTGGTGGATGTCATGGTTGGCTTCATATCAACGCAAACAGCCAAAATGCCAAAACCTCAGCTACACAACATAAAACCAACACAAACCCACAAAAAGATAACATCACCTAAAAGTGTGAAAAAAAGTTAGATTACTATCATTAACTTATTTGACAAAAGTCACCCGCCCCCCAACTATTCTCCCCTTTGGGTTGGCCACTAGCTCCACCACTAACATTACTAGACCTCTCCACTCCCATAAACGCTAGTGGTCTCTCTCCTCTCAAAAGTTGCCCAAATGCTCCTTTCTTTTTCCTTTTTCTCCCTCTAAATGCTAGTGGCTCTCTTTTCCCGTTTCTTCCGTTCTCACTTAATAAGCAAATGTTTCCTATTTTTAATTATGTAATGTTATACTAAACATGAGAGATGGATAAAGAAACTAAGAAAGAAAACTCCTCTCTCCTCCCCATAAACAACAAAGATGAATCTCCTAGAAAACCATTAGGTGGCGGCAGCGGCAACGGAAGTGGCAGCGGTGGAAACAACGATAGGCTAAAACGCGACGAATGGAGCGAAGGGGCGGTTTCGAGCCTCCTTGATGCGTATGAAGCCAAGTGGGTACTTCGGAATCGGGCAAAACTTAAGGGACATGATTGGGAAGATGTGGCAAAGTGTGTATCGTCACGTGGTAATTCCACCAAGTCACCAAAGACACAAACTCAATGTAAGAACAAGATTGAGTCGATGAAAAAACGGTATCGGTCAGAGTCAGCCGCTGGCGCCGATACGTCGTCGTGGCCACTTTTCCCCCGGCTTGATCTTTTACTACGCGGTACCGCCGCTCCTCAGCCTACGTCTCTGCCACCGCTGCTGCCGCAGCCGATTATCAATTCTCCGCTGATGATACTTGAACCATCGGTGCCTGTGTCATCACAACCGCTACCACCACCGTTGCCTCCGGCTCCGGCTCAGCCGGTCCATCTTGGAGTTGCACAAAATTCACATGGTTCTAATGGTACTGATAGGGTGGCCAAGGTATGTGTATTTTAGTTTCAACTTTGAAGTTTGAAGTCGTCCAGCTGTAATTAATATCATCATAGCAACAATTTTATCTCTTTTTGTTTTTAAAGTAGTATGGTAATTTTGAAAGGCATGTGGGTAACCAATTTAGAAAGTATTTATAGAGGGATTTCCATTGACTAAGTCATTTGAACGCCAAGGTCATATACCAGACTCTGTGGGGTTGAAATGATCACCTTCATGGAAGAAAATTTTGCTATTCTTTGTTTAGGTTTACAATAAAGTAATATTTTAATTTTATTTTTTTTCAATTTCCTAGTTTCAAACTGTAGCAAATAAAAATAAATGTATCTAATTGTTGCACGGTGAGTCAATCTAAGGACCACTAGAGGTAATTTCTTATCATAAACACTACTTCAATCAGTATTAATTAATTAAGTTCGTCTATGAAGGAATTATGATTTTAGATAAATCAAAATTGTTAGTCTATAAAAATAAATTATATTTTATGTAACAGGCAATTGTATTAATTTCAGAAAATCTTTAGTAATTACTATACAAATATTATATAATTTTAATTTTATATTACATAAAATACAACTTTTTATAATTTGTCTAAAACATTTGTTCGTTTTAAACTATCTAAAATATATTAAAAAGTAAACTCAGTAGGAAGTACATGCATCTTAGGGTGAGCGCCTTTCACATTAAAGTTTAGTATTATCTATTGCTGCTATAATTATTATTAAGTACTTGTCACCAAGCCAAGCAATTGCACTAAATAAAAATTCGAAATTCATTTAAATACATGCATACCATTGTATATTTGACAGGAGGATGGAATGGCTGCCAAATTGTCGGATAACGAATCGGATAAAAACGCAATGGAGACGGATAGTAGCACACCGGCCTTATACAGTAACAAGGAGAAAATGAAGTCCAAAAATCAAAAGACGAGGACCGAGAAAAAGAAGAGAAGGAGAAGGGAAGATTGGGAGATAGCCGATAGCGTTAGATGGTTAGCGGAAGTAGTGATGAGGTCGGAGCGAGCGAGAGTCGATACAATGAGAGATTTAGAGAGGATGCGAGCAGAAGCTGAGGCGAAGAGAGGCGAAATGGACCTTAAGCGAACCGAGATCATTGCAAATACTCAACTGGAGATTGCTAAGCTCTTTGCAGGGATAGGCAGAGGGGTGGATTCTTCATTGAGGATTGGGAGAAGTTGATACTTCTATCAATTTATTATAAAGTCGGAGAGGGAGAATGGCGATTATTTGAGTGAATTGTGTCATATGATATTATTAAATGATAACTTGTTATTGAAACTTTGGAAGTGAAAGATTATTAGAAGGATATGTCATTGACAGATTTGTATTTCAGATAGTTACTTTGAGTAATCCATTTGAACAGTTTTATATGAATTAGTTGCTTTGATATAGTTAGAGAGTTACATTTCGGTTGTTTTTATTATACAATTGTTACTCTCAACTTATACAATAATAACTCACTTTTATAAGACTTTCAAATAAATTGCCCAAAATCATGCTGGCTTAACAATTACTAGAGGTCAAGATCAAAAAAATGAATACATATAAGGTTCAATTATAACACGGATAAAATTTTAAAGAACTAAAGTGATATGAGCCCCAAATATATATATATATATATATATATATATATATATATATATATATATATATATAAACACATATCTATAAATGCAAAAGACTAAATAGCGAGTGTAGAAAAAGGGAAAATTGGCAACATGCACGGGAAATGTGAAAAATTAAATGGTCTGAGTGCAGCACTTAATCTATAAGGATTGGACTTTAAATTAAACTGTTAAATCATAGACTTATGATATATGCGCCGAAATAATGTCTCCAACGTGCCCAAATAGGATAACGGCATCACCTGTAAGCATTACAAATTTAAAAAAAACATGACATTTCTTTCTACTAGGCATGATAAAAGTCGACGGTATAAGCTACTATTTGTTATGAATTATTTTTAGGCAAATAAATTTATAGTCATTTAGTAAATTAATCAACGGCCAAAATTTAAAATTAGATTTTTTTCATTCGCTATTATTAGTAGCAGATGATAGAAAAAAATTAAAAAAATTCCTGATTTAAGTTAAACTAAATTAATTTTGATTTATATCTGTTATTTAATAGTAGCGAATGGTTACATCCGCTACATACTAGGGATGAACAAAAAACCTGTAGGATCATTGCTCAGCCTGGTTCAGCCTAGGTTTTGGCCTGAAAAGGCCTGACCTAGTCAAAGCCTAACCTGATCAAAATTAAGCATGCCTAAAAGCCTTCAATAGACCCCAAACTTTTCTCCTTAGCCTAGCCTGACCTAGCCTGACATGCAAAAGGCTAGGCCTGGGACATGGCCTAACTTGAGGCTTGCGACTTGCCAATCCTGGTCAGGCCTGGTCAACCTAACCCAGCCTAATCTAAAAATATAAAAAATATATGTATATTTGAAGACATTTTTAAAAATTTGAAAACAAATATTTGCAATTATTCAATATTCAGTATTTTTTAAGTTATATGTAATTTTTAAAATTTAAAGTTACAATTATTCATCAATGAAGTTTAAAGTTTTACTTTTTCATTCTTGTAACACAATAGTTTTAATTAATACATCAATGAAGTTTAAAATTTTAATTATTCATTCTTGATTTCTTGTAAATACTTTTAATTAATATACTTCTTCATTTAAATTTTCACTTTTACATTTTTATTATTATAACTTTTATTAGCTTATATTTTATAATTTTTATCTTAAATATTTAAAACTAAAAGTTGAGCGGGTGTGGGGGTGGGGGGGTGTTGGGGGACATGCTTACTCCTGAGCCTGGCCTTCAAGCTTGAGCAGACCACGATTTAGACTATAAAGCCCGAAATTTAGGCCTAGCTTGGCCTGCACAACAGTTAAAGCCTTGCAGGCTTAAACTGAATCAGGCCAAGCAACTTGTTTGTGCATGCTTATCCGCTACTATTAGTAGGGGATATAGACAAGAATTTTATTTTCTTATAGTATACATAGACTTTTGTATATTGTAATTCACTTGATGTTTGGGTTAGTTGACTATTTTTCTATACCTTAAACCTTGAATAGACTTTTGTATATTAGAATTCACTTGATGTTTGATTTATTTAACTATTTTTTAATACCCTAAACCTTTAACCCTAGTAGTGGATGACTTAAATTTGATAGGCTCGATTCCTTTTGATGTGGGATGGTGTTATTTTATTTTTATTTTTCACATATATGAAAGGTAATATAGTAATTGGGTCATTCGCTACTATTATCAGTGGTCTTAATTTTATCTGAGTCGTTCTTGACTGTTATGAACAGCTATAGATCTATTTGCCTAAAAACAACTCATAGCAAATAGTTACAATGAACTTTGTGTGTGTGTGTGTGTGTGTGTGTGTGTGTGTGTGTGTGTGTGTGGAGAAACTATTTTGATTCCCTAATGGCTTATGTGAATTAAAGTGTTAATAATACTAAATTACACAACTTTAGGACTTAAAATATGGATTTTGT
This sequence comes from Hedera helix, assembly GCA_947179155.2. Lineage (NCBI taxonomy): Eukaryota > Viridiplantae > Streptophyta > Magnoliopsida > Apiales > Araliaceae > Hedera > Hedera helix. Next base: position 21,667,784 of record OX359272.1, on the reverse strand, counting down.
ATGAAATTACTTGGAAGAAATTCTAATCATTTAAAACTAAGAAAGGATTAAACTAATAAAAGAATGAGAAGAAAAAGAGTGAAGGAAATAGAGATTATTTTTTCTTACAAATGAGATTTTGTTTTTGTTTTAAGAAATGAAGGAAATATCAGTTAATTTTTTAGGATTGCTTTGGCCCTCCGATGGAGGAGAAAACATTTTTTTTTTGAATAATCGAATATGCTCGTCAACAAAGAAAATTATGAAGTTATTTCAAAATCAAAACTCATACACTGCGTGAATATGTAGGTAGGCACATGGTCTGCGCTCTTTTTGTTAGTATCAAGAAATTTTTGTGCTATAGTGGCAGAGTTCTTGTGACGCCCCCAAATTTGGGTCTCTTGAACCACAGGTTCGGTGCTCACGTTACGTACTATTCTACCCTGTCATCACATCCATTCATTCTGAATAAAATAGTAAAACTTAATTTGCATTCATACATATCTAATCACAGGTTCTACATACCTTTATACATACACATATTTGTACCTGACATATTACAAAAAGATAATAATATTGACCTTCAAAAATTCTCTAACTAGGCCTTCATTGTTGACTAGCCTTTTCTTTCCCTTTGTTTACTCCTGATCCCCCTGGATGTTCAGGTTTAACTAAAATATCATGTTTAAAAGCAAGAATGAGCATAAAATAGTTCAACAAGTATATAAACAAATGATGACTTGATATTTCGAAATGATAAATGAAAATCATATACGAGTTAACTGAATCAGGCATGATAACTGAATCAATATCAATTAACTGAAATATTTTTAATAAGCTGGGTTAATATTAATAGACTAAATCATGTTTAATAATCTGAATCAATATCAATAGGCTAATTAATGTCAATATCGGTTCAATATATGAGAATTAATATATGAGAATTATACATGAACTTTACATGAATGACTGAGAGTATGGAGTTTGTTTGTTGTATGGTCACAAGACCAAGAACTCATTAAGAACAATGTAAGTCATCAAAACTGATACTGCCCAAGTTAGTCATAAGACTGCTGTTCAAATAGATGTGTACTCTGGGTGATCAGTCCATTGTACTTTTATATTGTGCACAACATAAACATCTAGCAATGCAACCACGCCATAAAATTATATTGCTTCATACTTACTCCCCTTTATCAGGGTTGTTCTATTACAGCATATCATAAAATCCGCATCACAACAATGTGGATTGGAGCACATAACAATAAACATCTGATTTCAATATGTATCATCATACGTGTCTAGCCGGAATCAAGATTGGCATTAACCTTTTCAAAATAGTTCAATAGTGAATGAACTTTACATGATCATATAAGTGCATAGCATGAATGACTGTTCAATGAACTATAAATAGAATTTCAGTCAGAATACTTGCATTTTTCTCATTTTTCCTCAACAGGTAAAATACTATCCTGTTTATAACCTACATGACCATAATATGGGTTCATGCATTAGTTATATACATATGCATGCCATAACTTGTTATACAAGCTATCATTTAGCTCTACATAACCCTGAGCATATAACACATTGTTCATTTACGCCTTAACATCTACCACATTGATCATTTTTATCAAATTATGGCTTACATACATGTTTCTATCATTTCATATCAAAAAATTTTATTTTGGATCAAAAATAATTTATTTATTTATTTACTTTCAGAACACTGCGCCCGGCGCAGTGTTTTCTTCTTCCAACTTCGCTGGCCGCGAGAAGTTCTCGACCCAGACTGCGCCCTAGCTTGCACTGATTTCGCCCCAACGTGGTTCATACAACAGCACTGCGCCCCGGCGCAGTTTCCAGTTCAAATGAGCGCGCCCCGGCGCAGTGCTGGTTTTTCAGAAAAAAATTTATTTTCAAAAACCCTGCTATCTTTGTCCCTAATTTGATTTTTTGAGTTCCAACACTTCACCTACCACACATAACATGTATTTGACTTGCGTGGGTCTTCAAAATATTTAAAATTTCTCATATGGACTTAGTTTTTCAAAGATTTTGTTTTAGGCATCAGCGAACGTTTTAAAACGTTTAAAATATACATTTATCGCCATAAACGCCAAACGACTTCCAATTCGATTCTAACACGTGTATTTACATAAAACTTAGCTATTTAGCTTCATTTAACCCTCATTTGCATGAAATGGCCAAAAATCACACATTGGTATGATTTTTGCCAACTTAACACATTTCATTCTTAACTCAACCTGACATTTTGAACTCCACACCACATAGACTACCACAAATGCATTTAGAAACTTTGTGCAATCACATAGCTTCCATATCCACCTTCTAAAACACTTTACAAATTATGATTTAGTTTACATGCAAATCATAGACTAATATTGAAATTTTCCACAACAACTCATTTTTCAGCCTTCCATGCGTCTTGTATGCTATCAACCATTAAATTACTCATGTATTCAACATGATCATCACCTTCAACTAGAATTTCATCATTTTTAGCCACATATAACACATAATCATCCATGACTCATGCTTTCTAACTTTGAATATAAACATGAATAATGCATCACCTTTGTCCTAAAAAACTTAAGCTTAGGGTTTCATGATAAACCAATCAAGAAGCATGTAACTCACATAAATCACATATTCAATACCTATATCCCAAGAATACATGTATGGCTTCATCTATTCTTGCATATAAGCACATAAACATCAAGTTTTATTACAAGAACATGGTTATACCTTCTTATGGCCCTTCTTTTCCTTGCTACAAAGCTTGCTAGAGATAAATTCTCCATTTTGATGCCTAAGTATGTTCCTCTTTTATACATTTTTTTTCTTGAAATCTTCCAAGGTTTGGCAAACCCTAGACTTCGTATTCTCTTTTCTCTTTCACTTGCAAATTTCTGATGATGAAATGAAAATGATCTAAGTTAACTTGATGCTTACTATGTATGAGTTGAATATAATTTCTAGCAACTAACTCACCATGGTGAGTTTAACTTTTGCATGGTTAGGGGCAATCGTGTCATTTTTCATAACCGACTAAGGATAGCTCAGACAATACTCACAAAAAGGATACCATATTCATTCTTTATATTATCAATGGTGTTTTGGACTTTTGCCAATTTCTCTAGACAATTTAATTTCCATGTAAATTTTTTAAAAATCATTTCTTGCTCATTTTTAATCCAATTCAAGTCCATTTTGATCCAAATTTGTTTTATTAGACTTGAATTTTATTCTAACATCAAATAGTCCATAATTTGCTTATCACATAACATTTGTCACACTTTCATAATTTAATTTCCATTAATTTATAATCATATTTACAATATTAGGAATTTTCATGTCATTACATTATTCCCTCCTTACAAGGATTCCGTCCCCGGAATCATCATTTTAAGATTACATAAATAGACTTGGATATTTTTATTCATTTTCTCTTCTAATTTTCACGTTGCCTCTTCAACATTGTGGTTCCTCCATACTACCTTTACGGAAGGTGTCACTTTGTTTCTCAAAATTTGCTCCTTCCCGTTAATGATCTAAACAGGAGTTTCCTCGTACGTTAGGTCCTTTTCAATCTGAATCGGCTTATACTCGATCACATGCTTATAGTCTGGTTTGTACGGCCTCAATACTGATACATGAACAACATTATGTATATATTCTAATTCTGGAGGTACTGCCACTGCATAAGCTACCTCTCTTATCCTTCTCAGCACCTTAAACGGTCCAATGAATCTTGGGCTCAACTTTCCTTTCTTTCCAAATCTTATCTTCCCTTTCTAGAAGATACTTTTAAAAACACATGGGACCCTACTTTAAATTCTCTTTTCTGACGATGTAAGTCTGCATATTTCTTTTGCCTGTCTTGAGCTGCTATGAACCTCGATCTTATGACTTTAACAATCTTAGAAGTCTACTGTACTATTTCTGGCCCCAATAACTTATGTTCTCCTACCTCGTCCCAACAAAGACATGTTCTGTACCTCCTTTCATACAGCGCCTCATACGGCGGCATACTAATACTCACATGATAACTATTGTTGTATGCGAATTTTACTAATGGCAAATGATCGTCCCAATTTCCCCTAAAGTCCATTACACATGCCTTTAGCATATCTTCTAATGTCTGAATCGTTCTTTCACTTTGACCATTTGTTTGAGGATGATATGTTATGCTCAACCTCAACTGCGTACCCATACGCTCTTAGAAACTCTTCCAAAAATTAGACATGAATCGCAGATCTTGATCTGAAATAATCGATACCAGAACTCCATGCCTTGCCACTATCTCTTTTATATAAAGCTTTGCCAACTGATCCAAATTGAACTTGACTTTAATCGGCAAGAAGTGTGCAGACTTCGTTAGTCGATTCATTATCACCCATATCGTGTCATAACCTTTCTGTGTAGTTGGGAGTCCCATGACAAAATCCATTGTGACGTGCTCCTATTTCCATTCCGGAATTTCCAATTGTTGTAGTAGCCCGCTCGACCTCTGATGTTCTGCTTTAACTCTTTGGCACGTTAGACACTTACTTACATATTCTGCCACATCCTTTTTCATGTTGGGACACCAAAAATGTTGACGAAGATCTTGATACATCTTCGTACTTCCTGGATGAACTGAATACCTTGAATTATGCGCTTCTTGTAAAATCTCATCTTTTAACTCGAATATCATTGGCACCCAATCTCTCCCTACAAATCTTAGCAACCCGCTGTCATCCATCTTGAACTTTGTCTCTTGTCCATCAGTTATACGGTCTTTGATTTGACTGTATTCTTGATCTTGCATTTGAGCTTCTTTCACTTTATCCAATAATGTTGGATGAACTTCAATAGCATGTAACTTCTCTTTTAACTCCATCGGATACTTCACTTCTAACTCCAATATTTCCATCTCTTTAATTAGTTCTTCTTGAGCCGTTATCATTTCCAATCTTTCCCGACCCTTCCTACTTAAGGCATCGGCCACAACATTTATTTTTCCCCGGATGGTAGAGAATCTCACAATCGTAATCCTTGATTAATTCTAACCATCTCCTTTGCCTCATATTCAAATCCTTCTGAGTGAAAATAAACTTAAGACTTTTATGATATGTATATATCTCACACTTTTCTCCTTATAGATAATGCCTCCATATCTTCAACGCAAATACTACTGCTGCCAATTTCAAATCATGAGTTGGATAACCGTTCTCATAATCTTTCAACTATCTTGACGCATACGCTATTACCTTATCATGTTGCATTAACACACAACCAAGTCCTTTATGCGAAGCGTTACTATATACTACAAATCATCCTGTATCATCAGACAATGACAAAACAGGCGCTTCCCTCAACCTTTTCTTGAGCTCTAGAAAACTTTCTTCACATTTATCTGTCCATACAAACTTCATAGCTTTCCTCGTCAAATTAGTCAAAGGGCCTGATAACTTTGAAAAATGTTTAATAAATCTTCTACAATATCCAATCAATCCAAGAAAACTTCGTACCTCTGTTGGTGTCTCTGGTTGTTTCCAGTTTATTACTGCTTCTACTTGGCTGGATCTACTGATATCCCTTCTTGAATAATTACGTGCCCCAGAATTTCCACCCTTTTCCAACCAAAATCCACTGTTGACACTGGGATTTTAGTCGTTTCGTTTTTTAATAATAAAAAGCCCTTTCCAATTTTAGCCTTTGGATTTAAGACGTGAAATACGGTTACCGCAATCTCGATATTTTCCTATTCTCTTAAATCCTAAAATATGGGTATGAGCGTATATGTGTGTGTGTGCCTAAATGAATGTTTGTGGTGAATTTTTGCATAACAGTTGCTTTGATTTTATATGGCAAATGTGCTTTGTCGAAAAGCGTTTTGACGTTTTTTTCGACCCAAATGACCAGACTTCGTTTTTTATATTAAAGATTGATTTTAATTTCGAAAACGATGAGGCCTTTTATTAGATGTCATTTTTAGAAAACAATAGTTTTGTTTTTAAACTTTTGCCAAATAGGAATCGAGACTATACATTGCCTTCTAACAGTAAATTCAAATAAAATGAAGGCAACTTTTAGAACTCTTTAACCCTATGCACGAAATTTAATGAAAACGTTTATTTACTTTTTTACGAAAAATATCTTTTATGACCTTTTAAAACCAAATGGAGCCTTTTCGTCAAACAAGGATCAAAGTTTCACCAAAACTCTTAATTTTAAAACCTCGTGAGTCTAATATCCTAAATTGATCATTTTTAGAAAATCTTCATCGTTTGCCTTATTTTGGAAAACCGTCTTTTGTGTCGTAAATCAAAACAAGCATTCAAAACGTGTCGGGGCTATCCATGGGCATGTGAACCATCTAAATAACCCCAAACACCCATAATCACATATTTTATTATTACGGGGCCTTAACCCGATCATAATTTGGTATCGCTTTAAGGCCCGATATTACATGTATATTGCCATGGACCCTATACAATGCATACATATACCAAAAATGTCCATCATCGGGATTTGATCATGAGGATCTCCTCCCTAGGCTCACAGTTACCCAAATCACTACATAACCAATACTACGACAAATCTAACAATACTAAACTCGTTATTACATTACACAACTCAAAGATCGCAAACCCAACACTACGAACTATTCATTACCACAATGAACGACATATCACCGTACGGATGTCATCGGGGCATTAGGAGGAGGTTACGTTCCGACGGAACCCTCGCTAATAACCCCTAATCCACGAATCATCATCAACATACCAACATACTACATTAAAACAACCTACAACGCAAGATTATACTAGCAATACAAATAAGAAAATATCAAAGAAAACACCTTTTTCACCTTGCAAAATGCCGATGAAAGCTTCTTATTACACGAATCGGACACAACCACAAGAACGCTTGACTAACTAGCAAAAGAAAATGGATTTAACACTCAAATCTACCCAAGAATCGAGCTTTTCTCTCTCCTCCCGCAAACTCTCTCTCTCTAAAACTCTCAATTTCTTTCTTCCTTCTTTTTTTTGATCTCTCGAGTGGAAATGGCAATGTATAGCCTTCCGCAGGCAGCCGCAGGTGCAACTACGGCTGGCCGCAGGTGCATCTGCGGCTGGGCTTGCTAGTCGCCCACGCCGAATCCTCGGCTGCCGGGTTGTCTCCTCGAGCCGCGCACTGTCCCCTTTGTCGGTGGCCGCAGGTGCACCCGCGGCTGCCCGTCTTGCTTTTTTCGATTTCCGTGCCACGCGGTCTTAATTCGCCAATTTCTACTGCATTATTTTGGAAGGCTGTTTCCTAATACATAAATCGTTTTTGTGCATGGTTTCCCGAGAGCGACGCCCCCTACTGCTGTAAACGTAATGGTCATTTGCCGTCTTTGGCGATCGCATCGGGCTTTGTCTGGATTGACCGTATGTCTTGCCTCAAATGAGTTGATTCTCGTTGTGCGTTTGGCAGCTTTGATCGTAAGCCGTGGTAGTGACTTCGTGTTGGCGTCTCTACCTTTCCTTTTCGTATGTCGGGCCAAATGACGATTTTTTCCTCCTGTCAGGGTTAGTACACAGTGCAAAATTTGGGTGTCTACATCCACATTTTGAGAACTTCACATACAACTTTGCCTCTCTCAACCTTTCCAAAATAATTCTTAGATATTCTGCATGCTCTTCCTGAGTCTTTGAGTAAATTAAGATGTCGTCAATGAAAACCACCACGAAATTTTGTAGATATGGCTTGAATACTCTGTTCATCAAATCCATAAATACAGCTAGTGCATTAGTAAATCTAAATGACATTACTAGAAACTCGTAGTGACCATAATGAGTCCTAAATGTTGTTTTGGGTACATCTTCATGTCTCACCTTCAACTGGTGATAACCACTTCTTAAGTCTATCTTCGACAAATACTTTGCCCCTCATAACTGATCAAACAAATTATCAATTCTTGATAACGGGTACTTGTTCTTAATCGTCACTTTGTTCAATTCTCTGTAGTTAATACAAAGCCTTAATGATCTGTCTTTCTTCTTTACAAATAAAACTGGTGCTCCCCACAGAGACACACTCGATTGGATATATTTCTTATTCAACAACTTTTTCAATTGGACCATCAACTCTTTTAATTCTACTGGGGCTATTCTATACAGTGCCTTTGAAATTGGCGTTGTTCCTGGTACAAGGTCTATAACAAATTCAATTTCTGTGTCTGGCAAAAGACCCGACAATTCATCTGGAAATACATCCGCATACTCTCTTACCACGAGTATCTGACCCATTTTTTATCCCACTACTCGTGTATCAACCACATGTTCTAAGTATCTTATACATCTTTTCCTTAACAACTTTTCGGCTTGCAACATCGTCAGACAACAAGATTGCTTAGGCGATTTGCTACCATAGAACACTACCTTAGACTTGGAAGGAGTCTGAAGGCTTACACTTTTCTTTTGGCAGTCAATCACCGCCCCATAGCTTTGTAACCAATCTATTCCCAGTATCACATGAAATTCTCCCAACCGGATAGGAATTAAGTCAACTAGCAGCTTATGCCCTCTTATTGTCAAACAACAATTCTGATGAATATTTTTCACCTGGATTACTTCCTTATTAGCTACTTCTATATTCAATACATGTTCTAACTTTACTTGAGGCAATTTCAATTTCTTAGCAAATTCATTAGATATAAAGGACCAGGTAGCACTCAAATAAAATAACACATATGCATTTATATCATTGACAGAAATGATACCTGATACCACATCCTTTTATGCCACTGCATCCTGTACTGTCATGTTAAAAGTTCGGGCTGTTGGTATCCCTGGCTGTACAGGTCCTCCTATTGCCAATTCTCCACTAGTATTTCATTTACTTTCGCTCCCTCCATCCGCTTTCTTCTTTCGACAATCCTTAATCTAGTGCCCCATTTCTCCATAATAGAAACAACCTTTGGTTGCTTTCGGTATTAGACAGTCTGGTGCAATATGTCATTCTCATCTGCATCTGAAAGAAACATTCTTTCCTTTTAAGCACACTCCCGAGTGCCCTCTTCCACAGTTAGGACACGATTCTATCTTATTCTTTGATCCACCTTGTTTACTCTCAGCTGGGTTACTGTTACTATTCCACTTTCGTTTGTTGGAGTTGCTTCCTCCACTACTCCCTTCTTTGTTAGACCCGTCACTTCTTTTGTTCTTGCTTTGCTGTTCTTATTTATACTTAGTCAAGGCTTCAGTGTCTCCCTCTGCTAAAATAGCCTTTTCCATTACTCCAGCAAAGGTACCAATTTGAAACACTGACACCTTGCTATATATCTATGGCTTCAATCCGCGCTCAAATCGTTTGGCTTTCCTCTGTTCTGTGTCCACCTGGTGTGGAACAAACATTGCCAACTCATTGAATTTTGCCACATACCCAGCTACAGTCATATTTCCCTGTTTTAGCTCCAAGAACTACACCTCTATCATATCTTGCATCACTGGAGGAAAATAAGCCTCTAGGAAAATTTCTTTAAATCTCTCTCACGGTGCAGCTCATGTTCCCAGTCTTCCTTTATTGGTAGTTCACCAATAATTTGCTTCTCCTTTTAACATAAATGTGGCAAAAGTAATTTTTTGTTCTTCTGCCACATTCGCTACATCAAACACCTTTTCCATTTCAATCACTCAATTTTAGGCCTCTATCGGATTCATCGTCCCCTTGAACTCTGGGGGTCCTAAAGCTTTAAAATCTTTGAAGGTAGCAATTTTGGCAGCTACCGGTTGATCAACCATAGGGTTTACATTTCTATTCTGAATTGCTCCCATCAACAATTCTACAAACTGCTGCATGGGATTAACTGGCTCTTCTGGAGCATTTATTGATTCATCTAGTGGAGGTTGAACACTTGGTCTGCGTCTAGGCGACATTTTTGTTTAACAATTTATATCAAGATTATTACACAACAATTACATATCACATTCTTATGAACTTTAAATACATAATCGTGTTAACACACATTTATTAACTGGATTTATATTCATAAACAACTTGACTAGTGTCTAACACATTACATTACATGTAGCACATTGCTATTAACTTTTCATCCCTTCGGACCATATAAGTCGGGATTCACACATAACTTTATACAACAAACTTAGACATTCCCTCCTTACAAAAGAGGTTACATGAGACTTTATATCCCTTCTATAACAAAACTAGGGATACACATAACATACACACATAATCATATACATTTATTATAACTTCATATGGAAGCATTCCTCATCTAACTGCATCTTCATACTCTTCATCCATAATCGTTATCATTTTCCATCTGCTCAAAGTGCTTTTAGGCTTATCGTACTCTACCGGGAAATAATGTACCCTATCATGTGCCCTCCAAAAAGCTGTGCGAAATGCATAGCTCATTTCATCCATTCTCACTTCCATATTATCAATTCGGGCTTTCTTTGCTCTAACTTCTTCTTCTACCAAATTTATCCTTCATACTACTTTAGCCCCAACATGTTTGTACCTGGCTATCTCAGTAGTTACCTCCCTCAGCTTAGCCTCCAAGGCTTCCTTGTCATTCTTCAATTCTTGGACCTTCTGTTCTTCTTGACTTAATTTATCTGCTAGCTCCATATTCCTACCAACCAACACTTGAACTACATTTTCATTTTGCTCTACAGCTATCTGACGTTCAGTTGCTTGAGTCTCTAATTCCAATATCCTATCCACATATTCACTATTCTGCTATATTAAACCATTCACCCATTCCTAGTTTGCTTCTCTTTGCTAAGATGATGCATTATCCGGCAATGCCATAATGGGTATAGTAGTCATTATGTCAATCTGAATGTCTCTGGGCTCTTCTTCTATTACCCGACTAGATTCTTCAATCTCTGACATACTATAAAATCACAGGAATTGCTGTTTCAGTTCAGCACAATTTTTCTTATTCTTAAAACACATAGCACGTAGCATGTAACACATGACACGTATTGTAAAAATTGTAACCTTGACAACTTTCACCATTTGCATCTTAGAACTCTAAATGAGTTCTACTATATTTCTTAAGGTCATATTCCTAATGTAACGACCCTAAAATTTGACACACCTTGTTACCTTAAATTTCATATTTATTAAACATTATTTCCTTAACGTCCAAATTTCGATTCGTTAATAAATATGTAATCACCTTATTTAACCTATTAATTGACATGACAGTCATCAATTACCAAATTTTTCGGTATAATTTTTTCTCTTTTCTCCATCATTGTATTGAAATATTTGTATATTTAAAATCTAAATATCTCGATCCTAGTCCCTGGATCGCATCCTTCACTTTTTCTTCCTATTATCATAAAGCTCAACATTCACAATTTAATATTGTTCATATCCATATAAATTTTCTTTGTTTCATAATTTATAATTAGACATATAATAGTCTCATTCATAACAATCATCTTGAACAATCCCGGTTCACAATTTAACTTTATTCGTCATATCCGGATCCAACATATATGTACATACGAAACATCAATATAAACTTTACAATTTACCACATTGAATATAACAATTTTATTTACAACCTTCTAAGTTGATCCATCTCTAACATAATCCGCTATTCTTGAAATGTATATCTTTACCTGCAAAAATGTATATTATGCAAGTAATGAGGACAACGGCTTAGCAAGCTCAACAGTTTACACCTTTCATGCTTCACGTAGCACATAACATAACATGCTCTGTGTGTGTGTCATACATCATGTGTTGTGCTTCTACTTAAGCATTATATCTCACATACATTCATATTATAGCATCAACTACACACTGTTGTCATATTATCCACAGATCACATAACACATAATTTTTATGCATTTGAAACAAGAATTAAATATCATAACAGACAAACATTTAACATCAAAGTACTTAAGAACTTGTCTGGATTGTGAAATTAAATAATAAATACCCTTTTTATAATGTTTCTCGTACAACCTATGATCATAAAATAATCAAATAATAATTATTTATCTCCTCATGATATTAATTTAATTAATTAATATAATCTATAATGTAATTAACCCTACCCGACGATTTATTTTAGGGTACCAGGTCAATTATTAAACAATATGGTTAATTATTAGCCTCATTCCTTAATATAATAATTTAACTTAATATCAAACACATTTAATACGGACAACCCGACTCATCGGGTAAAATTTAGTATTTTTGGTTGTCCGAATTTTTTATGTTAATCATTTTCTAACTTTTAAATTTAATAGATTAATATTTAAATATTAATCGCCAATATTTAATATTTTTGCAAAAATATTAAATTTAATGCCCAAGTATCATTTCTATATTTTTTGGTAATTTTCTAAAATTTTTAAACATTTATTTCAACTAAAAACAATTTTCTAGGGGAATTTTGGTACTTTCCGCGGCTTTAGAGACATAATCGGCATTTTTTGGAAAGTTCAAGGGCATAATCATAATTTTCGCACATCTAGGACACGTTGGTCATTTCCTAAAAAGTTCAGGGGCATGGTCGTAATTTCCTCGCGTGCCGACCATCGCGCATGGCGCGCGGTCTCCCCCTGTCGACGCCAAACGGCGTCGTTTCTTGCCGTTTCTCGATCCTCCGCACATTGCGCGGCCCTCTCTTCCGCACGCCCCAAAACGGCGTCGTTTAACACCCGTGTCCAAAAAAAAATTTGGCCGCTGCGCATTGCGCGGGCAGCCTTTTCTTCTTCTTCCTTCCCAGTCGAAACAGTGCACCAACTTAGCCATTTTTCACCATTTTGATCAAATTTTTTCCAACATAATACCTCTAAAAATTATATAATTTACATATATTCATTCAAAAATTAATTAGAACTATTATTCTAATTATTTTCTAATATTTCATAAATTTATTTTATCACTAAAAATACATAATAAATCATATAAATTAATATTTATACCATCCAAAGCTTAAATTTCTTCCTTTGAAACTTATTCTCCCCACTTGGATGACACCAATAATCCTCCCTTGGCGGTGGTGGTGCTCGGTGGCTACAGTGGTGGTGATAGAAGAAGAAGGGATGGAGAGGAAATATTTGTTTGGTGTGTATGCATTTTATTTTATTTTTTGCTCCTTTTTATTTCTTTCTTTATCTAACTAAACATTTAACCATTTTTGATACTAACCCACAATTCCATCGACTTGAACCTTACGCCAACCAACTTAGCCAATTCGGATAAGCAACAAACATGCAAAATTTAATAATTTAATACATTACATAGTTATTTCCTGTAATAAATATTTTATATAATATATATAAAATATTTATTTTAATTCACCAAAAATCATAATATGATTTATAAATAATATTTAGACCTCTTTTAGATATTTTACCTGAAAAATTTTGTACACGTATAGTGACATGCATATAATTATATGAGATAATTTATATCTCCAAAATTCATAAAATAATTTATATAACTTATAAAAATTATTTTCATGCCTTTTTCACTTTGTTTCTTAGACAACATGGTACAGTAGCATGTTCACGTTTCTAAAATATTATCCTCCATAAAAATCATAAAAGTTCAATTATACATAAACATAATTTTTAATAAATTAAAACATTATTTTTCTCCTTTATTTTTCATTTATTTACTATTTACATTAGCTTTCCTTATATAAATTATATAATTTATTATTATATAATTCATATAATTACATTATCCCTTTTTAAATAATTTTCATTTTACACAAAATACAATTTATAAATTTTTTCTTCCATCCTTATTCAATTTAATCTTCTTATATAAATTATATAATTATTCCTATATAATTTATATAATTATTATTTTCCTCATATTTCACTTTAAAATCCTTATATAAATTATATAATTTATTATTATATAATTTATATAATTACTTTTCTTCTTTATTAATTTCTAAACTTCCACCATAATTTTTGATTAATTATATAATCAATATTTCTAATTTTACTAACTTCCTTATTAACTTTTCATTTAAATTTAGACTAATTTAATTATTAATCCTTTTGTTTTCATAATTAATGGAGTTTATAATTACAACAATTAAACATAAACACGTATATATACAAATGTATATATATATATATATATATATATATATATATATACACACACTTCTAATTCATATATCTCATATTACCACGTAAAACTGTTAAATAATAATTATTTCTGCATCTCTATAATCATTTAATTGTACAATTTTATTTACCATTACATGTAATTTCTTTTATTTTTCATAAATTGTTTTTAAACAATTTATTTACTTTTCAATTATTTTAATTTAACACCAATTATCACCATCTCTGTACAGATTTAGTTTATCAATTAAATCCTTTCACATACCTTAAATCAAATAAAATATCACCAACAATTTAAACAACCTTGATAATTTCATTAAATTCTCATTTAATATTATTAAAGAAATCCTGAAAATTCGGATCCTCACACCTAAGGTTTCCCCCACCTAAAGTTTATTACCTAACTGCTCTGATACTAACCTGTGACGCCCCCAAATCTGGGTCCCTTGAACCACGAGTTCGGTGCTCACGTTACTTTTCTGCCCTGTCATCACATTCATTCATTCTAAATAAAATAGTAAAACTTAATTTACATTCATACATATTTAATCACAGGTTCTACATACCATTATACATACACATATTCGTATATGACATATTACAAAAAGATAATAATATTAATTTTCGAAAATTCTATAACTAGGCCTTCATTGTTGACTAGCCTTTCTTTCCCCTTTGTCTACTCTTGATCCCTCTATCTGTTCAGGTTTAACTAAAATATCATGTTTAAAAGCAAGAATGAGCATAAAATAGTTCAGCAAGTATACAAACAAATGATGACTTGATATTTCGAAATGATGAATGAAAATCATATACAAGCTAACTGAATCATGCATGATAACTGAATCAATATCAATTAACTGAAATATTTTTAATAAGCTGGGTTAATATCAATAAACTGAATCATGTTTAATAAACTGAATCAATATCAATAGGCTGATTAATGTCAATATCGGTTCAATATATGAGAATTATACATGAACTTTACATGAATGACTGAGAGTATGGAGTTTACTTGCTGTATAGTCACAAGAACAAGAACTCATTAAGAACAATGTCAGTCATCAAAACTGATATTGTCTAAGTTAGTCGTAAGACTGCTATTCAAATAGATGTGTACACTGGGTGATCAGCCCATCGTATTTTTATATTGTGCACAACATAAACATCTACCGATGCAACCACGCCATAAAATTATATTGTTTTATACTTACTCCCCTTTATGTTTCACATCATGGAATCCGCACCACAACAATGTGGATTGGAGCACATAACAATAAACATCTGATTTCAACATGTATCATCATACGCGTCTAGCCAGAATCAAGATTGGCATTGACCTTTTCAAAGTAGTTCAATAGTGAATGAACTTTACATGATCATATAAGTGCATAGCATGAATGACTATTCAATGAATTATAAATGGAAGTTCAGTTATAATACTTGCCTTTATCTCCTTTTTCCTTAACTGGTAAAATACTATCCCGTTTATAACCTACATGACCATAATATGGGTTTAAGCATTAGTTATATACATATGCATGCCATAACTTGTTATACAAGCTATCATTTAGCTCTATATAACCCTTAACATATAACACATAATTCGTTTATGCCTTAACGTCTACCACATTGATCATTTTTATCAAATTATGGCTTACATACATGTTTCTATCATTTCATATCAAAATATTTCATTTTGGATCAAAAATAATTTGTTTTAATTTTTTTTTTTAGAACACTGCGCCCCAGCGCAGTGTTTTCTTCTTCCAACTTCGCTGGTTGTGAGAAGTTCTCTGCCCAGACTGCGCCTCGACTTGCACTAATATCTCTTCAACGTGGTTCATACTGTAGCATTGCGCCCCAGCGCAGTTCGAAAAAAAAATTCTTTTCAAAAACCTTGCTATCTTTGGACCTAATTTGATTTTTAGAGTTCCAACACTTCACTTAGCACACATAACATATATTTGACTTGCGTGGACCTTCAAAATATTTAAAAATTCTCATATGGACTTGTTTCTCCAAAGATTTCGTTTTAGGCGTCAGCAAACGTTTTAAAACGTTTAAAATCTACATTTATCGCCATAGACGCCAAACGACTTCTAATTCAATTCTAACACGTGTATTTACATAAAGCTTAGCTATTTAGCTTCATTTAACCTTCATTTGCATGAAATGGCCAAAAATCACACATTGGTATGATTTTTGCCTACTTAACACATTTCATTCTTAACTCAAGTTGACATTTTGAACTCCATGCACCACATAGACTACCACCAACACATTTAGCAACTTTGTGCAATCACATAACTTTCATATACACCTTCTAAAACACTTTACAGATTATGATTTGGTTTACATGCAAATCATAGGCTAATACTAAAAATTTTCCATAATAACTCATATTTTTCAACCTTCCATGCGTCTTGTATGCTATCAACCATTAAATTACTCGTGTATTCAAGATGATCGTAACCTTCAACTAGAATTTCATCATTTCTAGTCACATATAACACATGATCATCCATGACTCATGCTTTCTAACTTTGAATATAAACATGAATAGTGCATCACCTTTGTCCTAGGAAACTTAAGCTTAGGGTGTCATGATAAACCAATCAAGAAGCATGTAACTCACATAAATCACATACTCAATACCTATATCCCAAGAATACATATATGGCTTCATCTATTCTTGCATATAAGCACATAAACATCAAGTTTTATTACAAGAACATGGTTATACCTTCTTATTGTTCTTCTTCTCCTTGCTACAAAACTTGCTAGAGATAAATTCTCCACTTTGATGCCTAAGTATGCTCCTCTTATATACTTTTTCTTGAAATCTTCTAAGGTTTGGCAAACCCTAGACTTCCTCTTCTCTTTTCTCTCTCTCTTGCAAATTTCGGTGATGAAATGAAAATGAGCTAAGTTAACTTAATGCTTACTATATATGAGTTGTATATAATTTCTAGCAACTAACTCACCATGATTAGTTTGACTTTTGCATGATTAGGGGCAATCATATCATTTTTCATAACCAACTAAAGATAGTTTGGACAATACTCATAAAAAGGATACCATATTCATTCATTATACTTTCAAGGGCATTTTGGACTTTTGCCAATTTCTCTAAACAATTTAATTTTCATATAAATTCGTTAAAAAATATTTCTTGCTCATTTTTAATCCAATTCAAGTCTATTTTGATCCAAATTTGTTTCACTATGCTTGAATTTTATGCTAACATCATATAGCCTATAATTGGCTTGTCCCATAACACTCGTGTCACTTTAATAATTTAATTTCCATTAATTTATAATCATATTTACAATATTAAAATTTTTCATGTCATTGCAGTTCTTTTATGAGGACGTGATATTTAGACATGAAAGCTTTACAATTTTACTTATTTGTATTTTTATCCAATTAGGGATAAAAATACAAATAGACAAAATTATAAAACACGTATATCTAATTATTATGTCCGTATAGAGTTTTTCATAATAGCAATATGGTTCAAAGTATTTGGCAAATTGTCAAAATTTTGGCATATCTGTTGGGTTTTTTACTCACACCCGGACACACTCAATAAGTCAATAATTTTTGAAGTAACCAAATTTTTTTTAGCATAATAGAAAATTTAAGGAGAAATAATAACCTAACAAAAAAATCAAAGGTAAAATAAGGTATAACACAAAATCAACAAATGATACTCTTTCATAGAACAAAGGAAGTATTAACAATAATCATATCAAATAATAGAACTTGTTTTTGCAGAATAAAAGAACTAATAATAATAAATAACATACGTCTATTTATATATTAATTGATAAAAATTGAAGCTCTAGGATAACAATGTGTATTACCAACATTAAAAATAAAAACCATCCGTAACTTAGCCCGTTACCATGACTTTGAACCACGAGTGGCATAGGGGTTGCAGACAAGTGCTTCGTGCATGTTGTATCTGAGATGGTTATAGCATCATCATCCCCAATTAACTTACCGAAAACACTGATGCCCTTACATTTTTAAAGCGCAAGAACCAATTTTAGCTACTCGTACAAAAGTTTCCTGAAACATGAGGGCCAAAGTTTATTTAAGTTTTCTCCCAAGATGTCATGGATAATAATGTTACTCACTTTCTATTAACCCATTAAAAGTTAGGAAAATTATAAGTTACCAAAAACTAAACACAAAATAGAGCACAAAAATGTATCTCAATCATTAAAAAATAGGGCTTGACACGAAAATCCGTGTCAAGTCTTATTTTTTAGTGATTGAAATAAATATAAAATTTAATTTTATATTTAATTTTTATTTTCGTGTCAAGTCTTATTTTCATTCGTGGATTCTCATAGCCAAAATTAGGATGATCCCTCAATCCTGGATTATACGCGTTTGAATAGGGATCATATGTCCATTGGGGTTGACTAGGGAAACCACTTGCTATATTGACTTGCTCATATGACTCCTCTTGAAGAATGGGACACATATTAGTTGGATGTCTTACCACCGCACAAATTCTACAAGCTTGCATTGGTTGTGCATTACTTGCAACCATTTGATAAACAAGAGAAGTTAGATCATCAATTTGTTGCTTAAGAGAAGAAATAATTACCTCATTGGCATAATCATGCATGAATTTCATCATGAACCTGCACATCTAAATAAATTATGAAAATCTAAAAAAATAAAAATAAAAAAATTACTAAATTAAATACATATTTACAAAAGCGCAAAATTAAATTAAAATCATTCCCCGGCAATGGCGCCAAAATTTGGTGGGATGTCGCAAGCACCCAAAACTAAAATCTTACTTTGGAAAAATAGTAATGTAGTAGTGCAAGTAAGAGTCGATCCCATAGAGAATGATTAATTTAATTTTGTATTTTGTAAACCAAAATTGGGAGTTTTTTAATTAAAGAAATAATTTAAATAAAATTAACTAAAATAAATATGAAAGAAATAAATGAGAAGAAAAAACCTTGGTTTAAGTGAAAATCCACCATCAAGAATTTACACTGATCACTGATGTAAAAATAAATCAATTAATATTTTAAACATTCACCGTAGAAATAACTACTCGCAGGTGGAATAATTTTTCTCCTCTCTCATTAATTTTAGATAAGTAGAGCCACTTGGTCTAAATACCCTTACTAATAAACAACATCCGGCACTTGCTAAAGATTTAATTTAATAGCAGCATAAAAAATTAGACAGATCGATGAACTAAACAACACAAGCCACTTGTTTGCATTTAATTTAGATGAATATTCTTCCTAAGATAAAATAATCTTTTAATCTGCAAAACAATTATTAAACTTAGTTGCTTCACAAATAGCAGTAGATTAATATGAATAATAAAATAGTAGGCCTCCTAGCAATTAAACAAACCAATCATAAAATTAAGCACAGAAAAATATTCAATACTCAAAATAAATTGAACAATTAAAATAAATTAGATCTCACAGTGTATAAATCTTGATGGCTTCAATCACTTAAACCAAGAAAAATAATTTAGCTTGTAGAGAACACTAAAGAATAGAAGAGAAATTTTTTATTCTAATGAGAGTTGTCTTTTACAATGTGTGTCAAGCCCTCTATTTATAGGCTCCAAAATCCTCCTAACCCTAGTAGGAAACACACTTTCCAAACCCTAATAGGATTTAAAATACAAATAAAAGTAAAAGAAAAATAAAATAATTATTATCCTAACCCTAATTGGAATTCTAAATAAAATATTAAAAATAAAATAAAGAATTATTGCTTCCTTTTCCAAATTAAAATTGAATTTTTATTACTGATTTGTTGCATTGCAGTTTAGGAAATCCAAAATAAGGAAGGAAAAAGGAAAAAAGATGCCAGCTGCCTCTTTCTCTTTCTTCTCTGACGCGTTGCTGAGCGAAATCGGCGCCTATAAAAAGTACGCGATTCCGAATTCGTTTGAATGAATGCAACGCACAAGTATACGCGGTCAACAAGTAATATAATGAAAATAAAGTATCGATCCCACGAGGAGTTATGATTAATATAAGCAAAGTATTAAAAGTAAATCAACTTGGTTCTAATTCGACGAAGAGGTTTTTGGGTTTTTGGTGTGAAGAAATTTAATTAACAATTAATTGACTAATACCGACTGGAATTCAATAGGATACAAGCTAGGATTGCAATTTCCCCCAAAGTTATATTCAATGTCGTAAATCTCTCTTGAATTAAATGAACATAGTGAATAGCTAACCGAGAATTCATTATAGTGTTTATATGTCTCTTTCGATAACATATAAACATATCCCTTCTAAATCTATCAATTCAGAAAGGAACACCCAATCAAAGTAATTCACTATATGTCAATAAGAATTAACAATAGCAAGGATTTCAAGCACAGATTCTCACATTGGCTACACATGGCACAAAGGTATATGTCTATCCGTTATACAAATTATGCATTTAATCCTAAGAACAAATAGCATAACATATGTCATCATATTTTTTGGCCGACACACTATATTCCATCTATCAATTTCATATAGGTTACTAAATTAATTACTATGTCTAGCAATTAATACATGAAGAACTAAATATAACAAACCATCCACAAATGCCAAGCAATCATCCAAGAGAGATATAATCAATTAAAACTACACAATGGGTTTCATTACAATCCTAGAATGGAAATCTAGTTCATTACAAATAAACAAAATCCCATCAACAATGTATTCATCAATTCATAAAAAGCAAAACTAAAGGAAAAGAAAAGAGAGAGAAAATCCATTTGGAATCTAATCTTCAAGCTTAATCCTCCAACCCAAGCCCTTCAATCCTTGAATTGGACTTGTTCTTGAGATCCTAACAAGCTTCCAAGCCGCCTCCCTCCCTCTCTTTAAGAGAGAATGAAAATATATTTGATTAGGGCTCCAAAAAATGACTTAAAAGGGCTAAAATCACGAACTGGTCGAGTCTGGGCACTGCGGCGCTGCCCTGGAGCGTTGCGGTGCTCAAACACACTGATTTGGCAGTCCCCAGGACCGCTGTGGCGGTGGAAACCACCACTGCGGTGCTAGGCTTAATTTTGGTGTTTGGACTACTGCAGCCTCCTTAAGTGTTTAGGGCATATCTTCTTCATACGAACTCCGATTGAGGTGATTCAAGATGTTCTGGAAAGAAGACTCGCAGAACTACAACTTTTGTGTTTTACAAATATTCGGAAAGGATCAAGGCCAAAATTGGGCATGAATTGGCTACTACATAAACGGAGCGCAGAAGATGCGACCCGAGCAATTCCAAGCCTTGATCCACCAAGCTCTTATTATAATTCCTACAAAATGAAATAGAAACACATAAAAATAATACAACACCACATCCTATACAATGTGGTACACAAACATACAACTAAACAAACACTTAACATATAAATTACGAATAAACTACACAAAACCGACATAGAATACATAAAATACTTAAACATGATATAATACACCATATTATACAATAACATAAAAACACATATAAAATCACATAAAATATTTAAAGATTCACAAATTATCAAGCTTAAATGTATTCAATTCATAGGTATAAAACCCACTCATCACGCGTCAGCGCGTGCTATGCACGCGCTTGATTTTTACTGTTAGCGCGTGTTGGTCACGCGCCTACTGTCGCTGACTTTGTGAGGATCCGAATTTTCAGAATTTCTTAATAATATTAAATAAGAATTTAATTGATAAAATTATCAAGATTGTTAAATTAATTATTATTTTATGTGATTTAATGTATGAGATAAGATTTAATTAGTAAATTAAATCTGTACAGAGATTATGATGAATGGTATGTTGAATTAAGTAATTGAAAAGTAAATAAATTGTTTTAAAAATAATTTATTAAGAATAAGAGAAATTTCAGATAAATGTACATTAATTTGTACAATTAAATTGTTATGAAAACGTGAAAATTTAGATTTAAAGGAAATTATATGGTAATGTGGGAAGTAAGATTTAAATATGTATATTTATATATGTGAATGTTTAATTAATAATTATAAATGTTATTAATTATGAAAATTAAGGGATTAATAATTAAATTAATCCGAAAAATTTATGAAAAGTTAATGAGGAAGTTAGTAGAAATTGTAATTATTGATTTAAAATTAATTACGAATTATAGAGGAAATTTAGAAATTAATTGAGAAGGAAAAGTAATTATATAAATTATATAATAATAAATTATATAATTTATATAAGGAAATTAAAATAAGGTATAAAGAAAATAATAATTATATAAATTATATAAGAATAATTATGTAATTTATATAAGGTATTTATATGGAATAAAGTTAGAGGAAATTAAGAAATTATTTAAAAGGATAATGTAATTATATAAATTATATAATATTAAATTATATAATTTATATATATAAAGAAGTTAATGTGAATATTAAAGAAATTGAATAATAAATAAGAAAAAATGAATGTTTTAAGTTAATAAAAATTATGGTTATGAATAATGGAATTATTATGACGTTTATGAAGAATAATATTTTAGAAATGTGAACATGTTAATATAACATGTTGTGCAAGAAACGAAGTGAAAAACTATGAAAAATAATTTTTATATGTACTATGAATTATTTTATGATTTTTGGAGGTATAAATTACCTCATTTAATTACATTCATGACATTATGCGTGTACAAAATTTGTCAAGAAAAGTACCCAAAAGAGGTGTTAATATTATTGATAAATCAAATTATGATTTTTAGTGAATTAAAATAAATATTTTATATACAATTTATAAAATATTTATTACACGAAATAATGACATAATATATTAAAATAATGAATTTTTGCATGTTTTTATCTTATGTGGCTTATCCGAAAATGGGCTAAGGCGGTGGACTTGGAATTGAGAATTAAAACTATCTAATATACTTAAGGTATATATATATATGTGTGGAGAGGAAAAGAAGAAAAGAATAAACAAAAGAAAACAAAACATATTTCCTTGCATGTTTTTTCTTCTCCACTCGATGCCACCACCAAGCCACCGCCGGAAAACTCCATAGCCACCAAGAGAGAAAGAAAGTAGTTGGTGCTTTCAAGAAAGGAATACAAGCTTCAAGGAGGTAAATAGTTAATTTTATTGGTTTATTTTGTATTTTGAGGATAAAATAATTTTGTGAAAAAATAGAAAATAATTAGTATAATTATTCCAAATAATTTTTGGGATCTATATCTATGAATTTCATGTTTTATGGAGTAATTATGTTGGAAAATTATGTGCAAAATGGATTAAAAAATGGAAAGGTTGATGCATTGTTGCTCGCTGGAAGAAGAAGAAAAAGAAAAAAAAATAAATAAATAAAAAAAAAAGGAGGGACGCGCATTGCGCGCGGACAATTTTTTGCGGGGAAGGGAATAAAACGACGTCGTTTCTGCGCTGAAGAAGGGGGGGGGGGGGCCGCGCCATGCGCGTAGAAAATTCCGGAAACGGGTGCCAAATGACGTCGTTTGGTTGGGGTGAGGTCAGCCGCGCGCAATACGCGGTCGTCATCACATGATGAAATTACTATTATGCCCCCGCCCTTTTCCGGTAATGCCGAACATGTCCCTTGACGCGCGAAAATTACGGATATGCCCCCTACCTTTCCGGGAAAGTCCAATTTTGTCCCTGAAAGTGCCAAAATTACGGGAATGCCCCTGGGCTTTCCAGAAAATTCCGGTTATGTCCTGAGGGCGCAGAAATTACCAAAATGCCCCCAAAATCAGTTTTTAATTAAATAAATGTTTAAAAATTGTTTAAAAATCATAGAAAATTATAGAAAAATACTAAAAATATAGAAATGATATTTGGGCATTAAATTTAATATTTTTGTAAAAATATTAAATTTTGGAGATTAATATTTAAATATTAATCTATTAAGTTTAAAAGCTAGAAAATGATTAAATGAAAATCCGGACAACCAGATATGTTAAATTTTATCCGATGAGCTAGGTTGTCCGTATTAGAGGTATTGGATATTAAGTAAACGAATATTTTAAGGAACGAGGTTAATATAATTGGCCATATAAATTAATAATTGGCCTAGAGATGATATTAATTAATTAAATTAATATCATAAGGAGTTAAATAATTATTATTTGATTATTTTATGATCATAGGTTGATCGAGTTAAGGGTTTGAGCTAACAATTTAAATAACCGGACGCCAGGCAAGTTTTTCAGTCCTTTTTATGTTAAGTGTTGGAATGTTATGATATGTAATTCTTGTTTTAACTGCATACAAATTATGTGTTACGTGATACGTGATTAATATGATCATAATGTGTATTTTGTGCAACGATATGAATATATATGAGATATATTGCTATAATAGAAGCACAAGCACATGATGTATGACACACACCAAGCATGATAAACTATGTGCTACGTGAAGCATAAACTGTTGAACTTGCTGAGCCATTGTGCTCATTACTTGCTTAATAAACATTTTTGCAGGTAAAGATATAAATTTCAAGAAATATCGGATTATGACGGATTTTCCTAAAAGGTTGTGAACGTTATTATTAAATGTTTATAATATGATCCAATGTGGATATATTTGTTAAGGATATAGTGATGTTTTGTATGTACCTATATGTTGGATCCGGATATGATGAATAATGTTAAATTATGAACTGTGATAGTTCAATATAATGGTTACGATAGAAACTAATATGTCTGATTATGAATTATGAAACTAGAATTCTGTATTGATATAAATAACATTAAATTATGAATGTCAAGCATTATGATATAAGAAAGAAAAGAAAAGTTAAGGTTGCGATCCAGGGACTAGGATCGAGAAGTAAGGATTTTTAAATATACAATTATTTTTAATACGATGATTGAATTGAGAAAAAGAAAAAGAAAAATTTATACCGAGAATTCGGTAATTGACGATTTTGAAATCAATTAATGGATCGATTTAGGTGATGAATGATATATTAACGGACCGAAATTCGGACGATACGAAGATAATGTATCTTAAATACGAAAATTAAGGGAATAAAGTGAGTCGAATTTCGGGGTTGTTACAGTTGGTATCAGAGCTAGAGGTTATAAACCTTAGGAAAATGATACCTTAGGCTATAACCTAAGTAAGGAAGAGTAAAGATAGTTGCGTGTTCTGAAAACCCAAGCGTATAGTAAGCTCGTGACTCGTGATTGTATGGTGGAGCCCCTTTAGCGAATGGGCGACTATGGCCTGACTAGGACAAGCTCCTCAACCATATGATTATGGTAAGTTCCTGAGTCCAAATACGTGATCAGTTTGATGAACATGGGGGAATTAGAATAAAGAGATATAAGTTGAGAAAGATGTAAGTTAAGAAATACAGATCTCAGATATTGGCTAAGGTTAAGGAAATCAGAAAGATAGAGGATTATAAGGAAGAGATAAAGATGTTAAGAAAGATTTGAATGAAACGAATTAAGAAAATTTATAAGTTCAATTAAGAACATATCTGAAAGAATATTTGAAATGATTCAAAGATGAATCTCAAAGGAAATCAAAGGACACCTGATTCAAGCAATAAAATGACGAGGTAATCTAAAAAGCATAGAAAGAGATCATAATAATATGATCAGGAACGGTAAGAGGATCGTACTACGATACGATCACGAGATAAGGGAAACGAGTAAGGAATGGATTGTAAAGTAAGGTTATGATGGGATCAAGTAAGAATGTGAAATAACAGAGAGACCTGTTAATGGTCGAAAAGACATATTTTAATGTTATAAAGAGATATGGTACTATGAAGTAGTACAAGAAGAATACAGAGAATGATGAGACATGAATGACAGAAATGTTATGATAAGGGGGCAGAAAGTTTGGGTACGGAATTTCAATTGAGGACTCATGTGGTGACTGAGTTGCACAATCCTTTGTATGAGCGGAGGATCTGTGTTTACTTAGTTACTATGTGATAATCATTGAAATGTTAGAGTCGCGCTAGTGGTTCTGATAAATAGATAATATTAAGTTTAGGCACGAGTTCTTAAAACTCATGCATATGGTAAGTCCATGACTCATAATTGTATGTATGTTTGAGCCCCTCAGCATATGGATAGTCTTTGATTTGTTCTCAGACTACATATTGCTAGGACAAGCTTCTAAACTCATATTCTTGTGGTAAGTTCCTGGACTCAAAATGTGTGGCAAGTTTGATGAACTATACGGAGGTATAGAAAAGTTGGAGTAGATCGAAATTTTAATATGATAATAGTCCTAGCAATAAAGTTAATAATTAAGTGAAGAAGTAAAAGGTGAATATTAGGGAATTTAGGATATTCCCATTCTTCTAGCTTTGCTAGATTTCGAAAATTTTGACCTCAAGATGATTTGGCACGTGTGTGCTTTGAAAAATATAAATGAAAATTTTAAGCGATTTAAAAAGTGTCTATGCTACTTGTCTCGGCTAGACAAAAATGTTTTTACATCAAAATGTATTTCAAAAGAATCATCCACGCACCTTTTAGCCCGGTGCAGTCGTGATGAATGACGGAATGCTCAACGTGTTGTTGAGACGGTGCGGTACTATTTCGTCATAAGATGATTCAACACCATAAAGTATGGTTTATGGTGTAGGAATTATTAACGATGAAATTCTCAACGGACTGTTAAGATGATGCGGTAACATGAAGTCATAAGTGATTTTGATTTATGAAGGTATGTCAGAACTATAAGTCAATGCCATTTAACTCGGCTTGATATTTCGAAAAGTTTTGACATGATAAATGTTTTAAAAATTTCTGCGGATTATAAAATGTTAAAAGAAAGTCTATGCTAATTGACCTAGCTAGACAAGCATTAAAGAAATATAAGTCTAAGCTATTGATTCAGTTAGACAAATTTTGAAATATATTGAATTCTTATTCTTTGAAAATTATGCCCAATCAAATTACTTTTGAATAAATTCTATGGCTGAGATGAACAAAAAGATTAAGACTATTGCAGGTTGATCGAATGGTCACCTGACATAGCAAGACACAGGCATTGTGTGACGCCCCCAAATCTGGGCCCACACAGCCCAAACTTGAGTCGTCAAAAGACTACAACAAAATTATTACAACAAAGCACAACGTACAACAATACAGTGTATAATAATACACAACTAAGTCTTCACTATTATTGCCACACTATTTTACAAAACGTGAAGACTATGATAACTATTCCTCGGACCCTCACTCCATTCCCCGGCTAGACCCTGTTATGTTTTCATCTCCTGTTGAAAAACAATGGAACAAAAGAAAGGGTGAGCTCAAATAGCCCAGTAAGAAATATCATGACTAAGATAATGACGAATAAATTATCATTAGCCTTCAACAGTTGAGTTCTTGATAGAGTACAATAGACTACAAGGTTTATATCAAAAACTGCAGTTAAATTCTTAAACAATGTTTAGATCAATAATAGCAGCGGAATGAGCAATCTATTAGAAGAATAATGCAGACTATAATGTCCACTCGCTTCTCTTTTTCGTAAAAACATCATCAACTTTTATCATCTGAAATACCATTAGTCATGATAATATAAATTCACAGTTCCTGATCATAATCATGCACATCAACAGTTCATCTTTGCACTACGGGCCAAAGATATTTAATTTAGCACCAGCGGTCATGATTATACCAGATTCAGCCTTTGGTGATAATCATACCAAACAACAGTTCATCTATGCACTACGGGCCAAAGAGAACTTTCACCACGTGCCATAAAAGACACCGAACAGATGTATCGCCTTTAACCTATCATCTGTTCAACAAATATATCACATCTGTGCCCCCGACCACAGATATTCACAACAGCTTGATTTTTGGATGATTAGAATGATATAAATGATGAACAGAAGAAATAGGATAACAATAAGTATCGGAAGTTTACTTTGTACAGATTCAAATAATGTCCAAATTGTCAACATGATGTGGAGTGAAATTTAAAAATGATATTCAAGATCCACAGTTCAGAATAACGGTTACAATTCAATAGAAAGGTTCACGTAAATAGGAAGGTTCAGTTGAAATAATGAAGTTCAACTATTATGGAACATATAATATTTTCAGGAATTATAGAAGCAATAGTTCCATAATAAATTTCGGTTTAGAAGTATGAAAGAAAATAATATCCCTTACCGTAGCAGGTTTGATTAACAAAAGGTGAAGGAAATTAATACAAAGGGTTATTCACCAACAGGCGGCAATCCGCTCCGTAAGGTTATTCCCACAATTTAATAGAATTTGAGTACAAAGAGTTATTCACCAAACAGGCGGCAATCCGCTCCGTAAGGTTATTCTCAGAGATTAATAATGAATGAATACGAAAGGTTATTCACCAACAGGCGGCAATCCGCTCCGTAAGGTTATTCCCACAATTTAATACATGGAAATAAATGGCACATCTTATGAGTAAGAAAGAAACAATATTATTTTCGAGAATCAAATAATGATAATCCCTTACCATAGTACGTTTGAATAATGGAAGATGAAAAAGATGGTATCCCTTACCTCAACACGTGACTGGATATTGATTTAAATGAGGTTGATTAACTTGAACAGTACACGTATATTTATAGATCTTCACAAATACTCAAGATGACTTAAGCACACTTAGAGAGAACTTTCACAAGAAGTATTTAGAGAGAGAAAGAAAGAACAAGTAAGGAAGTTTATGAAAAATCCTTAAGTTAAGGCTTCTATTTATAGCCAAAAATCTTATCATTCCTTTAATCTAAACCATTCATTTAAAAAAATCATCTTTTAATCTACACCATCCATTTCAAATTTTATATTATCTTTAATCTACACCATTCATTTCATATCACCTAACTTTATATTATAAACAAATTAATTCAATTATTCAATAATAATTCACACTTTAATCTACACCATTCATTTCATATTACCTAATAATCACCTAACTTTATATTATAAACAAATCAATTCAATTATTCAACAATAATTCACACTTTAATCTACACCATTCATTTCATATTACCTAATAATCACCTAACTTTATATTATAAACAAATAACTTTATCAATTCAATTATTATGACTAATTGTTATAAATACAGTATAGTTAGCTCTTAGATATCAAGTCAATAAATTAATGAAATACAACTGTTTAAATAACATCACAATAGAGATAACAATAATGTAAAAGAAAGCATACGTTACTGTGTAATGACAATTATTGATTCAGTAATGTGAATTACTGTGCATATGTTACTGTGACAATTATTAGGTTCAATAATTTTAAAAACAGTGCAGCAACAATTATTGACTCAATGATATAAAATACAGTGTAATGACAATTATTAAATCAATAATGCAAAATACTGTGTAACAACAATTATTGAATTGATAATATAAAATATTATGCAATGACAATTATCGATGAAATGATGCGTAACAGTTACGGTGTCAATTATCAGACCAATAATATGAGACACTATGCAATACCGTGTGTTACTGTAGAGTACCGTGTGCTACAGAAAATACCAAAAACTACCGTATGCTACTATTCTTTTATCACCGGTATTTTAACAGTTCCGTTGACTATTTTTATTTAAAAAGATTATTTCTGTCGTTTTCTATATCCGACAAATATTCCGTTGTGGGGTCCACCAATAATTTGTTATTTCGGCGCCGTCGTACGACACGAATATTCCCCGACCAAACGAATATTCCCCGACAAAGCGAATATTGTCCGACAAAATAAAATTTACAGATAACATCCTTAACTTTTAACTTGATCGATTTAACCACTTACTGTTTCAAAAAAATATATATATGAAGAAAAATTAAATTTTGTATTTCATAAAATTCGGGGTCTTACACATTGCAGATTGATCATCTGGCGTGCCAATGTATGGTGAAACATCCATCACTTTAATGACAGATTGATCCACTGTCAGGGTTTGCAGTATGAAGTACTCGGGGAGCGAAGTACTGTAAACCGGGATAAATGTTCATTCAACATATCATGAAAGTTTTTCCAAAATAAATTTTTGAATTCTTCTACTCTTATGAAGATTGGATGGTAGGATGGGGTAGTCAGCGATAATGAAAGTAATAATTGTGAAGTAAAGAAATTATGAAATATGAAGGATTAGAAAATTGCAATGGGCAATGATCACGAGAAAGGAAGGAAAGAAAGATATGTGGAAAGAATGCAAAATAATTGTGTATGTTGTAAATGAGTGAGATATTAGTACATA
Organism: Hedera helix; assembly: GCA_947179155.2. Lineage (NCBI taxonomy): Eukaryota > Viridiplantae > Streptophyta > Magnoliopsida > Apiales > Araliaceae > Hedera > Hedera helix. Next base: position 21,637,408 of record OX359272.1, on the reverse strand, counting down.
GAAATTTCGAGGACGAAATTTTTGAAGGAGGGGTGAATGTGACATCCAGAATTTTTGAAACAATTTACAAATAAGAATTATGATGAATTAAGTAAAGGTTAGCATTTAAAACCTAGTGTTGAATAATAGAAAGTATTAAGAAATGAATTATGAAATATGATGAAGATTTATATGAATTAAGGAAAGAAGGATGAATGTGTAAAGTATCAATAAGGTGGAATAGAGAATATGAAGGAAGCGGATTGAGTAAGGGTAAGTATGATTAAAGAAATAAAAATTTTCGGAGAATGAGAAATAATCTTGATAAGTATATCGAGAAATGAATTAAAGTATTATTAATAAAATTTTAGAGAATTGTGAAATGTAATATTACAAAGGAATTATGAATTGAAATAAGAATGGAATATTCTGACAGTTATGACCATTATGGTATTATTCCTGTAAGTTACGGATATTAAAGAGGTAAAATATGATTATTATGGATATAGTTATGATTTATCAAGATAAAGGTATAGCAAGGTGTTATAAATAAAATACGTATGATTATTACGGCAAATATGATTTCGAGGACGGAATCCTGTTAAGGGGGGAAGAATGTGAGGATCCGAATTTTCAGAATTTCTTAATAATATTAAATAAGAATTTAATTGATAAAATTATCAAGATTGTTAAATTAATTATTATTTTATGTGATTTAATGTATGAGATAAGATTTAATTAGTAAATTAAATCTGTACATAGATTATGATGAATGGTATGTTGAATAAAGTAATTGAAAAGTAAATAAATTATTTTAAAAATAATTTATTAAGAATAAGAGAAATTTCAGATAAATGTACATTAATTTGTACAATTAAATTGTTATGAAAACGTGGAAATTTAGATTTAAAGGAAATTATATGGTAATGTGGGAAGTAAGATTTAAATATGTATATTTATATATGTGAATGTTTAATTGATAATTATAAATGTTATTAATTATGAAAATTAAGGGATTAATAATTAAATTAATCCGAAAAATTTATGAAAAGTTAATGAGGAAGTTAGTAGAAATTGTAATTATTGATTTAAAATTAATTACGAATTATAGAGGAAATTTAGAAAATAATTGAGAAGGAAAAGTAATTATATAAATTATATAATAATAAATTATATAATTTATATAAGGAAATTAAAATAAGGTATAAAGAAAATAATAATTATATAAATTATATAAGAATAATTATGTAATTTATATAAGGTATTTATATGGAATAAAGTTAGAGGAAATTAAGAAATTATTTAAAAGGAGAATGTAATTATATAAATTATATAATATTAAATTATATAATTTATATATATAAAGAAGTTAATGTGAATATTAAAGAAATTGAATAATAAATAAGAAAAAATGAATGTTTTAAGTTAATAAAAATTATGGTTATGAATAATGGAATTATTATGACGTTTATGAAGAATAATATTTTAGAAATGTGAACATGTTAATATAACATGTTGTGCAAGAAACGAAGTGAAAAACTATGAAAAATAATTTTTATATGTACTATGAATTATTTTATGATTTTTGGAGGTATAAATTACCTCATTTAATTACATTCATGGCATTATGCGTGTACAAAATTTGTCAAGAAAAGTACCCAAAAGAGGTGTTAATATTATTGATAAATCAAATTATGATTTTTAGTGAATTAAAATAAATATTTTATATACAATTTATAAAAAATTTATTACACGAAATAATGACATAATATATTAAAATAATGAATTTTTGCATGTTTTTATCTTATGTGGCTTATCCGAAAATGGGCTAAGGCGGTGGACTTGGAATTGAGAATTAAAACTATCTAATATACTTAAGGTGTAAGACCCCGAATTTTATGAAATACAAAATTTATTTTTTCTTCATATATATATTTTTTTGAAACAGTAAGTGGTTAAATCGATCAAGTTAAAAGTTAAGGATGTTATCTGCAAATTTTATTTTGTCGGACAATATTCGCTTTGTCGGGGAATATTCGTTTGGTCGGGGAATATTCGTGTCGTACGACGGCGCCGAAATAACAAATTATTGGTGGACCCCACAACGGAATATTTGTCGGATATAGAAAACGACAGAAATAATCTTTTTAAATAAAAATAGTCAACGGAACTGTTAAAATACCGGTGATAAAAGAATAGTAGCATACGGTAGTTTTTGGTATTTTCTGTAGCACACGGTACTCTACAGTAACACACGGTATTGCATAGTGTCTCATATTATTGGTCTGATAATTGACACCGTAACTGTTACGCATCATTTCATCGATAATTGTCACTGCATAATATTTTATATTATCAATTCAATAATTGTTGTTACACAGTATTTTGCATTATTGATTTAATAATTGTCATTACACTGTATTTTATATCATTGAGTCAATAATTGTTGCTGCACTGTTTTTAAAATTATTGAACCTAAAAATTGTCACAGTAACATATGCACAGTAATTCACATTATTGAATCAATAATTGTCATTACACAGTAACGTATGCTTTCTTTTACATTATTGTTATCTCTATTGTGATGTTATTTAAACAGTTGTATTTCATTAATTTATTGACTTGATATCTAAGAGCTAACTATACTGTATTTATAACAATTAGTCATAATAATTGAATTGATAAAGTTATTTGTTTATAATATAAAGTTAGGTGATTATTAGGTAATATGAAATGAATGGTGTAGATTAAAGTGTGAATTATTGTTGAATAATTGAATTGATTTGTTTATAATATAAAGTTAGGTGATTATTAGGTAATATGAAATGAATGGTGTAGATTAAAGTGTGAATTATTATTGAATAATTGAATTAATTTGTTTATAATATAAAGTTAGGTGATATGAAATGAATGGTGTAGATTAAAGATAATATAAAATTTGAAATGGATGGTGTAGATTAAAAGATGATTTTTTTAAATGAATGGTTTAGATTAAAGGAATGATAAGATTTTTGGCTATAAATAGAAGCCTTAACTTAAGGATTTTTCATAAACTTCCTTACTTGTTCTTTCTTTCTCTCTCTAAATACTTCTTGTGAAAGTTCTCTCTAAGTGTGCTTAAGTCATCTTGAGTATTTGTGAAGATCTATAAGTATACGTGTACTGTTCAAGTTAATCAACCTCATTTAAATCAATATCCAGTCACGTGTTGAGGTAAGGGATACCATCTTTTTCATCTTCCATTATTCAAACGTACTATGGTAAGGGATTATCATTATTTGATTCTCGAAAATAATATTGTTTCTTTCTTACTCATAAGATGTGCCATTTATTTCCATGTATTAAATTGTGGGAATAACCTTACGGAGCGGATTGCCGCCTGTTGGTGAATAACCTTTCGTATTCATTCATTATTAATCTCTGAGAATAACCTTACGGAGCGGATTGCCGCCTGTTTGGTGAAAAACTCTTTGTACTCAAATTCTATTAAATTATGGGAATAACCTTACGGAGCGGATTGCCGCCTGTTGGTGAATAACCCTTTATATTAATTTCCTTCACCTTTTGTTAATCAAACCTGCTACGGTAAGGGATATTATTTTCTTTCATACTTCTAAACCGAAATTTATTATGGAACTATTGCTTCTATAATTCCTGAAAATATTATATGTTCCATAATAGTTGAACTTCATTATTTCAACTGAACCTTCCTATTTACGTGAACCTTTCTATTGAATTGTAACCGTTATTCTGAACTGTGGATCTTGAATATCATTTTTAAATTTCACTCCACATCATGTTGACAATTTGGACATTATTTGAATCTGTACAAAGTAAACTTCCGATACTTATTGTTATCCTATTTCTTCTGTTCATCATTTATATCATTCTAATCATCCAAAAATCAAGCTGTTGTGAATATCTGTGGTCGGGGGCACAGATGTGATATATTTGTTGAACAGATGATAGGTTAAAGGCGATATAATAGGTTAAAGGCGATACATCTGTTCGGTGTCTTTTATGGCACGTGGTGAAAGTTCTCTTTGGCCCGTAGTGCATAGATGAACTGTTGTTTGGTATGATTATCACCAAAGGCTGAATCTGGTATAATCATGACCGCTGGTGCTAAATTAAATATCTTTGGCCCGTAGTGCAAAGATGAACTGTTGATGTGCATGATTATGATCAGGAACTGTGAATTTATATTATCATGACTAATGGTATTTCAGATGATAAAAGTTGATGATGTTTTTACGAAAAAGAGAAGCGAGTGGACATTATAGGCTGCATTATTCTTCTAATAGATTGTTCATTCCGCTGCTATTATTGATCTAAACATTGTTTAAGAATTTAACTGCAGTTTTTGATATAAACCTTGTAGTCTATTGTACTCTATCAAGAACTCAACTGTTGAAGGCTAATGATAATTTATTCGTCATTATCTTAGTCATGATATTTCTTACTGGGCTATTTGAGCTCACCCTTTCTTTTGTTCCATTGTTTTTCAACATGAGATGAAAACATAACAGGGTCTAGCCGGGGAATGGAGTGAGGGTCCGAGGAATAGTTATCATAGTCTTCACGTTTTGTAAAATAGTGTGGCAATAATAGTGAAGACTTAGTTGTGTATTATTATACACTGTATTGTTGTACGTTGTGCTTTGTTGTAATAATTTTGTTGTAGTCTTTTGACGACTCAAGTTTGGGCTGTGTGGGCCCAGATTTGGGGGCGTCACAGTTGGCATCAGAGCTTAGGGATATGGTCTTTAATGGAGATCTGGGGTTAGAACTAGGAGGGGAGAGACGAATAGAATCAATCACTAGTGTGTCCTACCTAAATTAGATTTTTTTTTATCTAATGAATCGATTTGAGTGTAGGAACATGAAGAGATGAGTCAATTTGTTTGAACTAACAATTATTTTGTGACAACAGTTTAGTATGGCATCTGGAAATCAAGAGGTTAACTATGGAATGCCTGAAGCGAATGTAGCCGAAAATCAAGAGGCCCCAAACAATCCTCCTGCCAACTCAGGAAATAATGTTCCTGATAACATGATGAACGATGGATTCTTTAGGAATTTCATGCAGTTCATACAGAATCAAGGAAGAGGAAATCCAGTCAATAATAACGGTAGAAACTGGCAATTTGAGGATGGTCACTGTCAAGCAATTTAAAGAATTGGGACCACCTGAATTCCACGGGAAGCCTGACCCACTCAAAGCGGAGGCATGGCTGAAGCAGACGACAAAAATACTTGATGTCTTACAATGCGCTGATGATCAGAAGGTGCCATTTGCCACTTTTATGTTACGAGGTGAGGCGGACCATTGGTGGGAAGCGGTAAAACGTATCCAACCTTCAGCACTCGAAATGTCTTGGACATAATTCGAAGAACTGTTTAACGAGAAGTATTTTCCAGAAAGCATCCGCCATATGAAAGAGGTGGAATTCATTAAGCTGGAGCAGGGAAACATGACAGTCTCCCAATATGAAGCCAAGTTTGCCGAGTTATCTCGCTTTGCCACCCATCTTGTGGATGACGAAGCACGAATGAGTCGGATGTTCCTAAGAGGTTTGAGATTCAAAATTCGTCAACAACTTAGCTCTCATAAATTCAGTTTGTATTCAGATGTTGTGGATAGAGCTCAAAGGGTGGAGCAAACAGATGAAACATTGCAGCCAAGAGTTAATGAGCAACATAGAGAAAGGAATGACAACAACCACAGGAACGAGAACCATCGAGTAGGTAACCAACACTTCGGTGGTAATTCCACATCAAATAACAGAAGAGGAGAATCCAGTGGGAACAATTTCAAAAGAAAGAGATTCCATAATAATTATGGAAGGGCACCAGCACCAGTACCAGCACCAGCACTGACCCCAGTTTTAAGGGGAGAAGATCGACCACCAGTGAGATGCTATAGGTGTGGTCAGGAAGGTCACATCAGCCCAAACTGTACACTGTAGTCCAAAAAGTGCTACAGTTGTGGGAAAGAGGGTCATCTTGCGCGGTTTTGTCCTGCCACAAAATCAAGTCCAGCTGCAATGATGATACCAAAAGCTAGCGCATATAAGGGAAAATCTGTAGTTCAAGGGAGAGCTTTTGTTGTGACATCCCAAATGGCGTGAAACTCGAACGAGGTGATAACCGGTAAGCTATTCATAAATTCTCGTGAAGTCTACGCTTTGTTAGATACTGGCTCTACCCATTCTTTTATCTCACCTGCATGTGCTCAGCGTTTAAACTTAACTCCTGAAAACTTGGACTTTGACTTATCAGTTGAAACCCCATTAGGAGAAATGACCATTACATCTACTGTCTATAAATCTTGCCTAGTTCAAATCAACAACCTCACATTACCTGTTGACCTTATTTCTTTGGAGATGCGTGAATTTGATGTGATTTTAGGAATTGATTGGTTGACTACCCATCATGCTAAAATTGATTGTTTTCATAAGATTATTAGTTTTCATATTCCTAATCAACCTGTCATGCAAATTCAAGCAACTAAACCATTGAAATCTATAACTGTTATTTCTAGCCATAAAGCCATTCGTTTATTGAAAAACGGATGTCAAGCCTTTTTAGCTCATGTCACTGATTTGAACAAAAATACATCAAACTTGAATGATATTCCCATTGTTAATGAGTTTCCTGACGTTTTTCCTGAAGAACTTCCTGGCTTACCCCCAAACCGTGAAATTGATTTTTATATTGATCTTGAACCCGGTACCAAGCCCATTTCCAAAGCTCCCTACCGAATGGCTCCCATTGAACTTCAAGAGTTAAAAGTCCAACTACAGGAATTGTTGGATACCGGTTTCATTCGTCCGAGTGCATCACCTTGGGGTGCTCCTGTTCTATTTGTGAAGAAGAAAGACGGGAGTATGAGATTGTGCATTGACTACCGAGAATTGAACCATGTCACCATCAAGAACAGGTACCCGTTACCTCGAATTGATGACATGTTTGATCAATTGCAAGGCGCTCAACATTTCTCAAAGATTGATCTCCGTTCTGGATATCATCAGTTAAAGGTTAAAGCTGAGGACATTCCAAAGACTGCTTTCAGAACTCGTTATGGGCATTATGAGTTCTTAGTCATGCCTTTTGGACTAACTAATGCTCCTGCAGCTTTCATGGACATGATGAACCGGATATTCAAGGAACATTTGGATCATTTTGTGGTTGTCTTTATTGATGACATCCTCATATACTCCAAGAGTCGCGAGGATTATGAACAACACCTGAGATTGATACTACAAAAGCTCCGTGAAAACAAATTATATGCCAAGTTGAAGAAATGTGAGTTCTGGCTTGAAGAGGTCGCGTTTCTTGGGCATGTGATTTCTAGTCAAGGAATATCAGTCGATCCTGCGAAGATTGAAACGGTACTAAATTGGGAACAACCCAAAACAGTAACCGAAGTCCGAAGTTTTCTGGGTCTAGCTGGTTATTATCGGAGATTCGTAGAAGGATTTTCTCGAATCGCCACTCCATTAACGCAGCTTACTCGGAAAAGCACAAAATTCATATGGAGCGAGTAATGCAAGAAAAGTTTCCAAGAACTCAAGAAGAGACTGGTTTCAGCTCCTGTTCTGACCATACCATCAGGATCAGGAGAATTTGTTATCTACAGCGATGCTTCTGGCAAAGGTCTAGGCTGTGTCCTTATGCAACATGGAAAGGTTATAGCCTACGCCTCTCGACAACTCAAAGATTATGAGAAAAATTATCCTACTCATGATCTAGAGTTGGCAGCAGTCGTTTTCGCGTTGAAGATCTGGAGACACTACTTGTACGGAGAAAAAGTGGATATCTATACGGATCATAAAAGTCTCAAGTATTTCTTCACCCAGAAGGAACTCAACATGCGACAACGACGTTGGCTTGAGCTGTTAAAGGATTATGACCACACAATCCAGTATCACCCGGGAAAGGCGAACGTTGTAGCTGACGCTTTGAGCAGAAAATCTTATGCAAGTACAAGTGCACTGCTGACAACACAAAAGTGTATTTTGTACGACTTGCAAAAGATGGAGATAGAGCTAAAGACACCAGGGACCCACTCGAAGATTGCTCACGTGCGAGTAGAACCAACTTTAATCGATAAAATTAAAGCTGCTCAAGCTACCGATCCGGAACTGATAAACATGATAAAGAAAGTACAAGAAGGTGCCATTCCCGAAGCAAGAATCGACGAGAAAGGAATACTTCGAGTCAACTCTCGACTCTGTGTTCCTAACGATCCTGAATTAAAGCATAAAATCATGATGGAGGCACACAACACGCCGTTTGCAATCCACCCAGGAGGTACCAAGATGTATCGAGATCTTCGACATACATTTTGGTGGAACAATATGAAAAGAGAGATTGCGGAGTTTATCTCAAGGTGCCTAACTTGTCAACGTGTCAAGGCAGAGCATCAAGTTCCTAAAGGTCCATTACAATCACTTGAAGTTCCCGAATGGAAGTGGGAACACATCAATATGGACTTCGTGACGGGTCTTCCAAAAGTTTCTCAAGGCTTAGATGCAATTTGGGTGATCGTAGATAGATTGACCAAATCTGCTCATTTCTTGCCTATACGAGAAAACTTTTCACTTGAACGTCTTGCCGGTATGTACATAAATGAGATCGTGAGATTGCATGGCATGCCAGTTTCCATAGTTTCTGATCGAGATCCTAGATTCACTTCACGCTTTTGGATCAGTCTACAAAAAGCTATGGGCACTGAACTACGTTTTAGTTCTGCATACCATCCTCAAACGGACGGACAATCGGAAAGGACGATCCAGACCCTAGAAGATCTTTTGAGACTTTGTGTATTAGACTTCAAAGGAAGTTGGGTTAAGTACTTGCCGTTGGTGGAATTTTCTTACAACAACAGTTACCAAGCAAGCATAGGCATGGCTCCATTCGAGGCTTTGTATGGAAGGAAGTGTCGCTCTCCTATATGTTGGAATGAGGTAGGAGAAGCAAAATTGTTGGGACCCGAGTTGGTACGCTTGACGACCGAAAAGATCCAAATGATCCGACAACGAATACAGACCGCACAAGAACGACAAAAGAGTTATGTTGATCTTCATCGGAGAGACGAAAGCTTCAACGTCGGAGATCATGTATTCTTACGTGTTTCTCCATGGAAAGGGGTTACGAGATTCGGAAAGAGAGGAAAGCTCAACCCTCGATTTATTGGCCCATTTGAAATCCTCGATCGAATAGGAACCGTAGCCTACAGACTAGCCCTACCACCAAGTATGTCTCGCATCCATAACGTTTTTCACATATCTATGTTACGTAAATATGTGAAGGACCCAAACCACGTCATTGAGTTAGAACCAGACGTTATAGCAGATGATTTAACATACGAGGAGGTACCTGTTAAGATCCTGGATAAGAAGGAGCAGATCCTACGCTCAAAGGTTATACCTCAAGTTAAGGTTTTATGGAGGAACCAAGATACTAAGGAAATGACCTGGGAGCTAGAATCTGAGATGAAATCTAAGTATCCTTACCTCTTCGATATGTCAGGTACGTCAATTTCGGGGACGAAATTTCATAAGGAGGGGAGGTTGTAAGACCCCGAATTTTATGAAATACAAAATTTAATTTTTCTTCATATATATATTTTTTTGAAACAGTAAGTGGTTAAATCGATCAAGTTAAAAGTTAAGGATGTTATCTGCAAATTTTATTTTGTCGGACAATATTCGCTTTGTCGGGGAATATTCGTTTGGTCGGGAAATATTCGTGTCGTACGACGGCGCCGAAATAACAAATTATTGGTGGACCCCACAACGGAATATTTGTCGGATATAGAAAACGACAGAAATAATCTTTTTAAATAAAAATAGTCAACGGAACTGTTAAAATACCGGTGATAAAAGAATAGTAGCATACGGTAGTTTTTGGTATTTTCTGTAGCACACGGTACTCTACAGTAACACATGGTATTGCATAGTGTCTCATATTATTGGTCTGATAATTGACACCGTAACTGTTACGCATCATTTCATCGATAATTGTCACTGCATAATATTTTATATTATCAATTCAATAATTGTTGTTACACAGTATTTTGCATTATTGATTTAATAATTGTCATTACACTGTATTTTATATCATTGAGTCAATAATTGTTGCTGCACTGTTTTTAAAATTATTGAACCTAATAATTGTCACAGTAACATATGCACAGTAATTCACATTATTGAATCAATAATTGTCATTACACAGTAACGTATGCTTTCTTTTACATTATTGTTATCTCTATTATGATGTTATTTAAACAGTTGTATTTCATTAATTTATTGACTTGATATCTAAGAGCTAACTATACTGTATTTATAACAATTAGTCATAATAATTGAATTGATAAAGTTATTTGTTTATAATATAAAGTTAGGTGATTATTAGGTAATATGAAATGAATGGTGTAGATTAAAGTGTGAATTATTGTTGAATAATTGAATTGATTTGTTTATAATATAAAGTTAGGTGATTATTAGGTAATATGAAATGAATGGTGTAGATTAAAGTGTGAATTATTATTGAATAATTGAATTAATTTGTTTATAATATAAAGTTAGGTGATATGAAATGAATGGTGTAGATTAAAGATAATATAAAATTTGAAATGGATAGTGTAGATTAAAAGATGATTTTTTTAAATGAATGGTTTAGATTAAAGGAATGATAAGATTTTTGGCTATAAATAGAAGCCTTAACTTAAGGATTTTTCATAAACTTCCTTACTTGTTCTTTCTTTCTCTCTCTAAATACTTCTTGTGAAAGTTCTCTCTAAGTGTGCTTAAGTCATCTTGAGTATTTGTGAAGATCTATAAGTATACGTGTACTGTTCAAGTTAATCAACCTCATTTAAATCAATATCCAGTCACGTGTTGAGGTAAGGGATACCATCTTTTTCATCTTCCATTATTCAAACGTACTATGGTAAGGGATTATCATTATTTGATTCTCGAAAATAATATTGTTTCTTTCTTACTCATAAGATGTGCCATTTATTTCCATGTATTAAATTGTGGGAATAACCTTACGGAGCGGATTGCCGCCTGTTGGTGAATAACCTTTCGTATTCATTCATTATTAATCTCTGAGAATAACCTTACGGAGCGGATTGCCGCATGTTTGGTGAAAAACTCTTTGTACTCAAATTCTATTAAATTGTGGGAATAACCTTACGGAGCGGATTGCCGCCTGTTGGTGAATAACCCTTTATATTAATTTCCTTCACCTTTTATTAATCAAACCTGCTACGGTAAGGGATATTATTTTCTTTCATACTTCTAAACCGAAATTTATTATGGAACTATTGCTTCTATAATTCCTGAAAATATTATATGTTCCATAATAGTTGAACTTCATTATTTCAACTGAACCTTCCTATTTACGTGAACCTTTCTATTGAATTGTAACCGTTATTCTGAACTGTGGATCTTGAATATCATTTTTAAATTTCACTCCACATCATGTTGACAATTTGGACATTATTTGAATCTGTACAAAGTAAACTTCCGATACTTATTGTTATCCTATTTCTTCTGTTCATCATTTATATCATTCTAATCATCCAAAAATCAAGCTGTTGTGAATATCTGTGGTCGGGGGCACAAATGTGATATATTTGTTGAACAGATGATAGGTTAAAGGCGATATAATAGGTTAAAGGCGATACATCTGTTCGGTGTCTTTTATGGCACGTGGTGAAAGTTCTCTTTGGCCCGTAGTGCATAGATGAACTGTTGTTTGGTATGATTATCACCAAAGGCTGAATCTGGTATAATCATGACCGCTGGTGCTAAATTAAATATCTTTGGCCCGTAGTGCAAAGATGAACTGTTGATGTGCATGATTATGATCAGGAACTGTGAATTTATATTATCATGACTAATGGTATTTCAGATGATAAAAGTTGATGATGTTTTTACGAAAAAGAGAAGCGAGTGGACATTATAGTCTGCATTATTCTTCTAATAGATTGCTCATTCCGCTGCTATTATTGATCTAAACATTGTTTAAGAATTTAACTGCAGTTTTTGATATAAACCTTGTAGTCTATTGTACTCTATCAAGAACTCAACTGTTGAAGGCTAATGATAATTTATTCGTCATTATCTTAGTCATGATATTTCTTACTGGGCTATTTGAGCTCACCCTTTCTTTTGTTCCATTGTTTTTCAACAGGAGATGAAAACATAGCAGGGTCTAGCCGGGGAATGGAGTGAGGGTCCGAGGAATAGTTATCATAGTCTTCACGTTTTGTAAAATAGTGTGGCAATAATAGTGAAGACTTAGTTGTGTATTATTATACACTGTATTGTTGTACGTTGTGCTTTGTTGTAATAATTTTGTTGTAGTCTTTTGACGACTCAAGTTTGGGCTGTGTGGGCCCAGATTTGGGGGCGTCACATAAGGTATATATATATATATGTGTGGAGAGGAAAAGAAGAAAAGAATAAACAAAAGAAAACAAAACATATTTCCTTGCATGCTTTTTCTTCTCCACTCGACGCCACCACCAAGCCACCGCCGGAAAACTCCATAGCCACCAAGAGAGAAGGAAAGTAGTTGGTGCTTTCAAGAAAGGAATACAAGCTTCAGGGAGGTAAATAGTTAATTTTATTGGTTTATTTTGTATTTTGAGGATAAAATAATTTTGTGGAAAAATAGAAAATAATTAGTATAATTATTCCAAATAATTTTTGGGATCTATATCTATGAATTTCATGTTTTATGGAGTAATTATGTTGGAAAATAATGTGCAAAATGGATTAAAAAATGGAAAGGTTGATGCATTGTTGCTCGCTGGAAGAAGAAGAAAAAGAAAAAAAAAAAAAAAAAAAAAAAAAAAAGGAGGGCCGCGCATTGCGCGTGGACAATTTTTCGCGGAGAATGGAATAAAACGACGTCGTTTCTGCACTGAAGAGGGGGGGGGCGCCATGCGCGTAGAAAATTCCGGAAACGGGTGTCAAACGACGTCGTTTGGTTGGGGTGAGGTCAGCCGCGCGCAATACGCGGTGGTCATCACATGATGAAATTACTATTATGCCCCTGCCCTTTTCCGGTAATGCCGAACATGTCCCTTGACGCGCGAAAATTACAGATATGCCCCCTACCTTTCCGGGAAAGTCCAATTTTGTCCCTGAAAGTGCCAAAATTATGGGAATGCCCCTGGGCTTTCCAGAAAATTCCGGTTATGTCCCTAGGGCGCAGAAATTACCAAAATGCCCCCAGAATCAGTTTTTAATTAAATAAATGTTTAAAAATTGTTTAAAAATTATAGAAAAATACTAAAAATATAGAAATGATATTTGGGCATTAAATTTAATATTTTTGTAAAAATATTATATTTTGGAGATTAATATTTAAATATTAATCTATTAAGTTTAAAAGCTAGAAAATGATTAAATGAAAATTCGGACAACCAAATATGTTAAATTTTATCCGATGAGCTGGGTTGTCCGTGTTAGAGGTATTTGATATTAAGTAAACGAATATTTTAAGGAACGAGGTTAATATAATTGGCCATATAAATTAATAATTGGCATAGAGATGATATTAATTAATTAAATTAATATCATAAGGAGTTAAATAATTATTATTTGATTATTTTATGATCATAGGTTGATCGAGTTAAGAGTTTATCTCTATCATGCGTCTTTTCTTTCGAGAAAGTCGTTTCCATTAACAATGACGATTTAAGTGACCTTTCTTATCTTATTCAGCACTGCAACAGTCCGGATGAGAGTTGCGACGCCCCCAAATTCGGGTTCCAAATACCCGGATCCGGTCATCACGATCCAATACAAACATTCACCTCTAAACAACATACAATAACTAAATGCGGAATAATAAACATATGTTGTTCATTCAAAAGGTGTTACTAGTCCCAAGATACGATAACCTTACACAAAAGTACACAAATATCCTTAATAAAGTACTTAGGGTTTATATTACATAACAATTAATTTAATTAACTACAAGGCTGCATCTCGAAGTCTATCACTTCATCTTTCATTTACCCTTGTTCTTTCCCGAAGTCTCGGGTTGCACTGCAATAAGACTTCATGATATAGCAAGAGTGAGCAACTAGTTTGCTCAACAAGTTTAAATAACGACAAGAAACAATATATCATGAATGAAAGGGAATAGCTGAACAATTCAATAATGTGAATAACATAAGCAGGAATAATAATTTGCTTTTAAAATTAGGATAGTCAAATAGACTATGAACTATAAATATCCACTGGAGTCAATAGCAGGTTGACCCAATGGTTACTACCAGAAATATGTACCCGAGGGGATCAGCCTCAGTACAATATGTGTATGCATAACATTTAATTTCCGTATTTTTGTACCTGATATTAGATACAGGGTACTCCCCTATAATAAATGGGTGTTCATAATAGTCAAAAAATCTGTATCTTCAATGATTTAGATAGCTTTTAAAATCTTTAACATAAATGTCTAGCCGAACAATGACTTGGACCTACTTTGAATAGTTCTTTAAACAGTAGAACAATAATTAAGTACAAGTCAATGACTGTACAATCTCAAGTGTAACAAGTGCGAATAACAACAATATCGATGTGGAATAATTGTAAAGTAATTAAACCACTCAAAGCATGCTTGGAATTACAGTTCAAGCTTAACTAAATAATTTGCTCAATGAAACGAGTTTAGAGATAAGGAACTTGCCTGTCTGCTCAGCTACAATTAATGTCTAGCTTTAACTAACTTGCTTTGGAAAGACCTAACATTAATAAAGTTGGTCTAATAATTAGTACGGTGTATTTGCACAACTATACGCTCACTAAGGAACTTATCTATCACATAAGTACTAACACATAATTTACGTTAGTCAAAACAATATTATTAACCTTATAGACCCTCAATCATATTAGGTTAATAATTTAATAAGTTAGAACATATTTTTCTTAAGTGTTGGACACTTATTAAACCCCTAAATAACTTATCACAATTGTTTAATTAAATCATAAGTAAATTCAAATTATTTTATTAATTCAATCCCTATTTAATCTTGATTAAATAGAAATTAATTAATTAATTAATTTTAGTTATTATTTACAATAAATAATAACTAATTGTACTTACTTATTATTTAATAATAATTAAATAATAAATAAGTATTGATTTAATTTTAATCTTCTTTAATCAACTAATAATTAAATAAGTAATTAACTTTACCTATTATTTAATTTAAGGAAATTAAATAATATTTTACTAATTTTAATCCTCTTAAATTATTATTTAATGTTATTTAAATGATAATTAATTATTTAATTAATTAATTTTAATTATTATTTAAGGTTAAATAATAATCAATTCATCCTTATTTACTATTTAAATTAAATAATAAATTATTAATCTAATAACTTAATTTCCATTAATCGTTATTTAATGCTAAATAAATAATAATTAATTACTTAATTATCCTTATTTATGATTTAATAATATTTAAATAATAAATAATTAATTTATAAATTTTTATCTCCCATTAATTATTATTTAATAGGAATTAAATAACAATTGCTACTTTATCACCATTATTTATTATTAACATTGTAAATAATAAATAAATAATAAATTTATTTAACTTAACCATGGTTTAGCTAACTAGATTAATATTTAAATATTAAACTTAATGAAAAATATCCTCCCCAATATCATTTTTGTATTATTGTAGACACCCAAATTTTGCACTTCTCTACTAACCCTGGCAGGAGGGCAAAGTCGTCACTTGACCCGACAGGCGAAAAGGAGGGTGGACCCCAACACGAAGCCACCCCAACGATTTACGGTCAAAGCCGCCACAACGAACAACGAGCATCAGGTTACTGGAGTCAAGGCAAACAGTTGATCCAGAAGAACCTGATTTGATCACAAAAGACAACTCGGCAGCAGCCGACAAACGGCACAGTGCGCGACTCGAGGAGACAACTCGGCAGCCGATGATTCGGCGCTACGGCTGCCTGCTGAACACTATACAGTGGCCATTTCCACCCGAGAAGAAAAGAAAGAGAAGAAAAATAGAGTTTTTAGAGAGAGAGAGCTTGCGGGAGGAAAGAGAAGAGTGTTGTTCTTGGTTAGATTTGAGTGAAACATTTATCTTCTCTTGCCAATTAGTCGATTGTTCTTGTGGTGTTGTCTGATTTGTGAAATAAGAAGCTTTAATCGGCATTTTGCAAGGTGAAAAGGGTGTTTCTTTTTATATTTTTCTTGTTGTATTAATGTGATAACCTTGTGTTTTGGGTTTGTTTAGCATAGTTTGTTGTTGTATTAATGATGATCCGTGGATTAGGGATCATTAGCGAGGGTTCCTTTGGAACATAATCTCCTCCTAATATCCCGAGGACATCCATAAGGTGATAATGCAAGTTCGTGGCGTTAACGGATCGTTCATAATGTAGGGTTTGTGATTTGAGTCGTGTAACGTAGTTGCAAGTTTCGTATTATAAAAATTGTCTGTGGTATAATTGTGTAGTGATTTGGGGTAACTATGAGCCTAGGGGGGAGATCGTCGTGATCAAATCCCGATGATGGACATTTTTGGGTGTATGTAGTCATTAGATATGATTCATGGTTGTACATATGTAATATCGGGCCTTAAGGCGATACCAAATCGTGATCGGGTTAAGGCCCCGTAATAATAAAAATATGTGATTGTGGGTGTTTGGGGTTGTCTGGATGGCTCACATGCCCATGGATAGCCCCGACACGGTTTGGGATGCCTGTTTTAATTTATGACACAAAAAAACGATTTTCCAAAATAAGGCAAACAATGAAGATTTTCTAAAAATGATCAAATTAGGATATTAGATACACGAGGTTTAAAAAGTAAAGAGTTTAGGCGAACTTTGATCCTCGTTTGACTAAAAGGCTATATTTGGTTTTAAAATGTCATAAAAGATGTTTTCGAAAAAATAAATAAACGTTTTCATTAAATTTTGTGCATAGGGTTAAAGAGTTCTAGAAGTTGGCTTCATTTTATTTATATTTACTATTAGAAGGCAATGTATAGTCTCGATTCCTATTTGACAAAAGTTTAAAACTATTGTTTTCTGAAATGACATCTAATAAAAAAAACCCTCATCATGTTCGAAATTAAAATCAATCTTTATTATAAAAAACGAAGCCTTGTCATTTGGGTCAAAAGACGTCTAAACACTTTCTCGATAAAACACATTTGCCATATAAAATCAAAGCAACTTTTATGCAAAAATGCATCACAAACATTCATTTAGGCACACACGCACACATACGCGCGCATACACACATTTTAGGATTTAAAAGGATAGGAAAATATCGAGATTGCGGTAACCGTGTTTCACGGAAGTTGGGGGGTGCCTAACACCTTCCCCTCGCTTAAGCAAGCCCCCGAACTCTATGAATCTCGGTTCGCGGACCAATTGAATCAGAGTCACATATGAGCCAGCAATTACGAAAACAAAATTCGGATGAGTTGGTACATCCATTTCAAAATATACCAACTGGCGACTCTGGTCAACTGGCTCATTATAAAATCGACCTTTCGAAACCCCGTCGACCCTTTTCAAAAAATCACATCTTAATCTAAAGGCTAAAATTGGAAAGGGCTTTTAATTATTAAAAAACGAAACGACGAAAATCCCGGCGTCGACAATTATTATTATTTTTGTTATAATTTTAAATTAGTTTTTTAAATATTTATATTTAATTAAATTTAACCCGAATGACATTTCTGTAAATAAGTTAAAAACTGGTACGAGGGTAAAATAGTAATTTTGCCAAAAAAAACACGAAGGGGCAGTTTAGTAATTTCGCCAGAAAATATACTGCCACGCATTGCGCGCGTTACAAAATTTACTGCCCAAAACGGTGCCGTTTTGAGAAGCCGGAAACAGCTTCCGCGCGCATCGCACGGAGTAAATTTTTACCGACGCCAAACGACGTCGTTTGGCTCCGTGTCCTTTAACCAAATAACCTTCCGCGCATTGCACGGAAAACCCCTTTTTTTTTTCTTCCGGCAGAATATGAATAGTACCCACTTTAATTAAAATTATATCTTCAAGTAATCTTTAACTCCTCAATAAAAATCCAAAAAAATTACCAAACACCTAATATCAATTTATAATATGAAAATTTAATTTTTCATGACTTAATAACATTCTTTTTTTATAAAAAATTTTATATCACATAAACTAACACAAATCATAACTTTTTGTATATAACTCCATTTTGAGTGATTCAAACTTTGTTTTTCTCATGATTTGATGTTCTATAATATTAGAACATCAAACCTAAGTTTTATAGAAATATTTTTGGTCATAAATTTCAAGACTTGATTATACACTACTAAACACATATTTTAGCATATAAAATATACCAAAATACGAACCAAGCATATTAAACTCAAGCATGACATAAATATTACTACCATACATTATTAACTATATTAACATATTCATACGCACATGTTGGTTTATTTAATTTAAAAATAAAAACTAGATTTAGAATAACCATTACCTTGATTTAATGGCTATCCTCCTTTTTCTTCCAAAATAGGTGGTGAAAGAAAATGACATGAACCAAGAACTCCTTCTCTTGGTATTTTTCTACAATCTCCTATACTCTCTAGCTTGCAAAGTGGAAGAAAAAGAAATGACCAATACAAGCTCCTAAATTGTAAGTATACTTACAATTTGGATAGATATAAAATCTATATCTATTAAAATACCATCATGAGTGTAGCAAGGATACTTACACAAGAAATGGGTTAAATGACACATTAGGTGAAAAGAGGAATGGTCCATGTACTTTAAAAATCAATACAAGCAATCATTTTATTAAATAAATGAAAAATAAAACAAAATAAAAACAAAAATCATTTTTTTTTCTCTCTCTCTCTTTCCCAAGCATGTCGGCTGATGACTTCTTTTTCTTGTCCCAAAATCATTGTCCAAGTCACTTTTTTAAAAATTAATAGTTAAATTAAGTATTTTCCAAGTGGGTTAAGTATTGGGCTTTATTTAAAATACCAATTGGGCTCCTATTAAATTGTTTGGGCTACTAATTTGTCAAATTTTATTATTCTTCACTTGGGCTACTAATTGACCCATGTTGGGCTAATTTAATAATTTACACATTAATTATTCAATCCATGGTTGAATAAATAATTAGATTGAATAAATAATTAAATACTCTAACCCATTAGTATTAAATTACTAAATTGACTAATAAATATTATTATTAATATTTCACATTATTTAATAATCATATTAATTAATTTATTATATTTAATTAACTCATTATATTCAATTTAATTAAATATTTAATTAATAGGAAATTTATCAATTATTTTGATATTAAAACTTTAGGGTTTGTTCACTAATTTAATAACATATTAATGACCCCCTTTAATTAATTCTAGTAATTAATCACATAATTATTTAATCACGTAATTAATTAATCACATAAAAAGATTTAAATAATCTCGTAAAACTAACTCGTTAGAAATTAAATTAATAATTTAATTAATAATGACGTGAAAATTCTAGGACATTACAAGAGTGATCTAACAGACGAGGCACATTTGCAGTATTTATAGCAGCATAATAAATGCTCCTTCCCGCGTGCACTGTGCCAGCAGTTCAGCACCATTTTTTGAAATTCGAAAATAGTTGTAATATGAAACATCTGTGTAGGCTATTGGGCCGAATTTGTTGGGTTGAATAACAGAGCTTTGGGCTTGATTGGTATATAGGGTCCAAAGCTTGAAACCCTATTTACAAAGGCCCAAGGTCTCATCAATGACTTTTTCCTTCGGTTTGATGCCTTCGGGCTCCCGAAGGAGTTTTTCTCTTCGGTTTGATACCTCCGTGTTCCCGAATGACTTTTCCCTTCGGTTTGATGCCTCCGGGCTCCCGAAGGAGTTTTTCTCTTCGGTTTGATACCTCCGGGTTCTCGAATGACTTTCTCTTCGGATTAAGACCTCCGGGTCCCCGAAAGCTTTTACCTTTGTTTTAACACCTCTGTGTTTTCGAAGGAGCTTTCCCTTCAGTTCGATGCTTCCAGGCTCCCGAATGAGTTTTCTTCCTATAATTAACATTTGTCCCAAGATTCCTACGTAAAGTTCAAAGAAGGTCTATCTTCGGTCTGATACCACTTGTGTTCATACACCGAGAGTCCCAAAAAATTAGTTTCCCTCTAGATCTACCCGCTTACATATACTTTCGAAATGTTTTATTTTACTCCCCCAACACATTCATATACTGGAGGAGTGGGGGCAATGTTAGGATGTATATTTCGCCAGGCCGGATTCGGGAATTCATATTGGGCTAGGCCCAATGGACTGTCAGCCTGGTAGTCTTCAATGAGGACTCCTACGTCCAATAGGCTTGGGTTAGGTCCCTAAACCAATCTAGACTGTGGTTATTTACTATATCTAATCCTAATTAGAATAGGAGTCAGGTTCTTAGATGGTTTAGGATATTACCTTCCTATTCAAACTATAACACGTTGATGGACAATCCTAAGAGGAATCAGTAAGAGTCAGGTATGCATTATAAATACCCAGTCAATGATGGAGAGCAGGGTTACAAACTATTCTATGATACTAGATACTCAAACCTCCATTGTTGACCTTTCTTGAAACCTTCACTAACACTCACACCAGAGGAGTCCACCAACGGCCCAAGCCGTTTAGACTTTTGTGCAGGTATTCTTCCCGGATGGTCAGCAGGACAGCTGGACAGAATCAGGCGTCAACAAGTGGGTTTAGTGATGTGTATTTAATTTTCATAAGCACTTCTCACTGACAAAAGAGTACTACACCAGTAGCTTGCTCTTTTTATTGTTATTATATTTCCAAGAAATACCAATCCAATATATTACCTGCATTGCACAATTACTTTATAATGTGCATAACATGCTGTAAATTACACTCGATAAGTATTTTTAATGTTGGAAATAACATCTTCCTTTTAAAAGGCTAAAGAAAATTTTATTAAATAAGATAGGTAAATAATAAATATTGTAAATGTTTATATCGATTTTTTAATTGCCAATAAATATTATTACCAACTTTGTTAGAAAGATGTATAATAAATAGAGTCTTCTTAGAATTTTATTCAACCTCATGTATTAATAAATTTTGTAATTCTATTTTGACACAAATTTATCACAATAAATAACATGACACAATAGAATATCCTCAAGTTCTAAAGATTTGAATTATGAGATGTCAATGTTTAAACAACCTGAGATCCACGAGAGACAAAAGTGCAAATTGTTCGTTAATGTATATAATCAAATCGCTATCACTCTTACATAGCAACATGAATATTTAATTGATTAATATAAATATATAGGTAATTAATTGATGTAATTAATATAATTTTTTTCTAAAATAATTGAAATTTGTATATTTACAAAGTAGATATTATTTTATTTATATTTTCAAAAAAATAGAATAGAAGTAGTATTATTTTATGCAGTCTCATTTTTCTTGGGACACTCTCAAATAACATGAAAGGGTGATTGATGATATGAAAGGGTGAATATGGTGCGGTTTGAAACTCAAACCGTACATGAAATCGTCTATGATTGGTGTAGTTTCGGTTTTGAAACAAACTAAACATATTCAAAAAATTATGACTAAAAGAACACTAACACCAAATGAATCACCTAATTTTTAAGTGCAGATAAATGTGTATTGAATATATTAAAATAACTATTTAATAAGAAGTAAAATAAGGCTATGACGAATAGTTATTTATAACTTAAAGGTAGATAGTGTATTACTTGTAAATGAAGATCATCACTACTGAATTTATTCATCTTCATCAACGTCATAATGAAACTCTATAATTGCAAAAATATCACAGGCAATCAAACAATAAGAAACTTGATTAGTTAAATAAAATTCACAATTCAAAATTTTCAAAGCTACAATTAATAGTCATACGAGAGACAACTATAGAAATTAATGTTATACTAACAAAAAAAGGAGAAAAGTATAATAACCACTATGTAATTTAAAAAAAAAAAATCAAAATAAATTAGTTTTGGCAATTATTGGCGCAGTGTGATTTCTGCGGTGCAGTGGACCGCAGAGACCGAAACTAAACCGCATATGCGGTTTTTTAACCATCCTAAAGCCGCCATATATGTCAGAATCGTTGGTGCGATTTTATTGGTGTGGTTTCAATGCCAATTTTAATTGTTTACTCACCCCTAATGATAAGCCATCAAGTTCATATATACGGGCTACCAATGGTAAATTATGTGGAGATGTAATTCTCTTTAATACACTAGTTATTTAATCTAAATAATTTTATTAATAATGATCAAAATACATTAAATGATAATTTTAAGAACAATTCTACGAAAAATTAAAATTATTAAAAATATTTTTACTGTTAAAAGTTAAAAAGATTGATGAAAAACTTACATGTTTATTAAATGGTAAAAAGTGTTAGATTACTTTTATTTTTGAAATAATTATACTACGTGTTAAGTACCCATATTTTATCAGAGTATTGATAAAATATAATTAAAAAGTAAAAGACAAAAATGCCCTTAAATTATTTAAAGACGTTAAATATTTATTGAAGGTGTCATGGACCTTGTTGTAGGACTATATCATAATGACGCATGATAGATAAATTGAAACGGCTAAGAATTAAAATAGTTAAGAGTATTTGTGACGACCCCAAATCTGGGTTACTTTAACCTCAGATCCGGTTCAACACTAGTACTACATTTTTCTTATTGTTCATGAATTACAATCAATATTATAATTGATAAATAATCATTTATTTATAATTTTACAACATCTCTTTCTATTACAGAATTGCAATCTTTATACATTCCTAGTATGTCTCAATATCATATGTGATACAATATTCTATTACAATCAATTTAAGAGTATTGCATAAGAAAGATCTTGAAATTTGGTTTGTAAAAAATTTTTAAGTACGATTTATTGTATGTTTATATTGTGTTATACAATTTGATTGTATGTATGCCTTATTTTTGCAAACTAATAGTGGTATCAAGAGTCAAATTTATGTAAATTATTAATTATTTTAATTCTGTATATATATGGGTACATTTCTAGAACAATTTATTGGGCATAATTAGTAGTATAAAATTATATTTTTTGGAAAAAGAAATCAAAAATTACGATTTGCAGAAAGTTGAAAAGCCAGAATTTCGACGTGGCGCGGGGTGCGCCGGTCCTCCTAATTTTCAGGATTTTTTTTCCTGATTTTATCTATTTTTCAAAAAATAAAATAAAATTTATTTTGAATGATTTTATAATTAAAATAAAAGATTTATTTAAAATTTGAAATTAAATTTCATGCAACTTTAATTTTCCATTAAAAGATATCATCATATGCATCAATACATCATTAATATCATACATATCACTATATGCATCATTCATCTTGAATTAAGACCATTATATATATATATATGTGTGTGTGTGTGTGTGTGTGTGTGCGCGCGCGCGCGCGCGCGCACGCGCTAAACAAGATGGCATAATTAATATCAAATCCTTCAAGGTAAATATATTAAGTTGTAACATTCAAAGGTATTCAGAATATCGAACGTGGCCTTCTAGTATGATAAAACAATAGAGCATCAAATACTTAATATGAATTTGTTGTGCACACATAAGGCTTGTATTAATTATTTGAGATGTTATTTTATTACAAAGTGGATGTTTTTAAGGAATTGAACAATACCGTTTTGTTGTGCACACACAAGGACTGTATTTTTCTCTTCACTTATATGGAATGCTAGGTCATACTTAACTTAGATAATTTTGATTCGGATGTACACACACTTGATCATAATAATCTAATAGGCAAAATTAAAAGGAATTACATGATGATGTAATTGACAAGGAGTTGTCTACCTATTGAATAAACTATAATTTGTTGTGCACACACAATGCTATACTTATGTCGATATGATCCTTATCTTACTAGCGAATCTTTAATTAGATTTGTCGATCTAAAAATAGAGGGTTATATAGTTTGAAGAAAATAGTGGGAGATATCATTTCAAATAAAGACCTAATTAACTTGGTGATTAATAAAATGAATACATGTTAATGTTGTTATTAAATATTCACTTAAAAAAATTGTTATGCCTAATTCACTAACACTGTATAGCATATTTGATGCTAACAAATTAATCGAACCAAATTTGTTAGGATTGGTTAAAAAAAATTGAGAATAGTTTCTCAATACTGAAAAGCTAGCAAATTTTCTTAATTTTTCTATCCCTGCAAATGTTATATACAATGCATCTGAGGAAAATATTACTATTTTTAAGAAGTGGCAAGATGATGCACAGGTGACTAAATGCATCATGCTCGTATCCATGAGAATCGAGTTATAGCATCAACACGGGAAAACGAATGTGCCTACTATATTGATACACCTTTATGAGTTGTATGATGAGGAAAGTAGGTCAAATAGATATTAGATATCTAAAGAGCTATTCTGATCTAAAATGATCGATGGTACTATAGTACAGACTCATATTATGAAAATGATCAATTGGATTGATTAATTGGGACAACTGGATTTTGTCAAGGATGAAGAGTTGAATTAAGATTTGATCTTGTAGTCACTCACTGACTCCTTTTCACAATTTATTGTAAATTTTCACATGAATAAGCTAAACGTCAGCTTGCCTGGTTTGCTTAACATGTTGAAGAATACTGAGAGTCACTTTCTTTTCATGAAAGACCAAGTCTTACTGGTAGATGAATCTTCCAGAAAGTGGAGGAAAAAAGCTAAAGGTATTTCTGAGGAGTCAGAAAACGTAGAAAGAAAAAGAAAGGTACTAAACAAATGACATTAATAAAAGTGATCCTGATGGCAAACGAGTTTTCTTTCATTGCGATAAGTCAAAAAATTGGAAAAGAAACTGCAAGGAGTATCTTGGAGTGATTAAGTAGAAGAAGATTTGTAAAACTTCTACTAAAGATATAAATTTGTTCATAATGAAATAGAACTTTTTATAAGTTAAAGTTCTACTTGGGTATTAGTTACTGGCTAGTAGTCTCACATATGCAAGTTGTTAAAGAGACTATGTAGAAGTAGAATGTTAAACAAAGGACAAGTAACCCTATGTGTGGAGAATGGGGAAAAGGTTACTACATTAGCCATAGGAACTTACAATTTAGCATTGTCTACAGACAAGTCTATTAAGTTAGTAAGCTATTACTATGTTCCAGTTCTTGTAAGAAATATTGTTTCTGTTCCATGTGTTGACAAGGAAAGTTTTGACATTATAATAAAGAACAATCGTTATTATCTTTATAATTATAATGTTTTTGTTTAGAACTAGTTGATTACTTAATGGACTTTGTATTCTTGACTTATATGAAAAATATATTTCAAATTGAACAAACTAAAAGTAAAAGAGATGATGTGAATCATACCTTCACATGACACTGTAAACTCGATCATATTAATGACACAAGACTAAACAAGTTGCATAAAGATGGGCTTTTAAGAGCCTTTTGATTACGAATTATATACAACTTGTGAATCTTATAGCATGAGTAACATGACTAAATCTCCATTTACTTTCACTGATGATTTTGGATTTTGATATATGTATTTGATGAAATCCAAATCCAAATCATCTGAAAGGTTTAAAGAATTCAGAAGTGAACTAGAGAAATAAATTGTTAAAAGTATTAAAGTTTTTCGATTAGATCAAAAAATGAATACTTAAGCATTAAGTTTCTAGATCATCTCAAGGAAATGATTATTTCTCACAATGGACATGGTGATGATCAATGATGAGCTTTTACCAATCTTCTAGTTTCCTTCTGGGGTTATACCCTAGAAACGACAGCAACCCTACTTAATAAGGTAACTTCAAAATCCATCCTTAAGACTTCATATGAGTTATGAACGAGGGGAAAACCACGTCTTAAGTATCCTTAAAATTTTGGGGTTGTCCAACTTATGTCAAAAGGCTTGAAAATGATAAGCTAGAGACAAGATATAATAAGTACAAATTTATGGGATATCCTAAAGGAATTTTAGGATATTACTTCTATCATCCTATTGATTAAAAAGTGTTTGTTGAAATACATTGCCTTCTTAGAAGAAAGGAGTGCATCCTTGAAAGGGTCAGTGAGGGTAAGATAGATCTTGAAGAAGTTCAAGAACCGCAAAATACTAAAGGTTAAATGAAGGAACCTGTCCAAGTAGATAAACATATTGTACCACAATTGAGTCGTAAATCTGGTAGTGTACCGAAGATACCTGAAAAATATATGGCTTCATCATAGATGATAATGATAAGGTACGCATCATAGTAGATGATGATCCAGTAACTTACGATAAGGTATGAGTAGTAGAGACTCAAGAGAAATGGTTGATGACCATGAAATCTAAAATGGACTCTATAAATGAGAACCAAGTATGGACTTGGCCTTCTCCATAAGACATTGAGCCTAGAGGGTAAAATAGGTCTTTAGAGAAATAGTGAAGCATATGGCAAGGTGGAGACCTATAAGACCTGACTAGTGACAAAAGGTTTGAAACAAGGTCGAGGAGTTGACTATGATGAAACTTTTCAGTAGTAGAAATACTTAAGTCCTTTTGAATTTTACTTGCAGTTACAGCTTACTATATGAGATCTAGCAATTGGACTTGGAGACGCCCTTCCTCAATAGAGGATGTGTGTATGATACAACCAGAGTGATTTATCTCCAAAGATGGAGAAAATCAAGTATGTAAGCTACAACGATCCATTTATGGATTAAATTAAGTTTTTCGATGATGAAATATCTGTTTTGATGAGATAATAAAAAAAATTAATTTTATCAAAAACGAGGATAAACCAAGTGTGTACAAAAAGGTTAGTGGAAGCGTTGTGACATTCTTAGTACTATATAATGATATACTACTGATAGAGAATGACATAGTGATGATACAATCAGTATAGATGTGGTTGTCTAAACACTTCTCCATGAAAGACTTGGGAGAAACATCTTACAATTAGGGTTAAAAGTCTATAGAGATAGATCATAAAAGACGCTCGATTTAACCCAAGGAACGTACGTTGATTCGATGTTAAACTAGTTTACCTCGGTAAACTCTAAAAGAGGTTTCATGTTCATGAGCCAGGGAGTAAATCTCTCCAAGAAAATATCCCCAAAGACACCAAAAGAGAGAGATTTCATGAGAAAGAAACATTATGCTTTGGCAATAAGATTTATCATGTGTGGGATAATATGTACTAGACCTGATGTTGCTTCTGTATGATAAATGGATATCATTTCAATCCTGGAGGAAAATTTTAGAAAGGAATTTATAATGGTGGGTCTGATTCAAAATTAGAGGGCTATACAGACTCAAGTTTTTCAGACTGACTAAGACAACAACAAACACATTTCAGGTTACATGATTACCTTAAATAGTGGTGTAGTGAGTTGAAAAAGTTTTAAGCATTAAAGTGTTGCTAATTTAGTGATAAAGACATAGTATATGTGAGAACCCGGATTTTCAAGATTTCTTTCAAAAAATTAAATAAGAATTTAATTAACAAAATTATCAAAGTGGTTTGAATTATTTATGATGTAAGTGATTTAAGGTGTTTGAAGGGATTTAATTGGTAAATTAAATCAGTATAAAGAATGGTGATAATTTGTGAGAAGTAAATAAATTGTTTAAAAACAATTTATGAAGAATAAAAGAAATTTCATGTAATGGTACAATAAAATTGTACAATTAAATGATTGTAAAGGTGCAGAAATTATTATTATTTTAAATAGTGAAGTTAGACATGTATATAAATACATTGTATATATATAAATGTGCATGTTTAATTGATAATTATAAATTCCATTAATTATGGAAATAAAGGGATTAATAATTAAATTAATCCAAATTTATGAAAAGTTAATGAGGAAATTAGTAAAAATTGTAAGTATTGATTTTAGATTTAATTAAATAATTATGGCGAAGGTTTAGAAATTAATAAAGAAGTAATTATATAAATTATATAATAATAAATTATATAATTTATATAAGGAAATTAAAGCAATGTATGAAGAAAATAATAACTATATAATTTATATAAGAATAATTATATAATTTATAAAAGGAGATAAAATTGAAAATGGATGGAAGAAAAGTTTATACATATGTGTTGTATATATCTGTAAAGTGGATCCAAATTGGACAAGTAAAGTTAAATGGTGTACGGTAATTGTAAGACCCCGAATTTTATGAAATACAAAATTTAATTCTTCTTCATATATATATTTTTTTGAAACAGTAAGTGGTTAAATCGATCAAGTTAAAAGTTAAGGATGTTATCTGCAAATTTTATTTTGTCGGACAATATTCGCTTTGTCGGAGAATATTCGTTTGGTCGGGGAATATTCGTGTCGTACGACGGCGCCGAAATAACAAATTATTGGTCGACCCCACAACGGAATATTTGTCGGATATAGAAAACGACAGAAATAATCTTTTTAAATAAAAATAGTCAACGGAACTGTTAAAATACCGGTGATAAAAGAATAGTAGCATACGGTAGTTTTTGGTATTTTCTGTAGCACACGGTACTCTACAGTAACACACGGTATTGCATAGTGTCTCATATTATTGGTCTGATAATTGACACCGTAACTGTTACGCATCATTTCATCGATAATTGTCACTGTATAATATTTTATATTATCAATTCAATAATTGTTGTTACACATTATTTTGCATTATTGATTTAATAATTGTCATTACACTGTATTTTATATCATTGAGTCAATAATTGTTGCTGCACTGTTTTTAAAATTATTGAACCTAATAATTGTCACAGTAACATATGCACAGTAATTCACATTATTGAATCAATAATTGTCATTACACAGTAACGTATGCTTTCTTTTACATTATTGTTATCTCTATTATGATGTTATTTAAACAGTTGTATTTCATTAATTTATTGACTTGATATCTAAGAGCTAACTATACTGTATTTATAACAATTAGTCATAATAATTGAATTGATAAGGTTATTTGTTTATAATATAAAGTTAGGTGATTATTAGGTAATATGAAATGAATGGTGTAGATTAAAGTGTGAATTATTGTTGAATAATTGAATTGATTTGTTTATAATATAAAGTTAGGTGATTATTAGGTAATATGAAATGAATGGTGTAGATTAAAGTGTGAATTATTATTGAATAATTGAATTAATTTGTTTATAATATAAAGTTAGGTGATATGAAATGAATGGTGTAGATTAAAGATAATATAAAATTTGAAATGGATGGTGTAGATTAAAAGATGATTTTTTTAAATGAATGGTTTAGATTAAAGGAATGATAAGATTTTTGGCTATAAATAGAAGCCTTAACTTAAGGATTTTTCATAAACTTTCTTACTTGTTCTTTCTTTCTCTCTCTAAATACTTCTTGTGAAAGTTCTCTCTAAGTGTGCTTAAGTCATCTTGAGTATTTGTGAAGATCTATAAGTATACGTGTACTGTTCAAGTTAATCAACCTCATTTAAATCAATATCCAGTCACGTGTTGAGGTAAGGGATACCATCTTTTTCATCTTCCATTATTCAAACGTACTATGGTAAGGGATTATCATTATTTGATTCTCGAAAATAATATTGTTTCTTTCTTACTCATAAGATGTGCCATTTATTTCCATGTATTAAATTGTGGGAATAACCTTACGGAGCGGATTGCCGCCTGTTGGTGAATAACCTTTCGTATTCATTCATTATTAATCTCTGAGAATAACCTTACGGAGCGGATTGCCGTCTGTTTGGTGAATAACTCTTTGTACTCAAATTCTATTAAATTGTGGGAATAACCTTACGGAGCGGATTGCCGCCTGTTGGTGAATAACCCTTTGTATTAATTTCCTTCACCTTTTGTTAATCAAACCTGCTACGGTAAGGGATATTATTTTCTTTCATACTTCTAAATCGAAATTTATTATGGAACTATTGCTTCTATAATTCCTGAAAATATTATATGTTCCATAATAGTTGAACTTCATTATTTCAACTGAACCTTCCTATTTACGTGAACCTTTCTATTGAATTGTAACCGTTATTCTGAACTGTGGATCTTGAATATCATTTTTAAATTTCACTCCACATCATGTTGACAATTTGGACATTATTTGAATATGTACAAAGTAAACTTCCGATACTTATTGTTATCCTATTTCTTCTGTTCATCATTTATATCATTCTAATCATCCAAAAATCAAGCTGTTGTGAATATCTGTGGTCGGGGGCACAGATGTGATATATTTGTTGAACAGATGATAGGTTAAAGGCGATATAATAGGTTAAAGGCGATACATCTGTTCGGTGTCTTTTATGGCACGTGGTGAAAGTTCTCTTTGGCCCGTAGTGCATAGATGAACTGTTGTTTGGTATGATTATCACCAAAGGCTGAATCTGGTATAATCATGACCGCTGGTGCTAAATTAAATATCTTTGGCCCGTAGTGCAAAGATGAACTGTTGATGTGCATGATTATGATCAGGAACTGTGAATTTATATTATCATGACTAATGGTATTTCAGATGATAAAAGTTGATGATGTTTTTACGAAAAAGAGAAGCGAGTGGACATTATAGTCTGCATTATTCTTCTAATAGATTGCTCATTCCGCTGCTATTATTGATCTAAACATTGTTTAAGAATTTAACTGCAGTTTTTGATATAAACCTTGTAGTCTATTGTACTCTATCAAGAACTCAACTGTTGAAGGCTAATGATAATTTATTCGTCATTATCTTAGTCATGATATTTCTTACTGGGCTATTTGAGCTCACCCTTTCTTTTGTTCCATTGTTTTTCAACAGGAGATGAAAACATAACAGGGTCTAGCCGGGGAATGGAGTGAGGGTCCGAGGAATAGTTATCATAGTCTTCACGTTTTGTAAAATAGTGTGGCAATAATAGTGAAGACTTAGTTGTGTATTATTATACACTGTATTGTTGTACGTTGTGCTTTGTTGTAATAATTTTGTTGTAGTCTTTTGACGACTCAAGTTTGGGCTGTGTGGACCCAGATTTGGGGGCGTCACAGTTGGCATCAGAGCCAGGTTATATGGTCTTTAATGGAGATCTGGGGTTAGAACTAGGAGGGGAGAGACGAATAGAATCAATCACTAGTGTGTCCTACCTAAATTAGATTTTTTTTTATCTAATGAATCGATTTGAGTGTAGGAACATGAAGAGATAAGTCAATTTGTTTGAACTAACAATTATTTTGTGACAACAGTTTAGTATGGCATCTGGAAATCAAGAGGTTAACTATGGAATGCCTGAAGCGAATGTAGCCGAAAATCAAGAGGCCCCAAACAATCCTCCTGCCAACTCAGGAAATAATGTTCCTGATAACATGATGAACGATGGATTCTTTAGGAATTTCATGCAGTTCATACAGAATCAAGGAAGAGGAAATCCAGTCAATAATAACGGTAGAAACGCTGGCAATTTGAGGATGGTCACTGTCAAGCAATTTAAAGAATTGGGACCACCTGAATTCCACGGGAAGCCTGACCCACTCAAAGCGGAGGCATGGCTGAAGCAGACGACAAAAATACTTGATGTCTTACAATGCGCTGATGATCAGAAGGTGCCATTTGCCACTTTTATGTTACGAGGTGAGGCGGACCATTGGTGGGAAGCGGTAAAACGTATCCAACCTTCAGCACTCGAAATGTCTTGGACAGAATTGGAAGAACTGTTTAACGAGAAGTATTTTCCAGAAAGCATCCGCCATATGAAAGAGGTGGAATTCATTAAGCTGGAGCAGGGAAACATGACAGTCTCCCAATATGAAGCCAAGTTTGCCGAGTTATCTCGCTTTGCCACCCATCTTGTGGATGACGAAGCACGAATGAGTCGGATGTTCCTAAGAGGTTTGAGATTCAAAATTCGTCAACAACTTAGCTCTCATAAATTCAGTTTGTATTCAGATGTTGTGGATAGAGCTCAAAGGGTGGAGCAAACAGATGAAACATTGCAGCCAAGAGTTAATGAGCAACATAGAGAAAGGAATGACAACAACCACAGGAACGAGAACCATCGAGTAGGTAACCAACACTTCGGTGGTAATTCCACATCAAATAACAGAAGAGGAGAATCCAGTGGGAACAATTTCAAAAGAAAGAGATTCCATAATAATTATGGAAGGGCACCAGCACCAGTACCAGCACCAGCACTGACCCCAGTTTTAAGGGGAGAAGATCGACCACCAGTGAGATGCTATAGGTGTGGTCAGGAAGGTCACATCAGCCCAAACTGTACACTGCAGTCCAAAAAGTGCTACAGTTGTGGGAAAGAGGGTCATCTTGCACGGTTTTGTCCTGCCACAAAATCAAGTCCAGCTGCAATGATGATACCAAAAGCTAGCACAGATAAGGGAAAATATGTAGTTCAAGGGAGAGCTTTTGTTGTGACATCCCAAATGGCGTGAAACTCGAACGAGGTGATAACCGGTAAGCTATTCATAAATTCTCGTGAAGTCTACGCTTTGTTAGATACTGGCTCTACCCATTCTTTTATCTCACCTGCATGTGCTCAGCGTTTAAACTTAACTCCTGAAAACTTGCACTTTGACTTATCAGTTGAAACCCCATTAGGAGAAATGACCATTACATCTACTGTCTATAAATCTTGCCTAGTTCAAATCAACAACCTCACATTACCTGTTGACCTTATTTCTTTGGAGATGCGTGAATTTGATGTGATTTTAGGAATTGATTGGTTGACTACCCATCATGCTAAAATTGATTGTTTTCATAAGATTATTAGTTTTCATATTCCTAATCAACCTGTCATGCAAATTCAAGCAACTAAACCATTGAAATCTATAACTGTTATTTCTAGCCATAAAGCCATTCGTTTATTGAAAAATGGATGTCAAGCCTTTTTAGCTCATGTCACTGATTTGAACAAAAATACATCAAACTTGAATGATATTCCCATTGTTAATGAGTTTCCTGACGTTTTTCCTGAAGAACTTCCTGGCTTACCCCCAAACCGTGAAATTGATTTTTATATTGATCTTGAACCCGGTACCAAGCCCATTTCCAAAGCTCCCTACCGAATGGCTCCCATTGAACTTCAAGAGTTAAAAGTCCAACTACAGGAATTGTTGGATACCGGTTTCATTCGTCCGAGTGCTTCACCTTGGGGTGCTCCTGTTCTATTTGTGAAGAAGAAAGACGGGAGTATGAGATTGTGCATTGACTACCGAGAATTGAACCATGTCACCATCAAGAACAGGTACCCGTTACCTCGGATTGATGACATGTTTGATCAATTGCAAGGCGCTCAACATTTCTCAAAGATTGATCTCCGTTCTGGATATCATCAGTTAAAGGTTAAAGCTGAGGACATTCCAAAGACTGCTTTCAGAACTCGTTATGGGCATTATGAGTTCTTAGTCATGCCTTTTGGACTAACTAATGCTCCTGCAGCTTTCATGGACATGATGAACCGAATATTCAAGGAACATTTGGATCATTTTGTGGTTGTCTTTATTGATGACATCCTCATATACTCCAAGAGTCGCGAGGATCATGAACAACACCTGAGATTGATACTACAAAAGCTCCGTGAAAACAAATTATATGCCAAGTTGAAGAAATGTGAGTTCTGGCTTGAGGAGGTCGCGTTTCTTGGGCATGTGATTTCTAGTCAAGGAATATCAGTCGATCCTGCGAAGATTGAAACGGTACTAAATTGGGAACAACCCAAAACAGTAACCGAAGTCCGAAGTTTTCTGCGTCTAGCTGGTTATTATCGGAGATTCCTAGAAGGATTTTCTCGAATCGCCACTCCATTAACGCAGCTTACTCGGAAAAGCACAAAATTCATATGGAGCGAGGAATGCGAGAAAAGTTTCCAAGAACTCAAGAAGAGACTGGTTTCAGCTCCTGTTCTGACCATACCATCAGGATCAGGAGAATTTGTTATCTACAGCGATGCTTCTGGCAAAGGTCTAGGCTGTGTCCTTATGCAACATGGAAAGGTTATAGCCTACGCCTCTCGACAACTCAAAGATTATGAGAAAAATTATCCTACTCATGATCTAGAGTTGGCAGCAGTCGTTTTCGCGTTGAAGATCTGGAGCCACTACTTGTACGGAGAAAAAGTGGATATCTATACGGATCATAAAAGTCTCAAGTATTTCTTCACCCAGAAGGAACTCAACATGCGACAACGACGTTGGCTTGAGCTGTTAAAGGATTATGACCACACAATCCAGTATCACCCGGGAAAGGCGAACGTTGTAGCTGACGCTTTGAGCAGAAAATCTTATGCAAGTACAAGTGCACTGCTGACAACACAAAAGTGTATTTTGTACGACTTGCAAAAGATGGAGATAGAGCTAAAGACACCAGGGACCCACTCGAAGATTGCTCACGTCCGAGTAGAACCAACTTTAATCGATAAAATTAAAGTTGCTCAAGCTACCGATCCGGAACTGATAAACATGATAAAGAAAGTACAAGAAGGTGTCATTCCCGAAGCAAGAATCGACGAGAAAGGAATACTTCGAGTCAACTCTCGACTCTGTGTTCCTAACGATCCTGAATTAAAGCATAAAATCATGATGGAGGCACACAACACGCCGTTTGCAATCCACCCAGGAGGTACCAAGATGTATCGAGATCTTCGACATACATTTTGGTGGAACAATATGAAAAGAGAGATTGCGGAGTTTATCTCAAGGTGCCTAACTTGTCAACGTGTCAAGGCAGAGCATCAAGTTCCTAAAGGTCCATTACAATCACTTGAAGTTCCCGAATGGAAGTGGGAACACATCAATATGGACTTCGTGACGGGTCTTCCAAAAGTTTCTCAAGGCTTAGATGCAATTTGGGTGATCGTAGATAGATTGACCAAATCTGCTCATTTCTTGCCTATACGAGAAAACTTTTCACTTGAACGTCTTGCCGGTATGTACATAAATGAGATCGTGAGATTGCATGGCATGCCAGTTTCCATAGTTTCTGATCGAGATCCTAGATTCACTTCACGCTTTTGGATCAGTCTACAAAAAGCTATGGGCACTGAACTACGTTTTAGTTCTGCATACCATCCTCAAACGGACGGACAATCGGAAAGGACGATCCAGACCCTCGAAGATCTTTTGAGACTTTGTGTATTAGACTTCAAAGGAAGTTGGGTTAAGTACTTGCCGTTGGTGGAATTTTCTTACAACAACAGTTACCAAGCAAGCATAGGCATGGCTCCATTCGAGGCTTTGTATGGAAGGAAGTGTCGCTCTCCAATATGTTGGAATGAGGTAGGAGAAGCAAAATTGTTGGGACCCGAGTTGGTACGCTTGACGACCGAAAAGATCCAAATGATCCGACAACGAATACAGACCGCACAAGAACGACAAAAGAGTTATGCTGATCTTCATCGGAGAGACGAAAGCTTCAACGTCGGAGATCATGTATTCTTACGTGTTTCTCCATGGAAAGGGGTTACGAGATTCGGAAAGAGAGGAAAGCTCAACCCTCGATTTATTGGCCCATTTGAAATCCTCGATCGAATAGGAACCGTAGCCTACAGACTAGCCCTACCACCAAGTATGTCTCGCATCCATAACGTTTTTCACATATCTATGTTACGTAAATATGTGAAGGACCCAAACCACGTCATTGAGTTAGAACCAGACGTTATAGCAGATGATTTAACATACGAGGAGGTACCTGTTAAGATCCTGGATAAGAAGGAGCAGATCCTACGCTCAAAGGTTATACCTCAAGTTAAGGTTTTATGGAGGAACCAAGATACTGAGGAAATGACCTGGGAGCTAGAATCTGAGATGAAATCTAAGTATCCTTACCTCTTCGATATGTCAGGTACGTCAATTTCGGGGACGAAATTTCATAAGGAGGGGAGGTTGTAAGACCCCGAATTTTATGAAATACAAAATTTAATTTTTCTTCATATATATATTTTTTTGAAACAGTAAGTGGTTAAATCGATCAAGTTAAAAGTTAAGGATGTTATCTGCAAATTTTATTTTGTCGGACAATATTCGCTTTGTCGGGGAATATTCGTTTGGTCGGGGAATATTCGTGTCGTACGACGGCGCCGAAATAACAAATTATTGGTGGACCCCACAACGGAATATTTGTCGGATATAGAAAACGACAGAAATAATCTTTTTAAATAAAAATAGTCAACGGAACTGTTAAAATACCGGTGATAAAAGAATAGTAGCATACGGTAGTTTTTGGTATTTTCTGTAGCACACGGTACTCTACAGTAACACACGGTATTGCATAGTGTCTCATATTATTGGTCTGATAATTGACACCGTAACTGTTACGCATCATTTCATCGATAATTGTCACTGCATAATATTTTATATTATCAATTCAATAATTGTTGTTACACAGTATTTTGCATTATTGATTTAATAATTGTCATTACACTGTATTTTATATCATTGAGTCAATAATTGTTGCTGCACTGTTTTTAAAATTATTGAACCTAATAATTGTCACAGTAACATATGCACAGTAATTCACATTATTGAATCAATAATTGTCATTACACAGTAACGTATGCTTTCTTTTACATTATTGTTATCTCTATTATGATGTTATTTAAACAGTTGTATTTCATTAATTTATTGACTTGATATCTAAGAGCTAACTATACTGTATTTATAACAATTAGTCATAATAATTGAATTGATAAAGTTATTTGTTTATAATATAAAGTTAGGTGATTATTAGGTAATATGAAATGAATGTTGTAGATTAAAGTGTGAATTATTGTTGAATAATTGAATTGATTTGTTTATAATATAAAGTTAGGTGATTATTAGGTAATATGAAATGAATGGTGTAGATTAAAGTGTGAATTATTGTTGAATAATTGAATTGATTTGTTTATAATATAAAGTTAGGTGATTATTAGGTAATATGAAATGAATGGTGTAGATTAAAGTGTGAATTATTATTGAATAATTGAATTAATTTGTTTATAATATAAAGTTAGGTGATATGAAATGAATGGTGTAGATTAAAGATAATATAAAATTTGAAATGGATGGTGTAGATTAAAAGATGATTTTTTTAAATGAATGGTTTAGATTAAAGGAATGATAAGATTTTTGGCTATAAATAGAAGCCTTAACTTAAGGATTTTTCATAAACTTCCTTACTTGTTCTTTCTTTCTCTCTCTAAATACTTCTTGTGAAAGTTCTCTCTAAGTGTGCTTAAGTCATCTTGAGTATTTGTGAAGATCTATAAGTATACGTGTACTGTTCAAGTTAATCAACCTCATTTAAATCAATATCCAGTCACGTGTTGAGGTAAGGGATACCATCTTTTTCATCTTCCATTATTCAAACGTACTATGGTAAGGGATTATCATTATTTGATTCTCGAAAATAATATTGTTTCTTTCTTACTCATAAGATGTGCCATTTATTTCCATGTATTAAATTGTGGGAATAACCTTACGGAGCGGATTGCCGCCTGTTGGTGAATAACCTTTCGTATTCATTCATTATTAATCTCTGAGAATAACCTTACGGAGCGGATTGCCGCCTGTTTGGTGAATAACTCTTTGTACTCAAATTCTATTAAATTGTGGGAATAACCTTACGGAGCGGATTGCCGCCTGTTGGTGAATAACCCTTTGTATTAATTTCCTTCACCTTTTGTTAATCAAACCTGCTACGGTAAGGGATATTATTTTCTTTCATACTTCTAAATCGAAATTTATTATGGAACTATTGCTTCTATAATTCCTGAAAATATTATATGTTCCATAATAGTTGAACTTCATTATTTCAACTGAACCTTCCTATTTACGTGAACCTTTCTATTGAATTGTAACCGTTATTCTGAACTGTGGATCTTGAATATCATTTTTAAATTTCACTCCACATCATGTTGACAATTTGGGCATTATTTGAATATGTACAAAGTAAACTTCCGATACTTATTGTTATCCTATTTCTTCTGTTCATCATTTATATCATTCTAATCATCCAAAAATCAAGCTGTTGTGAATATCTGTGGTCGGGGGCACAGATGTGATATATTTGTTGAACAGATGATAGGTTAAAGGCGATATAATAGGTTAAAGGCGATACATCTGTTCGGTGTCTTTTATGGCACGTGGTGAAAGTTCTCTTTGGCCCGTAGTGCATAGATGAACTGTTGTTTGGTATGATTATCACCAAAGGCTGAATCTGGTATAATCATGACCGCTGGTGCTAAATTAAATATCTTTGGCCCGTAGTGCAAAGATGAACTGTTGATGTGCATGATTATGATCAGGAACTGTGAATTTATATTATCATGACTAATGGTATTTCAGATGATAAAAGTTGATGATGTTTTTACGAAAAAGAGAAGCGAGTGGACATTATAGTCTGCATTATTCTTCTAATAGATTGCTCATTCCGCTGCTATTATTGATCTAAACATTGTTTAAGAATTTAACTGCAGTTTTTGATATAAACCTTGTAGTCTATTGTACTCTATCAAGAACTCAACTGTTGAAGGCTAATGATAATTTATTCGTCATTATCTTAGTCATGATATTTCTTACTGGGCTATTTGAGCTCACCCTTTCTTTTGTTCCATTGTTTTTCAACAGGAGATGAAAACATAACAGGGTCTAGCCGGGGAATGGAGTGAGGGTCCGAGGAATAGTTATCATAGTCTTCACGTTTTGTAAAATAGTGTGGCAATAATAGTGAAGACTTAGTTGTGTATTATTATACACTGTATTGTTGTACGTTGTGCTTTGTTGTAATAATTTTGTTGTAGTCTTTTGACGACTCAAGTTTGGGCTGTGTGGGCCCAGATTTGGGGGCGTCACAGTAATGATTCAAGTAAGTTGTTACGATAGAGGGTAGTATATGTCTAATTATGAATTATGAAACAAAGAAAATTGTATAGATATGAACAATATTAAATTTTGAATGTTGAGCTTAATGATACTTGTAACAGGGGAAAAAAAAGTGATGGTTGCGATCCAGGAATTAGGATCGAGATATAAGGATTTTAAATGTCCAAATACTTTAATACAGTGATTGAGAAAAAAAGAAGAAGAAAACGGAGAAAAGAGAAAAATTTATACCGAAAATTTGGTAATTAATGACTATAATGTTAATAAATGAATTAATTAAGTGATTAAAGATTTATTAACGGACTAAAATTTGGACATAAGGTAAATAATGTATAATAAACATGAAAATTAAGGAAATAAAATTTGTCGAATTTTGGGGTCGTCACAGTTGGTATCAGAGCCAGAGATTATAAACTTTGGGTAAACGATACCTTAGGCTATAACCTTAGTGAGAAAGAGTATAGTTAGTTGCGTATTCTGAAAACTTAAGCGTATTGTAAGCTCGTGACTCATGATTATATGGTGGAGCCCCTCAGCGAATGGGCGACTATGACCTAACTAGGACAAGCTCCTCAAGCCATATGATTATGGTAAGTTCCTGAGCCTAAATACGTGACAAATTTGATGAACATGGGGGGATTAGATTAGAGAGCCATAAATCGAGACAAATAGTTCTCGGATGTTGGCTAAGGTTGAGAGATTATGAAAGATATAGGATTATAAGAAAAAGATAGAGATGTTAAGAAAGATCTGAATGAAGGTAACGAATTGAGAAAATTCATAAGTTCAATTAAGGATATATTTGAAAGAATATTTAAAGATTCAAAGATGAATCTCAAAGAAAATCAGGGGACACCTAATTCAAATAATAAAGATGACAAGATAATCCAAAAAGCATAGGAAGATATCATAATAATATGATCATGAACAGTAAGAGGATCGTACTACGATACGATCACAAAATAAGGAAAGCAAGTAAGGAATAGATTGTAAAGTAAGATCGTGATGGGATCCAATGAGACTGTAAAAAACAGAGAGATCTGTTAATGATTAAAAATGTATAGTTTGATATTATAAAGAGAAATTGTACTATGAAATAGTACAAGATGAACTCAGAGAAGGATGAAACATGAATTACAGGAATGTTATGATAAGGGGGCAAAAAGCTTGGGTACGAAATTTCAATTGAGGACTCACGTGGTGACTGAGTTGCACAATCCTTTGTATGGGCAGAGGACTTGTGTTTACTTAGTTACTATATGATAATCATTGAAATGTTAGAGTCGCGCTAGCAGTTTTTGATAAATAAATAATATTAAGTTTAGGCACGAGTTCTTAAAACTCATGCATATGGTAAGTCCATAACTCATAATCGTATGGTATGTTTTGAGCCCCTCAGCATATGGACAGTCTTTGATTTGTTCTCAGACTACATATTGCTAGGACAAGCTTCTAAACTCATATTCTTGTGGTAAGTTCCTGGACTCATAATGTGTGATAAGTTTGATGAACTATAAGGGGGTATAGAAAAGTTGGAGTAGCTAGAAATCTTTAGTATGATATGTAGTAATAGTCCTAGCAATAAATACAATAATTAAGTAAAGAACAGAAGGAAGAAGAATATTAGGGAATTTAGGATATTCCCACTCTTCTAGCTTTGCTAGACTTCAAAATTTTTGGCCTCAAGCTAATTTGGCATGAATGTGCTTTGAAAAAATACAAATGAATTTTAAGCGATTAAAAAGTGTCTACGCTACTTGTTTCGGCTAGACAAAAATATTTTTAACATCAAAATGTATTTCAAAAGAATCATCAATGCACCTTTTAGCCCGGTGTATATGTGATGAATGACGGAATGCTCAACGTGTTATTGAGACGGTGTGGTACTATGACGTCATAAGATGATTCAACACCATAAAGTATGGTGTAGGAATTATTAACGACGGAATTCTCAACGTACTGTTGAGATGATGCGGTAACATGAAGTCATAAATGATTTTGATTTATGAAAGCATGTCAAAACTATAAGTCAATGTCATTTGATTCAGCTAGACATTTGAAAAGTTTTGATATGATGAATGTTTTAAAATTTCTGCGGGTTATAAATTGTTAAAAGAAAGTCTATGTTAATTGATCTGGCTAGACAAGCGTTGAAGAAATATAAGTCTAAGCTATTCGATTCAGCTAGACAAATTTTGAAAAATATTTATTGAATTCATATTCTTTGAAAGTTATGCCCAATCAAATTACTCTTATATGAATTCTAGTGCTAAGATGAACAACCCCTACAAAAAGGGGATATTGAGAAATTACGGGTATTGCAGGTTAATCGAATGGTCACTTGGCATATCGAAACACGGGCATTACGAATTGTTCTACTGGCGTGCCAAATTACGGATTAAATATACATCACTTTAATGACAGGTTGATCCATTGTCAGGGTTTGCGGTATGAAGTACTCGGGGAGCGAAGTACTGTTAAACCGGGATAAATGTTCATTCAGCATATTACAAAAAGTTTTGTTTAAAATTTTCTTAAAATTCCTCTACTCTTATGAAGAATGGATGGTAGGATCATTATGGTATTATTCATTAAAGATTTGAGTTGTGGATATTAAAGAGATAAAACATGATTATTATGGAGTTAATTATTATTTATCAAGATAAAGGTATAGCAAGGTGCTATAAATAGAATACATATGATTATTGTAGACACCCAAATTTTGCACTTTTGTACTAACCCTGACAGGAGGGCAAAATCGTCATTTGACCCGACTTGCGAAAAGGAAGGTGGACCCCAACACGAAGCCACCCCAACGATTTACGGTCAAAGCCGCCACAACGGACAACGAGCATCCGGTCACTTGAGGCAAGGCAAACAGTCGATCCAGAAGAACTTGATTTGATCACAAAAGACGACTAATGGCCACTACGCTTACGATGTTCGGGGGTGGTAGGGGGCAGCGCCCCCTGAAAGCCAGGCACAATTATCAAATTCTATATCAAGTCACAGCCCTCCGAACTAGCCTCCCAGAACAATATGGCACGTTTCCCAGGGATTTTCGGATTGCAAAAATACAGCCTTCCAAAATAATACAGCAGAAATTGGCCATTTAAGACCGCGTGGCACAGAAATCGAGAAAAATGAGCCAGACAGCCGCGGATGCAATCGCGGCCACCGACAAAAAGTACTTTCGCGCGGCTCGAGGGCGGCACTCGGCAGTCGAGGATTCGGCGCGGACGGCCACAGCAGGCAGCCGCAGATGCATCTGCGGCTGCCTGCTGAACCACTATAGATCGCCATTTTCGCGTCCGAGAGAAAAAAAAATAAGAAAAAAAGTTAGAGATTTGGAGAGAGAAAATCGCGAGGAAGAAGAAGGAGGGGCTCGGGTTTGGATAGATTTGAGGGAAAATCATTTTCTTTTGCTAGATAGTTGCATATTCTTGTGGGTTTGCTTAAATCTTTGAATATAAAGCTTGTTTCGGGTTATTGCAAGGTGAAAATGGGTGTTTCTTTTGATTTTTTCTTGTTTATATAAATGTGATAATGTTGTGTTTTGGGTTTGAGTAATATAGTTTATTGTTGTACGATGATGATCCGTGGATTAGGTGTTGTTAGAGAGGGTTCCATCGGAACGTAACTCCTCCTAACACCCCGATGACATCCGTACGGTGATATATCGTCCGTTATGGTTATAAGTAATGCGTAGTGTTGATTTGGTGATATTTGGGTTATGTAGGGTGATATAAATGTTAAATCTCGTTAGATTTGGTTTAGTGTTGGTGGTGCCATGATTTTGGGTGAATGTGAGCCTAGGGAGGAGATCCTCGTGGTCAAATCCCGATGATGGACATTTTTGGTATATGTAATCGTCAGATGGGAGTCGTGGTTGTGTAAATGTAATATTGGGCCTTAAAACGACATCAAGTCGAAAGTCGGGTTAAGGCCCCGTAATAATAATAAAGTATGTGATTGTGGGTGTTTGGGGTTGTCTGGATGGCTCACATGCCCGTGGATAGCCCCGACACGTTTTGGGATGCTTGTTTTAATTTACGACACAAAAAAATGGTTTTCCAAATAAGGCAAATAATAAAGATCTTCTAAAAAGAATCAAACTAGGATGCTAGATCCACGAGGCTTAAAATTGAGAGTTTTTTGGCAGACTTTAATCCATAATTGATGAAAAGGCTTTAATTGGTTTTAAAATGTTACAAAAAATGATTTCGTAAAATAAATGAACGTTTTAATTAAACTTTGTGCATAGGGTTAAAGAGTTCTAGAAGTTGTCTTCATTGTATTTATATTAACTGTTAAAAGGCAATGTATAGTCTCGATTCCTATTTGACAAAAGTTTAAAATTGTTTGTTTTCTAAAATGACATCTAATAAAAAACCCTCATCGGTTCGAAATTAAAATCAATCTTTATTTTAAAATGAAGCCTCGTCATTTGGGTCAAAAGACGTTAAAACGCTTTCCAGATAAAGCACATTTGCCGTACAAAAATCCAAACAAAATTCACCACAAGCATTCACCTAGGCACACACGCACACACACGCAACTCACACATTTTAGGATTTAAAAGGATAGGAAAACATCAAGATAGCGGTAACCGTGTTTTACGGAAGTCGGGGGGTGCCCAACACCTTCCCCTCGCTTAAG
The DNA here is from genome assembly GCA_947179155.2 of Hedera helix. NCBI lineage: Eukaryota > Viridiplantae > Streptophyta > Magnoliopsida > Apiales > Araliaceae > Hedera > Hedera helix. Next base: position 21,593,812 of record OX359272.1, on the reverse strand, counting down.
CAAGCCCCCGAACTCTATGAATCTCGGTTTACGGACCAATTAACTCGGAGTCACATATGAGCCAGCGATTACGAAAACAAACTCGGATGAGTTGGTACATCCATTTCAAATATACCAACTGGCGACTCTGGTCAATTGGCTCATAAAAATCGATCTTTCAAAACCCGTCGACATTAAGCCGACCCTTTTCAAAATCACATTTAAATCAAAAGGCTAAAATTGGAAAGGGACATTTTAATAATAAAAAACGAGACGACGAAAATCCCGGCGTCGACAATTATTACGATAATTATGATTCTGAGGACGGAATCCTGTTAAGGGGGGGAAGAATGTGAGGACCCAAATTTTTGAGATTTCTTTAAAAAAAATTAAATAAGAATTTAATTAACAAGATTATCAAAGTGGTTTGAATTATTTATGATGTAAGTGATTTAAGGTGTTTGAAAGGATTTAATTGGTAAGTTAAATCGATACAAAGAATGGTAATAATTTGTGAGAAGTAAATAAATTGTTTAAAAATAATTTATGAAAAATAAAAGAAATTTCATGCAATGGTACAATAAAATTGTACAATTAAATGATTATAAAGGTGCATAAATTATTATTATTTTAAATTGTGAAGTTAGACATGTATATAAATACATTGTATATATATAAATGTGCATGTTTAATTGATAATTATAAATTTCATTAATTATGAAAATAAAGGGATTAATAATTAAATTAATCCAAATTTATTAAAAGTTAATGAGGGGATTAGTAAAAATTGTAAGTATTGATTTTAGATTTAATTAGTAATTATGGTGAAGGTTTAGAAATTAATAAAAAAGAAAAGTAATTATATAAATTATATAATAAAAAATTATATAATTTATATAAGAAAATTAAAGTAATATATGAAAAAAATAATAACTATATAAATTATATAAGAATAATTATATAATTTATATAAGGTGATAAAATTAAAAATGGATGGAAGAAAAGTTTATATATATGTGTTGTATATATAAGTAAAGTGGATTCAAATTGGACAAGTAAAGTTAAATGGTGTACGGTAATGATTCAAGTAAGTTGTTACGATAGAGGGTAGTATACGTCTAATTATGAATTATGAAATAAAGAAAATTGTATGGATATGAACCATATTAAATTTTGAATGTTGAGCTTAATGATACTTGTAACAGGAAAAAAAAAGTGAATGTTGCGATCCAGGGACTAGGATCGAGATATAAGGATTTTAAATGTCCAAATACTTTAATACAATGATTGAGGAAAAAAAAAAAGAAAAAGGAGAAAAGAGAAAAATTTATACCGAAAATTTGGTAATTAATGACTATAATGTCAATAAATGAATTAATTAAGTGATTAAAGATTTATTAATGAACCGAAATTTGGACATAAGGTAAATAATGTATAATAAACATGAAAATTAAGGTAATAAGATTGGTCGAATTTCGGGGTCGTTACAATATATAGTTATAAGTGAAGCTGCGAAGGAGATTGTTTGGATGAACAAGATCATTATAGAACTTAGAATGACTCTTAGCATTAAAAGAGTTTATATTTCCAAGAAACCTATGTCTCATCTGAAATCCAAACATATATGTTACAACACTTTCTTTTGATTAGAGGAATCATTGGAAAGAAAATTACACCATAGAGATGGTATACTCTCAAAACAACGTTACAGATCAATTAACTAAAGCATCCTCTCATCAATTCGTATAATCACCACTTAAAGAAGATGGGTATTAGATACCAATGGCAATTGGCTTCAGTACAAGTGGTAGATTGAAAGTAATATCCCTTAAGCCAATCACATTTGATGGGATAACATTTACTTTGTAATTTTATTCAATTTATTAATAAAAAATTTATTTAAAGGCATTTCTTGATTCATGATTAATTGGTTGAATTGATTAAATGGATAAACACATAGTTTTGCAGCAATACTTTAAGAATCATAATGTTGATTATGCTAATAAGATCTAAATTTTAGATAGCTCAAAACTAAAATATTCCTAATTGTGGGATCACTAAAATGGGGATTAGTGAATCTCAATAAAGTAGTACATACCATGCTTGCTCTTTTGAATAGGATGATTGATCTCAATCATTTGTGTGGAGAGACTAAAACAAGTATGTAGGTGCTTATTAGAGAATAAGTTCACTTAATGTGACTCGCTTAAAGGAATACATAATGGAGTTTTACTTGCCTGTCAATATGAGTTCCTAAAGTGATAGTAGTACATGTGATCCTTGGACTGGAGATCATCATAGTATCTTATGTATGATGAGTTATGTTTCATCTTAGTCCTTAAGACTATTAAGGTATAACAAAGGATATGTTCGAGTATAATAAATTGTACATAGAGGTGGGTGAATGATCAACAAAGGATCTACGACTTCTAATAAAGGGAGAAAATGTCCTATGTAATTCGATAAATGTCAACTCATAAATTCTTGGCCAAGGTGAAATAAGAATTAAAAAGGAGTTTCTAATTTACATTAGAGTTGTGCATTTGAGAATTGAAATGTATATGATCAAATAAAATAAGATTCGACAATAATTTCATGTCTTATATTTGATTGAAATATTGTATTGTAGAATAATTGAATTGTATGGTAATTATTCACAGAATTGGTTCTTTATGATCAAATGTTAAAATTTATATTACCCGAAAAGTCGTGAATTACTAAAAGGGCTTACCCGTATTATGGAATAAATATATTTATTTATTTTAAATTAAAGGAGTTTAATTCATAATAAATAAATTGTAATTGTTCTAATTTATTTATTATACAACCGGTTTATTATGAAGAACTTTAAAAGTTCACACCATAAAAGAGAAATATTTATTTTAGAAATAGAATGCATAATGGTAATAATAAATTAAGTATATTTGATTCATATTATGGTGATATAATAAATTAAATAACTTAATATTTATAATTAAATATCTTGAAAATATTAATTATAAATTAATAAGAGGGGTTTTATTATTATTATTATTATTATTATTATTATTATTATTATTATTATTATTATTATTATTATTATTATTATTATTTAGTTCCTATATGGTTTAGGAATTAATTAATAAGTAGTAGTATTATTATAAATAATTAAATTCCTAAATAGTTTAGGAATTGTTATTATTATAATAAATTAATTTAGTCCTAATTAGATTAGGAGTTAAATTAAAATTCTACTCCTAAAGAGTTTAGGAGGGTTGAGCAAATTTATAAGCAAGAGGGGATATAGATTTGGGTTACTCACTTTGTTGGAGTATTAGAGAATACTTCATATTTTCTCTACAATCTAAAGAACTAGAAAAGAGAGAAAATTATGGTTAGCACACCCAAGATATCGAAAAACCTAAATCTATTTCTTCAATCTATATTATCTCTTGTTGGATCATCTTTAGAGGCTAAACACTTGGGTAGCTAACATTGATTTAAAGATTCTAAGCGGTGGATTTAAAGAATAATGCGAAGGAATAAAGGGAGGTGAACTTGTAGCTGTTCAAGAGTTGAATCTACAAAGGTATAATCTTTTATCCTTCCTCAATTAAAAAGTATCGCATAAGAAAGATCCTTGAATTTGGTTTGTAAAAAAAATTAATATGATTTATTGCATGTTTCCGCTGCGTTATAAAATTTGATTGTATATATGACTTGTTTTTGCAAACCAACAAAAAGCTAGTTAAACATAGGTTACCAATAAAACCTGGTTTTAAGCTTTTTCAACAACCTCCAAGAAGAATGACTAATGACGTCATTCCTCAAGTTAAGGCCGAAATAGAAGTACTCCTTAAGGCTAATTTCATTAGGATCACCAGATATGTCGAGTGATTGTCAAATAAAGTCCCAATAGTTAAAAAAAAATTGGAAAAATCAGGGTATGTATAGATTATAGGAATCTAAACTTGGTGAGCCCTAAGAATGAGTACTTCATTCCTGTGGTAGACCTATTAGTGGACTTAGTAGCTTAAAATGACGTGTTATTCATTATGGATGGTCATGCTAGCTACACCAATTTTTCTTTCTTGGCTGAAAATGATGCTCATAAAACTACTTTCAGATGTCTTGGTGCACTTGCGACTTACGAGTGTATGTAATGCCATTCAGTTTTAAAAATATCGTAGCCATATACCAAAGGGTTATGAACTTAATTTTTTATGACATGATAAGGAAACATTTAGAAGTTTACATTGATGATATTACAATCAAATTTAAAATTTTAGAATTGAATCTCCAACACTTGACTTCATCCTTTAAAAGGATGAGGAAACATAAATTAAAAATCCCCTTTAAAATGTGCCTTTGGCCTGAAAGTTGGGAATTTCTTAAGATTCATAGCTCATGAGAAAGGTATCGAGATTGATGCCAACAAAGTAACGACAATGATCCAAGCACCATCGCCTACCAATAAAACAAAATCACAAAAATTTATTGGGCATGTTAAGTTTCTAAGAAGGTTCATTTCTAATCTTGCAGGAAAAATAGGACCTTTTACTAAACTTCTCTTCCTTAAAAAGGAAGAGGAGTATAGATGGGGAAAGAGTATCATGAAATCTTCTAAATGATTAAGGATTACCTGGCGAATCCACCAGTGTTGATGTCACCAATACATGAAAAACATCTAAAATTATACATGTGACGCCCCTAAATTCGGGTTTCATAACCTCGGGTTTGGTACTCACGATCCATCATCTCCAAACATATTTTATAAACTAAAGCAGAATATATAAACATAATTTGTTTATTTCAAAAGGTTCTACAATTCTCAAGGTCTATCAACCTTAAACTTAATATAAAACATAAACCGTAATTGTTCAAAAGGTTTACATAAACAAATTGCAAAAGTTAACTAATTAACTAAGCATGCTTACTAATCTAATCTTGGACTTTTTCGTTGCCATTATTCTTCTTTGAGCGTTCGGGCTTAGTTGGAAAATATGATGATATAGTAAGGGTGAGCAACTCCTTTGCTCAGCAAGTTTAAGTAAACATGAATACAAAAATGATATATCATTATTGATAAGAAATAACTTCTGAGAATTTAACAATGTATAGTAATTGTGAAAAAATGAGAATCAAGTTCCAATTAAAAATGGAATGTTTAAGTCTTTACTGCTGAGTGGCCACTATATGGACCATGAACTAATTCTAAGGGATAACAGTAATTTTACTGAACCTTTTAGTATTTTGGTATTTGAGGGGATCAATCTCTTATAGCCTATGTGTACGTATAACATTTAGATATCTTGCGAATGTTTGGTTTCCCGATAATAATCCCCTTGTTAGGGGTTGTTCTTTCTCAAACTTATTATAAGAGTCTGCACCAACTACTGGTTTGGATAAGCTTTTAACAATATTCAAGTTAATGAATCTATACATGAAATGTAATATCCCGAATTTTTTTTATGAGGTTCGAAAATATAATCGAACGCGATTAAAAGTCAAGTTATAAAAATCCTAGCCCAATGATTTAATTAAAATTAAGCCCAAACATTTGGAATGGGTTGAAAAAAGTTAGTGTAAATAAATATGTTTGTACATTTATACTTGTGCTTATATGCTATTAAAAAAAATAAAGGAAAAGTTAAAATGTGGGAACTTCCATTTATGGAAAGATTAGAGAAAATAACGACATATGGAGGTCATTTGCCAAGTAAGATGAGGGATATAAGTGTCCTTGAAAAATAAAACAAAGTGAGAAGAATTTTTACTTTTGTTTTATCCAAAGCTGCATTGGTAAGAGCCAAAAAGGTGATGGAAGTGACTAGTTGGTGATGTGTGTAAATGGTGTAAGAGATGTAAAGGCTGTGAAGCTATGATTAAGGGCTATGTTGTACCTTATGTAGGAGAAAGATAAGGCTATATTACAAATTAATATGTATTGAAAGTTGAACTTAAATGGTGAATGAGAAGATTGATAATTATAAAATAAATAAAGAATTATCATAACAGTCATGGAATATAATTAATTTATTTAATTAAATTTGTGTAAGGTTAAATTATTTGACTAATGTGAATAATAGCTTTGATGGGCTAAATTATATATTTATTTAAGTAAGTAACTTAATTAATGTGTTAAGGAATAATATAAATTATTATTGGATAAACAACCCAAGTTATTTAGTTAACAAGAGGTTACGTATAATGTGAGATTATAGAAGTAATCTAAATTACTTTATGGTATGATCTAAATTATTGAAATATTATAATAATATTAGATAATTATTTTTGATGACCCAAATTATTAATTTGGAAGGATAAGGAAAGTTAAATGATTAATCACTCATGAGTTAGTTGGTGGGAAATCGTGTTCTCGAGTCACATGAAAATCATGGAAAGTCGTGTTCTCGAGCCACGTGAAAATCATGAAGAGTTATGTTCTCGAGTCACCTAAAAATTATGGAGAGTTGTGTTCTCGAGCCTTGTGCTCCTTTAATTGTGTGATGCCTAGAGCTTTGTGCTCATTGGGTAATGTGTGATATATATATATATATATATATATATATATATATATATATATATATGTGCTAAATAATTTGAGGTATGTGTTAATAAACTAGCTATGGTTAATATAACCATACTTGGGTTATGTGTAGGAATTGAGGGAGCAATTTGGTGAACTCTTTAGCTTCCCTTGTAAGCTTAAACAACATAGGGAAAAGCAAGGAAAAATAGGTAAATAGTTGTAAGAGCTATAAAGTCTAGTGATGTGTATACTTACACATTGTGCAAGTATACAATTCTACTAGTTAACCAAATATACTAACAACTCACTCTCTCTTCCAACTATTAGTCATTTCATTTCACCAAGAGTTAGAGAGAAGTTTGAGAGCTAAAGAAAAAAGTTAGAGAATGTTAGAGAGAAAAGTGAGGGAACAGTTCATAAGAGAAAACACGAAGAATGAACCTTTGAGGCCATCTAGGTAGATCAACGGGGTGTATTAGATGTCCAACAACTTCATCTCGTACGTTGAAAAGCAAGGAAAACTAGGCACAAAGAGCAAAAGGTATAAAACCATCTAAAAACCTAGTTTTCAAGCTTTCATTGTTCTATATATGATTTCTATAATAGAAAAGTATTATTCAAACCCATTATGTCTAGATATATGTTAGAATGATAAATCTAGAGTTTAATGTGATTAACTAGTATATTTGTATGCATCTGTAATAGAAAAGATGATCAAAACATGAAATCGATTTTCGCCGAAAAATACTATTCTGGACAATCCATTCCCGGAGTTACTGTTCACAACCCGTAACTCATTTTTGTGATCCGTTAGTTTTGGGTGGTAGGTCTATCAGATAAGAAGAGATTCCATATGGAACGACCGAAAAATACTAAACGAGCAATCTATGGTAATTTTTCTAGCAAAACAGTTTTTACCGGCAAAAACCTCAAAACCAACTGTCCAGAAAATGGAAGGGCCTGTTTTGGCCACTTTCATTGCTCTAAAAATTCCAAAAAATCTATATGTGGTACTATATCGTAATAAGAAGCCACTGTAAAAAAAATGAGTTCAATCCGACCTCGGATGAGTGAGTTATGACCCAATGTTTATTTACGTTTTAAAATAAAGTTACGGTTATAACCTGAAATTTATAACTCCAAATATTATGAAATTTTTACTTAAAGTTTTCTATTACGGAAGTAGGCGTCCAGGAAACTTTCCGAATTTTCTAATGAAAACTCAATTTTTAATAAATACGGAAAATTTTGGACATAAATGGACAATTTAAAAACAGTAAATAAAGTTGAAAAATTAAACGAAAATTATTTTGTGTATGGAATGAAATATACTAAATATATCCAAGAGTTATAAAAATAATAAGTCAATTAAGAAATTTTAATAAATACGAAAGACTTAAGAAAAATAAGGATAAAAGAATAAAATAATTATGTATTATTCAATTTTAATTAAATAATACATAAATGTTATTATTTATTATTTAAATAATATTAAATAATAAATAAAGTAAATAAAAAATTATTTATTTATTTATTATACTAAATAATAAATAAAGTAAATGAGTATATAAAGTTAATAAAATAATTATTTATTATTTAATTAATATTAAATAATAAATAATGGTGACTAGTTTTCTAATTATTATTTAAAGGATATTAAATAATAATTAAAGAGAGATAAAGTTAATAAGGTAATTATTTATTATTTAATAAATGAGGATGATTCATTATTTAATTATTATTTAAAGGGTATTAAATTATAATTAAAGGGAGATGAAGTGAATAAAATGATAATTTCCTATTTAATTAATATTAAATAATAAATGGAGTTAACTAATTAATTATTATTTAAATAATATTACATAATAATTAAAAGGGAATGAGAATAATTAATTATTATTTAAATGATATTAAATAATAATTAAAGGGGGAAATAAGGTTAAAAGATAATTGTTTATATAATGGTAAATAACAAGTAAAGGTAATTAAATTGATTATTTATTTAATTAATATTAAATAAATAAAGTGAAAAAATTAAGAAAATGATAAAGTGATTAGACAATTTACACTTAATTGTTTAAGTCTTTAAATATTACTCAAGGAGTAAATTATTATTAAATATTTAATGATAATAACAAGTGATGAAATATTATTAAAGGATTAATAATATTGGTAATTGGGTGAATATTATTAAGGGCTTAATAATATTAGTAACTAATTAAGATGTTGTTCAATCCTTAATAATGTTTGTAATTGAATGAGGTATTATTAATGTATAATAATACTGGTCGGTAATTAAAATATTATTCAAGGGTGATAATATTGTCGTATAATTTATCAGTTAGTAAATAGGGAAGTATGTGTTGCCCAGTTAATTTATTTGAGAATGATAAATGAATCCCTATGTACGTTACTAATTGAAAGATAATCATATTAGGTCTTTCAAATGAGGTAAATTGAATTGTGTAAGTGTAAGCGTAAGCGAGGAAACAATTCAAACAAATTTTTCAGAACTTGTTGATATGTGCATTATTATGTTATAATGTGATATCAAATGGTTTATATTAAGCCATATTGATGTTATTGGTGTTAGGTGAATAATCAATGAGTATGATTATGTGTGGATTAAGTGAACAACATGAAGCATGATTACATGTGAACCTGAAATGATATAAATTGTGAAGCATGATTTAAATACTATGTTGACGAAAAGAGAATAACGTATAAAATGTCATACATTGATATATTGTTAATCATGCATGTTGTATGAGCTATGTGTTATGTGATAACTGTTAGACTTAGTTAGTCTTCGTGCTCACTCTTGCTTAAAACAAACACTTTCAGCTGAGGACGAAGAAATCCGGAAGTTCTGGTAACGCCCAGAAATCAAGAATAATTATTGCTTAAGAAAAATTAAGGATTACGTTGTAGTCAATTAAGCCATGTCATTACCTGTTAGTTAATGATTATAGTTAGACATTTATGTCTTGTATTTAAACTATCATCGCCATAAATTATATCATGGTATTGTAAAACCTTTCAAATGAATTATATTCCCTAGTTACGAGAGAATATGGTTATAAACAGATAGACTTAATGTCATTGTAATTGTGAGAAAATGAGTTTTATGTACTCACAATGATTATAATAGACTAGATCATGTTATAAATGATCTAAGTTCCTAGAGCATAGTAAAGATTTCGATTCTGAGGCAGAGTTCAAGGGAATATTATAAAAGTTTAAATTTATTGAGTTTTTAGCAACATTATATTATATTATGTTGTGGTTAGTAATGAGAAGGTTGTTCGTTAATGACCGGGGGTCGCCTGTGGCCAATACGAGGATTCCTGGGGCATTATAGTTGGTATCTGACAGGTTATAAACCTGCGGTAGGAGTACCTTAGGCTATAACTGTAGAATGAGATAAGGAAAATGTCAAAGGAATAAACTCATATGGAGTTTAAGTAATAAGAGATGAATATAGAAAATTCATAAGAGAAGATCACAAATTGTTCATAATTAAATCATGGAATAAATAGATGATTTGTTAAATGATTAAAAGGATGTGTATGTAGCATAATGCTATAAAAGGAATATACTATGGGATAATTCCTTTTAATTCGTAAAGAGTGGTATGTGTTGAAATATGGATTGAGAGAAATCATATTTAGCTAAGGAAAAGTCAGAGGTTAGAAATTTCAATTGAGTACTCATGTTAGTGGCTGAGTTGAACATTCTTTTGTATGGCAAGGGATTGTGCTTGGTTTTACGACCACTTAGCTTCCTATAATGATAATCATTGGAACCTTGTGTCGCACTATTCGATGTATATATGATGAGAAGGTGATTCTTTTCTCATAATATATCGGATAGGTAAAGAATGTTGAGATTAGGTGTGTGCTCTTAAAACTCACACGTATGGTAAGTTCATGACTCATAATCGTATGGTGAAGCCCCTCAGCGAATGGACGATTTTGGTCTGACTAGGATAAGTTTCACAACCCATATGATTGTGGTAAGTTCTTGAACTCATATTGTGTGGTAAGTTTGATGAACTGGGTATAGTTAAGAAAGACTAATGAAAGGAATAAATTTAGAGATGTTTGAAGTTTTAGGATATTCCGAATCTTCTAGCCATGCTAGACCTCAAAAAAAAAAAATCAAGTTGGATTCGCACGAAAGTGCTTTTGAAATACGCAAATGATTTTCGTTGTTATCATCTCTGCACGGTAATGCACTTATCCGTTACGCAATGATAAGATATAAAGTGATTTCTCAAATATTTTGAGCTATTTAAAGAAGAGTCTATGTCATTTGTATCGGCTAGACATTGTTTATTTTAACCTGAAGTGATGAACTTCAAAAATTATATTGCACGTATGTGCTCTTGAAAAGTTTTAAAGTTCTGATTGATATCCGAACTATTATTGTAAGTTTATGCCAAATGTTTCGGCTAGACATTTTCATGTTAGACATTTAAAAGCTATCCAAACCTGTTGGTGGTACGGATTTTGAGGCTGAGAGAATAACCCATAATGGGGAACAACTTAAGTATCGGATAAATGATACAAAGAGTAACCTAAGAGGCTAATCCCCTAAAATACAGTCTGGACAAGTAACCTAAGAGGGTCAATCAAGAGACTGATGCCTCAATAGACGTTCACGGTCCAGGTGACCACTCAGCATTTAAAATCAATTATCACTTATTAAATTGTGCATTGATTATATCGAACTCATATTATTGAATTATTTTGTAACCTGAAAGGGTCAATCAAATGATTGATTTCTGGGCATTTGTTAATGGTCTTTATGACCCTTCAGTCAGATATAAAATTATTTTAAAGGAATTATTTTTACTTCCTAGTAATTCAAGCTCCTTTACAATTATTAAAAAATGTTCAAGACTTCTAGGAAATATCCTAATATTCTAAAAATTGAACGGGTAGAGGTGTAGATTTTAGAGGAGATTGTTTATATAATTAAATGATCAATAAAGAATCCTCAGAGAATGGAAAATTTGATAGGTTAGATCGAGAACCTAATGGATAGAATGAGCAGAAATAAGTGTACTGTAATTTCGAGGACAAAATTCTTAGAAGAATGGGTGAATGTAATACCACAGATATTTATGAGATTTGTAGAAGAAATCAAATATGATTAATTAAACGTTGAGGTAAAACCTAATTTTGGTGAATGAAATAAGAAGATATATGTGTGCTGTAATTTCGAGGACGAAATTCTTATAAATAGGGGTGAATGTAATATCCCGAATTTTTTTTATGAAGTTCGAAATTATAATCGAACGTGATTAAAAGTTAAGTAATAAAAATCCTAGCCCAATGATTTAATTAAAATTAAACCTAAACATTTGGAATGGGTTAGAAAAAGTTAGTGTAAATAAATATGTTTGTACATTTATACTTGTGTTTGTATGCTATTAAAAAAATAAAGGAAAAGTTAAAATGTGGGAACTTCCATTTATGGAAAGATTAGAGAAAATAACGACATATGGAGGTCATTTGCCAAGTAAGATGAGGGATATAAGTGTCCTTGAAAAATAAAACAAAGTGAGAAGAATTTTTACTTTTGTTTTATCCAAAACTGCATTGGTAAGAGCAAAAAGGTGATGGAAGTGACTAGTTGGTGATGTGTGTAAATGGTGTAAGAGATGTAAAGGCTGTGAAGCTATGATTAAGGGCTATGTTGTACCTTATGTAGGAGAAAGATAAGGCTATATTACAAATTAATATGTATTGAAAGTTGAACTTAAATGGTGAATGAGAAGATTGATAATTATAAAATAAATAAAGAATTATCATAACAGTCATGGAATATAATTAATTTATTTAATTAAATTTGTGTAAGGTTAAATTATTTGACTAATGTGAATAATAGCCTTGATGGGCTAAATTATATATTTATTTAAGTAAGTAACTTAATTAATGTGTTAAGGAATAATATAAATTATTATTGGATAAACAACCCAAGTTATTTAGTTAACAAGAGCTTGTGTATAATGTGAGATTATACAAGTATCTAAATTACTTTATGGTATGATCTAAATTATTGAAATATTATAATAATATTAGATAATTATTTTTGATGACCCAAATTATTAATTTTGAAGGATATGGAAAGTTAGAAGATTAATCACTCATAAGTTAATTGGTGGGAAATCGTGTTCTCGAACCACATGAAAATCATAGAGAGTCATGTTCTCGAGCCACGTGAAAATCATGGAGAGCCATGTTCTTGAGCCACGTGAACATTATGGAGAGTTATGTTATTGAGCCTCGTGCTCCTTTAATTGTGTGATGCCTAGAGCTTTGTGCTCATTGGATAATGTGTGATATATATATATATATATATATATATATATATATATATATATATATATATATATATATATATGCTAAATAATTTGAGGTATGTGTTAATAAACTAGTTATGGTTAATATAACCATACTTGGGTTAGGTGTAGGAATTGAGGGAGCAATTGGGTGAAATCTTTAGCTTCCCTTGGAAGCTTAAACAATATAGGAAAAATTAAAGAAAAATAGGTAGCTAGTTGTAAGAGGTATAAGGTCTACTGATGTGTATACTTACACATTATGTAAGTATACAATTCTACTAGTAAACTAAATATACTAACAACTCACTCTCTCTTTCATCCAATAGTCATTTCATTTTACCAAGAGTTAGAGAGAAGTTTGAGAGCTAAAGAGAAAAGATAAAGAGGGTTAGAGAGAAAAGTGAGGGAACACTTAGTGTTCTTGAGAGTTCATAAGAGAAAACACCAAGTGTGAACCTTGGAGGCTATCTTAGTAGATCAAGGAGGTGTAGTGGATATCTAACAACTTCATCTCCTATGTTGTAAAGAAAAGAAAACTAGCCACAAAGAGCAAAAGGTATAAAACCATCTAAAAATCTAATTTTCAAGCTTTCATTGTTCTGTATATAATTTCTGTGGTAGAAAAGTATTATTTAAACCCATTATGTCTAGATCTATGTTAGAATGATAGATCTAGGGTTAATTGTGCTTAACTATTACATTTGTATGCATCTATGATGGAAAATATGATCAAAACATGAAATCGATTTTCGCCGAAAAATACTATTCAGGATAGTCAGTTACCGGAGTTATTGTTCACGTCCCGTAACTCGTTTTTACAAACCGTCAATTTTGGGTGGTAGGTCTATCAGAGTAGAAGAGATTTCAAGTAAAATGATTGAAAAATATTAAACGAACGATTTATGGTAATTTTTCTAGCAAAACAGTTTTTACTGGCAAAAGCCTTAAAACCTACCATCCAGAAAATGCAAGGACCTGTTTTCGCCACTTTCGTTGCTCTAACAATTCCTAAAATTTTATATGTGGTACTATACAGTAATAAGCAGCCACTATAAAAAAAAATGAGCTTAATCCGACACCGGATGAGTGAGTTATGACTCGATATTTATTTATGTTTTAAAATAAAGTTACGGTTATAACCTGAAATTTATAACTCCAAATATTATGAAATTTGTACTAGAGGTTTTCTATGGTAGTAGTAGGCTTCCGTACAAATTTCAGAATTGTTTGATGAAAACTCAATTTTTAATAAATACAGAAAAGTTTGGACAGAAATGGACTATTTAAAAATAGTAAATAAAGTTGAAAAATTAAATGAAAATTATTTTGTGTATGGAATGAGATATACTAAAGATATCCAAGAGTTATAAAAATAATATGTCAATTAAGTATATTTAATAAATACAAAGGACTTAAAAAAATAGGGATAAAATAATAAAATAATTATCTATTATTCAATTTTAATTAAATAATACATAAAAGTTATTATTTATTATTTAATATAAAGTAAATAAAAATAATTTAATTAATTATTTATTATACTAAATAATAAATAAAGTAAAGGAGTATATGAAATTAATAAAATAATTATTTATTATTTAATTAATATTAAATAATAAATAATAGTGATTAGTTATATAATTATTATTTAAAAGATATTAAATAATAATTAAAGAAACATAAAGTTAATAAGGTAATTATTTATTATTTAATAAATAAGGATGATTCATTATTTAATTATTATTTAAAGGATATTAAATAATAATTAAAGAGAGATGAAGTAAAAAAAATGATCGTTTGCTATTTAATTAATATTAAATAATAAATGGGGTTAATTAATTAATTACTATTTAAATAATATTACATAATAATTAAAAGGAAATGAGAATAATTAATTATTATTTAAATGATAGTTAATAATAATAATTAAAGGGGGAAATAAGTTTAAAAGATAATTATTCATGTAAAGATAAATAACAAGTAAAGTTAATTAAATTAATTATTTATTTAATTAATATTAAATAAATAAATGAAGAAATTAAAAAAATGATAAAGTAATTCGATAATTTACATTTAATTGTTTAAGTCTTTAAATATTACTCAAGGACTAAATTATTATTAAATATTTAATGATAATAGCAAGTGATGAAATATTCTTAAAGGATTAATAATATTGGCAATTGGGTGAATATTATTAAGGGCTTAATAATATTAGTAACCAATTAAGATGTTGTTCAATACTTAATAACGTTTGTAATTGAATGAGGTATTATTAATGTACAATAATACTGGTCGTTAATTAAAATATTATCCAAGAGTGATAATATTATCCTACAATTTAGGAGTTAGTAAATAGGGAAGTATGTGTTGCTAAGTCAATTTATTTGAGAATGATAAATGAATCCCCATATGCGTTACTAATTGAAAGATAATCATATTAGGTATTTCAAATGAGGTAAATTGAATCGTGTAAGTGTAAGCGTAAACGATGAAGCAATTAAGACAATTTTTTCAAAACTTTTTGTTATGTGCATTATTATGGTATAATGTGATATCAAACGGCTTATATGAACCCATATTGATGTTATTGGTGTTACGTGAATAATCAATGAGTATAATTATGTGTGGATTATATGAACAACATGAAACATGATTACATATGAACATGAAATGATATAAATTATGAAGCATGATTTAAATATTATGTTGACGAAAAGAGAAGCATGTATAAAATGTCATACATTGATATATTGTTAATCATGCATGATGTATGAGCTATGTGTTATGTGATAACTAGTAGACTTGTTGAGCCGTCGTGCTCACTCTTACTTAAAACAAATACTTTTAGCAAAGGACGAAGAAATCCAGAAGTCCTAGTAGCGCCCAGAAATCAAGAATGATTGTTGCTTAAGGAAAATTAAGGACTACATTTTGGTCAATTAAGTCATACCGTTATTTGGAAGTTAATGATTATAGTTTGACGCTTATGTCTTGTATTTAAACTATCATCGTCATAAATTGTATTATGTGACTGTAAAACCTTTCAAATGAATTGTGTTCCCTAGTTACGAGAGAAGAGAGTTATAAACAGATAGACTTAATATCACTGTAATTGTCAGCAAATGAGTTTTATGTACTCACAATAACTGTAATAAACTAAGTCATGTTATAAATGATCTAAGTTTCTAAAGTAGTGTAAGATTTCGATTATGAGGTAGAGTTCAAGGGAATATTATAAAAGTTTAAATTTATTGAGTTTTTAGCAGCATTGTATTGTGTTATGTTGTGGTTAGTAAGGAGAATGTTGTTCGTTAACGACCAGGGGTCACCCGTGGCCAGCATAGGGATTCTCGGGGCGTTACATGAAATATCTAGCCGAAACAATTAGCTTAGAATTTCTTCTTAAACAACTCATGAATAACATAAACTTAATGTTTCACATTTAAATAATGAAACAATATTTAATTGCACCTAAGTGCGAATGACAATACTAATATCGACGTTGATTAATTTTTAATAATTAAACCACATAGAGATCTTGAACAATAAATACAAGTCTAGGTATAGAAAACTTGTCTGCTTCGTTGATTACCGTTAAGCAATTTAAATTAACTTCCTTTTGAAAGACCTAACATTAATAAGGTTGATCTTCCAGTTAGTATATCATATATTAGTTCATATTAATAACCTTTGTACATCTTACTCTATATTATTTAACATTTAATCAAATAATTAAGTATTTAATAATTCATTAAACACTTAAAAATATTATTATCCTTTGATAATATTTTAATCAAATGTTAGTAATATTAATCATTTAATAAGCTTTAAACTCGTGTCTAATATTATTAATCATATAATAATATTTAACATTTTTACTAATATTATTAATTATTTAATAATCTTTAAACTCTTGTCTAATATTATTCATCATTTAATAATACATTAATTACCTTACTAATATTATTATTTATTTAATATTAGTTTATTCATTTACTAATATTATTATTTATTTAATAATATTTTATTTATTTATTTATATTATTATTCATTTAATAATATTTTATTTATTTATTAATATTATTAATTATTTAATAATATTTTATGTATCTTCTAATATTATTAGTCATTTAATTGTTAATTAAATATTTAATACTGTTTTAATTACTTTAATCGAGTCTTATAATAATAATTATTATTATTTTATATTTTTCTAACCTATTTTGCACATAAAAGATCTGACCAGACCCATTTTATAAAGTCTGACCCGACCCGAATTAAATAAGTTTAATATAAAAAAATTCAGCCAGGCGCAGCAGCGCCCGATTTTACACTATAAACCAGTGCCGCAGCGTTGGCTATCAAAATAAACTTTTCAGTTTTTTCAACTTTTCCAACTTAAGCTATTTTGATTCAATATTCAATAAAACATATTATACACATCCAAATGACTCTAAATTTGATTTTTTATCTTCTTAACTTATTGTTCTTCAATATTTCATTGATCGATCGCATTTTTGAAAGCATTTTTGCAATAAAAATTATGATCAATCATTAGGATTTTGAAAATCGACATGTTTTGGTACAAACTCGTTAACTCTTTCATTTTACCATATTTTTCAATGATTCAAGTTACGTTATCTTTAAAACTCATATATCTATCATTCAAGCCATAAAAATCACATAAATAACTTTCATAATGTAAACCACAACTCATCAACCTAATCATCAAGCTAGGGTTTTCTACAAAACATGTTTGTATGCCATTTTCACCTATCATTTCACATAATAAACATATAGACACTGTAAGACCAAGAATTTTGAATTACATTATAAATAAAATTGAAAAACTAAATTCTAATTAAATGAGTTATTGTGTGATTTAATTTAAACATTTATGTGGTAATTTGATTGTTGACTATTCGGTTAATTTTAGTAAAGGAAGTCCGATTAATGGATTTATTAAATTAACGGACTAGCCTAAGATTATTTTGGGAGGAACCCTAATTAAATATTCAATTAATATTGAATATGAAAAGTCTAAATGGATTATATAAATTAAATTTAAATTGATTATTTAAGTGTTCCTATAATTATTTAAACAATCCCAAACAATTAATTAAGTGAGGGATTTGTGTGATGTGCTTTGTGGGTTGAAATTTAGTTAAACTAGCCCAATTTATTAAGAAGTGGGTGAGTTATTTTGGTAGCCCAATGTTGTTGGATTATTATGATCATAGAT
This sequence comes from Hedera helix, assembly GCA_947179155.2. Lineage (NCBI taxonomy): Eukaryota > Viridiplantae > Streptophyta > Magnoliopsida > Apiales > Araliaceae > Hedera > Hedera helix. The sequence continues at coordinate 21,575,728 of OX359272.1, read as the reverse complement.
AGCCTAAATGAAATAAATTGCAAGCCCATTTTTTGATACAATTGCTAAAGCTTCTAGAAGATCCATTATTTACCAATTTGACTATAAAAATAAATCAAAAATGGGACAAATTAGAGAGCATGGCTGGTGGTATGGACGGAGTACTATAGATTCCAAATTTTTATTCAGTTTGTTGATTTCATTAGTGTGTGGAACACTCAACCTTTTTGGCTAACAAATTTTGTAAAAATGTTGAAGTCCAATCTATACATATATATGTTATATGTATAGATTTATACTACTATAAATAGAAGCTAGCTCATTTGGTGGAGAGTTTAAAAAATATTGCAAGTATTCTCTATATAGTGTGCTAGTGAGTTTTAGTGAGTTAACTAGGTGAGTAAAGAAAAAGGAAGTGAGTTGTGTAGTGAGTCACCACCGAGTCAAGTGATTCAAGTCATTTTCATCAAGGGGGGTATTCTTGGATGTTATCACAACTTATTACCTACTTTGGAAAGCAAAGAAAACAAGCCATCAAAAGCAAAAGGTATAAAAATTCCTTTAAAACCCTAATCTTGGTTTTCTTTTAAATTTTATGGTAGAAATATTATCTTGGAGCTCTTTATGCTTAGAATCATGCTAGACATGTTTATATAGGATGCCATGTGGTTTAAATATATAGTGGTATGGATTTATGTAGCAAAATCTAGCAAAATACTTGAAAATATTTTTACCGACAAACAAAACATAGGTTGTACGAATAAATTGTACATTTTAAAATCTACAAATTATTTTTGTGATTTAATAATTTCTGGGAATATATGGATAAGTTAAGAAAAAAATTCCTTTGGAATCACCCAAAAATGTGTTAAAATGAGCAAGTTACGCATTTTTGACCAAACACACCTCACTGTCCAAGTCCTTGCATGAACAGTCCACTTTAAGCCAAATTTCTGAAATCAAAACTTATCCAAAAATGATGTTTGAGCCCAGAAAATTGTAGTTCGGGAAGTCACGATTCCATCGATACCTAGTAGAGCTCCATCGGAGTTATAGAACTCAGGTTATTAAGGTTTTCTCTAAGACCCCAAAGTTTAACAAAAATCTGGGGAAAAGTAAGGTTTCTGCCGGGTTTTTTTTTCATGAACCGGCCGGAACTTTTCGATGACCGGTTCACCAGAATTAAGACCGGTTCTGGCGACGGGTGTGATAACCTGAATTTTTAAAAATATTTCTTTTAATAGAAATATTGGAAGATTTAATAAAGGTTATAAATTAAAACCTAGTTTTGTGAGAATAAGGGTGTAAATAGATGGATTAAAATTTTATTTTATTTTATATATGTGTTAAGAAAAACTTATGAAGTTAAGTAGGTGCAAGAATGTGTATATAGACTCTTTGTGCAAAGAGGACTTGATAGATTGGTAAATCAGTCATTAAATCTAGGTATGATTTGTGGCTTGATAGATAAGGGAATTATAATAAATATAATTCACCATGGTTGAAAGAGAATAAAGTAAAGTATGATGCAATACGATTATTCGTAGATAAGTTGTTTTAATCCTTTTCACAAATGAAAAGGAGGGAAAAGAGCTAATAATATTATTAAGGAAATAGATTTCAACCTAAGAGATATTAATAAGTTAAAGTGAATGCGTATATGTATATAAAAAAAAACTTATGTACTTTGAGGTGTGCTAAATAATTATATTGTTAACCAAACATGGTGAATGATAAAAGTAATCACCAAGGACAAGGTAAAGCATAAGTTAATTATTGACTAAGCTTATAAAAGATTAAACCTTGAATGGTAGATTAAGTTAGCCCAAATTAGTTGATTGGGAAGAGATGAGCTAGGTTTTGTGGTGGTATTAAGCTTAAGCTTGCCTAGTAGCCATGTGTTGGAAACTAAATAATAGTTCAATAAAGGATTAAGATTATGGCAAAACAAATTAAATTCTATGACAAACCATATGAATATAGTAAACAAGCTTGAATATTTAATAATGTTAAGACTTGTATGTATGACTAAGTTATTAATGCGGTAGTCTAAGATTAAGCATGAACCCTATGTGGTTGCGATTTCACGTATTACTGAAGTGAAGAGAAGGAGGTATATACATATCTGGTAACATGAATAAATTTACATGAGTTAAGGCAAGTTGATAAACTGAAATGGCAAGAGAAGGGCAAAATTGTCAAATAGCCAACGTTTGACTAAGGAAATCAACAACTCGAATTTGGAGTTCGGAAGAGAATTTGGAGATGCGGACCGCACCATTGAGTCTAGAATGTTGAATTTAGCTAGAAGAGATGGTAAACTCAATTTGTGGTCGGGGTTGACTTTTTGGTCAAAGTTGACCATTTGACTTTTTAGGAAAAAAATGTCAAACTTAAAGTTCGAGAAGTTACGATTCCAACAATATAAAGTAGAGCTCCATCGGAGTTATAGAACTCAAGTTATTAAGGTTTTAGAAAGGGACCCCAAAACTGGGCAGATTTGGAAAAAAATCCTAAAACCTACTGCCGGTTTTTTTCCCGATGAACCGGCAGGAGCATTCCGATTGCCAGTTCACCCATTTTTCGGTCGGTTCCGGTGACGGTCCAAACTAGAAAGATGCTTGGAATGTCGTGTACTATTTTCTAGAATTTAATGGTATTTTTATAATTTCAGTAGCAATTTTTCATAATTATTTAATGATAAAAGCTTACTAAATGTATAAAAAATAATAATTAGCATTTTTAAATTTTGGAAAAATATGATCAAATAACCTACTAATTATTTGAAGTGTTATATGTATGGAGATAGTATTATTTCCAAAAATTGGTATTTTTCATATTAATTATGGTGTAAAGGTACACTAATTTGTGACTACTTAGCTAATAATTCAAGAAAATTATATATAAATTGTTATTAAATCTTAAATATGTTCTTTAAGTATTTAATAATAATATCAACATGTTTGGAGAAAATAAATAAATTATTTATTATTTAATCAAGTATTAAATAGTAAATAAAGGAAGTAACTAAGTAATTATTATTTAAGTGATATTAAATAGTAATTAAATTATAAGAAATTGTTTAAACTAATTATTTATTATTTAGTTAAGAGTAAATAATAAATAAAGATAATTAATTAATTAATTATTTAATTAACATTAAATAATAATTAAAGAGGGTTAATTGCTTACTATTTAATATATTAAATAGTAATCAAAGGATGTTAGAGTTAATAGTATAATTATTTATTATTTAATTAATATTAAATAATGAGTACGGATAATTAATTAATTAATTATTATTTAATTCATATTAAATAATAATTAAATGGTAATTAAGTGGAATAAATTATTACTTAATCGAAAGAAGATTATTAAGTAATTAAAATTTATTGATAATATTAATGATTAACTATTAAATGATAATATCTAAGAATTAAATCATTATTCAATAATTAATAATGATATGTAATTAATTTAAAATATTATTAAAGAGTTAATAATATTGTTTAACAAGTAATTAACTATTGAATAATAATAGTTAAGGGTTGAATCATTATTAAATAATTACAAATGATACGTGAGAATTTTAAATATTATTAAATGGTTAATAATATTGATGAACAATTAAATTATTATTAAAATGATTAATAATAATGAGAAGTCAATTAAAATATTATTAAAGGGTAATAATACTAGCAAGCAATTAAATTATTATTAAAATAGTAATAATAATGATTAAGGTAAACTATTATTAAAAAGGAATTAATAATAGTAATGATTATTTAAAGTGTTATTTAACAATTAAATAACATTATAAGTTATTACTAATTAATAATAAGAGTTTAAAATACTAACCAAGACAGGTAATTTTATGATAAATCATCGAGTTAAATGACGTGATTAAGTTAAACATTAACTGATATTATGCACAATTGATCTCACATACCGTGTAGGTGGTGCAAGGAACGTGAAAGGTTAGCGTAAGCTGGTTATGCAAGTTTAGGTAAGTTTTTCAGAATGTGTTGCATTATTTGCATGATTTAGAAATTTGATAAACTATTATGTGTGCACATGCTATTATGTGCAAAAATGTGGTAATGTGCTTTTGTGATATAAGATGAAATAGACTGTCGATATACAGTAAATGATTTAAGTTGATTGTTCTATATTGAACTGTATGACATTATAAATGACATGCATGAAAAGCATAAATCATAGAGTAAATGCAAAGCATGATATGCATGAGATATGTAGTCACTGCAAAGCATGAGATGCATAAAGTGAAAGTAGTATGCCCTCAAGCCAATCACATTTGATGTGATAAGCATATATTTTGTAATCTTGTTCATTTATTAATAAAAGTATCAATGCATTTCTTTATTCATGATTAATTACTTGAATTAATCAAATGGATAAACCCATAGTTTTTTAGCAATGCTTTTAGAACCATGATGAGGATCATGCTAATGAGATCTAAATTCAAGATAGCTCAAAACTAAAATTGTTCCTAATCGTTGGATCACTAAAAAGGGGATTAGTAGATCCGGATAGATTGGTACATACTATGCTTGCTCTTATGAAGAGGATGATTGATCTCATAATCATTTGTGTAGAGACACTAAAGCAAGTATGTAGGTGCTTATTAGAGAATAAGTTCACTGAACGTGACTCGCTCAAGGAACACCTAATGGAGTTTTACTCGTCTGTCAATAGGAGTTCCTTATGTGATAGTCGTACAAGTGATCCTTAGACTTGAGATCATCTTAGTATCTTGTGTGTACTAAGTTATACTTTGACATATTCCTTAAGACCTATTGGTATATCAAAGGATGTGCTTGGGTATAATAAAGGTACACATGGAGATAGATGAATGGTCAACAAAGGATCTACCACTTCCAGTAAAGGGAGAGAATGTCCTATGCGATTCAATAAGTGACAACTCAGAAATCCCTGGCCAGGGTTGAATGGAATTAGAAAGGAGTTTCTAATTTACATTAACTAGAGTTGTGTATTTGTGAATTGAAATGCATATAATCAAATAAATAAGACTTGACAGAAATTCCGTGTCTTATATTTGATTGGGATATTGTGTGGTAGAATGATTGAATTGTACGGTAACTATTTGCTGAAAGGTTCTTTTACGATTAAATGTTGAAATCTATATTATCTGGAAAGTCGACTAATCGCTAAGGGGGCTTACCCTTATTGTGGAATAATTATTTATTCTGAATTAAAGAGTTAATTCGTAATAAATGAATTAGAATTGTTCTAATTTATTTATTATACAACCGGTTTAATATGGAGAACCTAAAGGGTCACACCGCAAAAGAGTAATATTTATTTTAGAAGTGGATGGCATAATCGTAATAATAAATTAAGTATATTTAATTTATACTATGGTGATAGAATAAATTAAATAGCTTAATATTTATAATTTAGTATTTTAGAAATACTAATTATAAATTAATAAGAGGAGTCTTATTATTATTATTATTACTATTATTATTATTACTACTAGTATTATTATTTAGTTCCTAAATGGTTTAGGAATTAATTAATAAGTAGTAATATTATTATTAAATAATTAAATTCCTAAATAGTTTTGGAATTATAATAATAATTAATTAAGTTATTAAATGGTTTAGTAATTAATTAATAAGAAGTACTCTCATTATTAAATAATTAAGTTCCTAAATGGTTTAGGAATTGTAATTAATTAATTTAGTTTCTAATTAAATTGGGAATTAAATTAAAACCCTAATCCTAAATAGTTTAGGAGGGTTGACTAGATCTATAAATAAGAGGAGTCTTATCATAGATCAAGGTGACACACTCTTTCATTAGAGATAGAGAGAGTACTCCATAATTCTCTAGATCTAAGAGTTAGGGAGAGAGAGAGAGAATTAGGGCTAGCCACCCATGGTTTGGAGAAACCAATATCCACTTCTTTAATTCATAGATCTCTTGGTGGATCACCTCTAGAGGCTTCATACTTGGGGAGCTAACATTGATCCGTGGAATCTAATCAGTGAATTTGAAGAAGAACGTGAAGGATTAAAGGGAGATGAACTTGTACCCGTGGAAGCTTGGTTCTACAAAGGTATAAATTCTTTTATCCTTCTTCAATTAATAATAGTCGCATAAGAAAGATCCGGGTTATTGGTTTGTATAAAAATTTTAAAATCTGATTTTTCTTGCTTCCGTTGCGCTTATATAATTTGATTATATGTATGCCATATTTTTGCAAACCAATATAAAGCATGATGAAATATGTTTATGTGTTATGTGAAACTGTTAGACTTGCTGAGTCGTCGTGCTCACTCTTGCTTAAAATAAACACTTTCAGATAAGTGCGAGTTATTCGGAAGTTCATATACAGATCACGGAACAAGAATACATGATGACTTTCACAATTGATATATATTATGATAAACCTTTTTGGGGGTAAATAGTGTTACGATATGGTAAGAGTTGATTAGTGAAATGTTTGTATGACATTTGCATACGCTAAACACTTGCATCATTACAAGTCACTAAGGATTCATTGATGTATATTAGATCATAATAAATATGATCTACGTTGCATAAAGTTTATGTAAAGAGAAGATATTGAATAAACATATATATTGAAAGTTGATTAATGAGTTGTATATACTTACATGTTTAAAATAGACTAGGTCGTACTATACTTGATCTGAGATCTATTATAATTTAATAAAGATTGCGATTCTGAGACAAAAAAAATGGTAAAGTTTTAAATAACTCTGTTTTAAATAACTATAATATGGTTGTAGATTATGAATGAAGTTGTAATAGTTTTAAAAATAAACTAATTTTATCAATTATGTTATTAAGGCATATTGTGGATTTAAGTACAAGGTTGTACACTAACGCACGATCCCGCCGTGGCTAGCACGGGAAATTTTGGGGCGTTACAGTTGGTATTAGAGCTGATAGGTTATAGACCTTAGGTAAGAATACCCTAGGCTATAATCATGGAAAAATAATGAAGACAGTAAAATGATAAACTCATATAGAGTTTAAGTATTAAGAGATGAACATATAAAGTTCAAAAAGGAGAAAATAAGTCTATATAAATGCATAGATATATGAAAATATTCAAAGAACGATCTTCAAAGAGTGTAATCTAAATGAATGAAAGAGAATCAGGGAACACCTTATGTAAGAATTTAAAATAAGGATTCGTAATATAAAACGAACAAGGATGAGTAAGGAGATTGTAAAATGAAGCAATCCTAGAATAAAGGAGAAATTGTAAAGTGAAATCAATTGTGATATAAGATCACGGTGATCATAGTAAAATCATAGAATGACATATGGTCTGTTAAATGATTAAGAGGTTGTGTTGATAGCATGGTGCTATAACAATGAAGATACTGTGAAATAGTAATAAGTGAACCCTTGAAGTGTTGAGTGTGATAAGGTATGAATTGACAAAATTCATATCAAGTTAAGAGAAGTTAGAGGTTTGTGGGTTTTTAATTGAGGACTCATGTTAGTGGCTGTGTTGCACAATTGCTTGTATGGGCAGGGAATTTGTGCTTGGTTTTAGAACTGCTTAGCTTCCTATATTGATATAGTGGTTGAGTTGAACAGTTCTTTGTATGGGCAGGGGATTTGTTCTTAGTTTAACGACCGCTTAACTTCTTATATTGATTAGTGGCTGAGTCGACCAATTTCTTGTATGGGCAGGAGATTGTGTTTGGTTTGACGACTACTTGGCTTCCTATAGTGATAATTAATTGAAACTTGGTGTCGCGTTATTCGTTATATGTATGTTGAGAAGGTGATTTTTTTCTCATGTATATAACGGATAGATAGAGGATGTTAAAATTAGTCCGTGTTCTGAGAACCAACACGTATGGTAAGTTTGTGACTCATAGTCATATGGTGGAGCCCCTCAGCCAATGGGCGGCTTTGGCCTGACTAGGACAAGTTCCTCAAACCATATAATTGTGGTAAGTTCATGAGCCCAAATACGCGGTAAGTTTAATGAACAATGAGCGTGGGTAGAGTTAAGTAGCAAGATTTTAGCTATAATAGATATAGTTATTAAGCTAGAAAAGATGAGGAGAAAAATTGGTTATTATTTGAAGTTTTATGATATTCCAAATCTTCTAGTTATGCTAGACCTTGAATTCTTAAAATCGTGTCAAATTCGCACTTGTGTGCCTTTAAAAAGAACTTTTAAAAATTTGAGTTTTATCAATAAATCGCAGTAACTTGAGTTATGAAAACAATTTATTGTTACCTGTGGTAGCATGATAAAATCTAAAATGATTTTCAAATGATTTTGAAACGTTTAAAGAAGAGTCTATGCTATTTGATTAGGCTAGACAAATTGATTTGAAAACATCAAAAATATGTTTCTAAAATGTCAACACACTATGTGGTGTGTATATGACAATGACGGAATCCTCAACGTATTTTATGTGAAGGTACGGTATCATGATATCATAAAGTAATTTGCACCATAAAGATAGCGTCAAAATTACTATTGATAGAATCCTCAACGTACTGTGCCAAAGATGTAGTATCATGAAGTCATAAAATGATTTTTCATTTTCACTTGAAATGGTTTAAAAAGTTCTAGAGTTCATGAACAGTTTATTATGTAGTCTACGCCATTTGATTCGGCTAGACAACTTTTAATCGAAAGTGAGAAACTTCGAAATTTTATGGCACGTGTGTGCTCTTAAAGAGTTTTAAAGTTTCGATTGATATCCGAACTATTATCGTAGGTCTATGTCATTTGTTTCGGCTAGACGTTTGCATGCTAGGCATTTAAAAATGATCCAAACCTATTGTTGGTACAGGTTTTTTTAGACTGAGAGAACAACCTTGAATGAGGGAAAATTTAAGTATCGAGTATCCGATACGCGCAGGGTTAAATGTTATGCGTATACATGGTGTATAAAAGGTTGATCCCCTCAGGTATAACTGATGAATTTTAAGTGTCGATTATCCGATGTAGTCAGAGTTAAATGTTATGCATACACATAGCATACAAAGAGGGTGATTTCCTCCAGTACGTATCCTGAGCTACTAACCAAAGGGTCAATCAGCTATTGATTCCATTGGAAGTTTATAGTTCATGGTCTTTACTGTTGGTTTGCAAAAAATATGACATATATATAATCAAATTATATAAGCGTAACGGAAGCAAGAAAATCAGATTTTAAAATTTTTTTACAAACCAATAACCCAGATATTTATTATGCGACTATTATTAATTGAGGAAGGATAAAAGAATTTATACTTTTGTAGAACCAAGCTTCCACGGGTACAAGTTTATCTCCCTTTAATCCTTCATGTTTTTTTTCAAATTCATCGATTAGATTCCACGGATCAATGTTAGCTCCCCAAGTGTGAAGCCTCTAGAGGTGATCCACCAAAAGATCTATGAATTAAAGAAGTGGATTATGGTTTCTCCAAACCATGGGTGGCTAGCCCTAATTCTTTCTCTCTCTCTAACTCCTTAGATGTAGAGAATTATGGAGTACTCTCTATAATCTAATGAAAGAGTGTGTAATCTTGATCTATGATAAGACTCCTCTTATTTATAGATCTAGTCAACCCTCATAAACTATTTAGGATTAGGGTTTTAATTTAATTCCCAATTTAATTAAGAACTAAATTAATTAATTACAATTGCTAAACCATTTAGGAACTTAATTATTTAATAATGAGAGTACTTCTTATTAATTAATTACTAAACCATTTAGTAACTTAATTAATTATTATAATCACAATTGCTAAACTATTTAGGAACTTAATTATTTACAATACTACTACTACTTATTAATTAATTCCTAAACTATTTAGGAACTAAATAATAATACTAGTAATAATAATAATAGAAATTATTATAATAATAATAATAATAATAATAATAATAATAATAATAATAATAATAATAATAATAATAATAATAATAATAATAATAATAATAATAATAATAATAATAATAATAATAATACTCTTATTAATTTATAATTAGTATTTCTAAAATACTAAATATTAAATATTAAGCTATTTAATTTATTCTATCACCATAGTATAAATTAAATATACTTAATTTATTATTACGATTATGCCATCCACTTCTAAAATAAATATTACTCTTTTGTGGTGTGACCCTTTAGGTTCTCCATATTAAACCGGTTGTATAATAAATAAATTAGAACAATTCTAATTCATTTATTACGAATTAACTCTTTAATTCAGAATAAATAATTATTCCACAATAAGGGTAAGCCCCCTTAGCGATTAGTCGACTTTTAAGATAATATAGATTTCAACATTTGATCGTAAAAGAACCTTTCAACAAATAGTTACCGTACAATTCAATCATTAATCTACCATACAATGTCTCAATCAAATATAAGACACGGAATTTCTGTCAATTCTTAATTATTTGATTATATGCATTTCAATTCACAAATACACAATTCTAGTTAATGTAAATTAGAAACTTCTTTCTAATTCCATTCAACTTGGCCAGGGATTTCTGAGTTGTCACTTATTGAATCGTATAGGACATTCTCTCCCTTTACTGGAAGTGGTAGATCCTTTGTTGATCATTCACCAATCTCCATGTGTACCTTATTATACCCAAGCATATCCTTTGATATACCAATAAGTCTTAAGAAATATGTCAAAGTATAACTTAGTACACATAAGATACTATGATGATCTCAAGTCCAAGGATCACTTGTACGACTATCACATAAAGAACTCCTATTAACAGACAAGTAAAACTCCTTTAGGTGTTCCTTGAGCGAGTCACGTTCAGTGAACTTATTCTCTAATAAGCACCTACATACTTGCTTCAGTGTCTCTACACAAATGATTATGAGATCAATCATCCTCTTCATAAGAGCAAGCATAGTATGTACCAATCTATTCGGATCTACTAATCTCATTTTTAGTGATCCAACGATTAGGAACAATTTTAGTTTTGAGATATCTTGAATTTAGATCTCATTAGCATGATCCTCATCATGGTTCTAAAAGCATTGCTAAAAAACTATGTGTTTATCCATTTGATTAATTCAAGTAATTAATCACGAATAAAGAAATGTCTTTATTCTTTTATTAATGAATGAACAAGATTACAAAGTATATGCTCATCACATCAAATGTGATTGACTTGAGGGCATACTACTTTCAATCTCCCACTTGCACTAAAGCCAATAGCCCTTTGGTATCCCCATACCATTCTTCTCTAAGTAGCGTACATAGTGCTTAGTAAATGCTTTAGTTAGTGGATCTGTAATGTTGTTCTGAGAGTCTACCATCTATATGGTGTCGTCTCATTTTTAATGATTTATCTAATCATATGAAAGTGCTACAACACATGTTTGGATTTCATATGAGACCTAGGTTCCTTGGCGAATTAAACTCATTTAAAGCTAGAAACCATTATAAGTTCTGTAATGAACTTTTTGAACCAAACAATCACTTTTGCAGCTTCACTTATAGTTATTTACTATGTCTTTGTCACTAAATCAGCAACTCTTTGTTGTTTAGAACTTTTCCAACTCACTGCAACACCATTCACGGTAATCATATTACCTGAACCGGATATACTGTTATCTTGATTAGTCTGAACAAACTTGAGTTTATTAAACCTTCTAGTTTTATATCAGACCCATCATTAGAAACTCTTTTCTAATGTTCTTCTCCATAATTAAACTGATAGCTGCTTATCATACATAAGCAATACCAAGTCTAGTACATTTCAACGAATCAATGTACGTCCCTTAGGTCAAGCCGAACATCCTTTATGATCTATCTCTATAGACCTTTATCCTAAATAGAATGTTAAGATGCTTATCCCAAGTCCTTAATGGAGAAGTTTTTAGATAACCACATCTTTACCGATTGTAGCATCAGTATGTCATTCCTTATTAGTATTATATCACCATATAATACTAGAAATGTCATAGTGCTCCCACTAACCTTTGTACATACTTGGTTCATCCTTGTTTTTGATAAAATCAAACTCTTTTGATTGTCTTATCAAAACGGATGTTCTATCTTCGAGAAACTTGCTCCAATTCATAATTGGATCGGTGTAACTTACATACTTGATTTGCTCCATCTATATGTAGATAAATCCTCTTAGTTGTATCATGCATACATCCTTTTGTATAGTAAACTGCAACTGTAAGTAAAATCCGAATGGATATATGCATTTTCACTAATGAAAAATTTCATCATAGTCAACTCATTGACCTTGTTTGAAATCTTTTTACCACTAGTCAGGTCTTATAGGTCTTCACCTAGCCATCTGCTTTAGTCTTTCTCCAAAGATCCATTTTGAATTTTATGGTCATCGACCATTTCTCTTGAGTATCTAATACTCATACCTCATCGTATATATCTGAATCATCATCCATTATGATGCGTACCTTATCATCATCATCTATGATGAATCCATACCATTCAGGTATCTTCAGTACTAAACCAGATTTACGACTTGGTTGTGGTACAATAGGTTTATCTACTTGTACAGATTCCTTCACTTGATCTGTAGTGTTTTGTGGTTCTTGAACTTCTTCAAGATCTATTTTACTCCCACTAACCCTTTAAGGAAAAACTTATTTTCTTATAAGGCAGCGTGTTTCAACAAACACCTTTTAGTTAGTCGGATTATAGAAGTGATACCCTAAACTTTCTTTAGGATATCCCACAAGTTTACGCTTATCAGATCTTGTCCCTAACTTATCATGTCAAACCTTTTGACATAAGCTGAACAATCCAAATCTTAACATGCTTAAGATTTGGTTTCCTCCCTATCCATGACTCATATGAAGTCTTAGGGATGGAATTTGAAGGTATCTTATTTAGTAGATATTCAATCGTTTCTAGGGCATAACCTTAAAAGGATACTGGAAGATCGGTAATACTCATTCATCACCATGTCCATTCTATGAGAATACTATTTCACTTGAGATGATCTAGAAACTTATTGCTTAAGTATTCCTTTCTCGATCTAATCAAAGAACTTTAATACTTTTGGCTTTTAGTTTCTATACTTCACTTTTGAATTCTTTGAACGTTTCAAACGATTTGAATTTGTATTTCATCAAATACATATACCAAAATCTAGAATCATCAGTGAAAGTAATGAATGAATACCCTCTTCTTACATTTGTTGTCATAGGTCCCAAACACGACTGTGTGTACCATATCAACAACTTCGTAACTCGCTCTCCATGTCCACTAAATGGAGATTTAGCCATATTGTCCATGATACAAGATTCACAAGTTGTATTTGATTCATAATCAAAAGGCTCTAAAAGCCTATCTTTATACAACTTGTTTAGTCTTGTTTCGTTAATGTGACCGAGTTAACAGCATTGCATGAAGGTATGATTCATATCATCTCTTTACTTTTAGTTTGTTCAAATTGGAATATTTTTCATGTAAGTCAAGTATAGAAAATCCGTTAAGTAATCAACCAGTTCTAAATAAAACATTATCATTATAAACAGAATAACGATTGTTCATTATTATAATGTCAAAAATCATTCATTGTCATCACATGGAACTGAAATAATGTTTCTAAGAACTGGAACCTAGTAACAACTTACTAACTTAATAGGATTGCCCATAGGCAGTGCTAAACTATAAGTTCTCATGGCTAATGCAGCAACCTTTACTTTATTCCCCAACACAGGATTACTTATCCTTTGTTTAGCTTTCTACTTCTGCTCAGTCTCTGCAACTACTTGCATATATGAGACCACCATCCGGTATCTAATACCTAAGTATAAACTTGACTTATAGAAAGTTCTATTTTATTATGAACAAATCTATATTTGTAGCTGAAGCTTCATTAAACTTCTTCTACTTAACACTGCAACTCTCTTGCAGTTGTTCTTCCAGTACCCCATCTTATCGCAATGAAAGCAAACTCCTTTGCCCTCGGGATCACTTTTATTTATGTCCATTGTTTAGCCTTTCTTTTGCCTTCTACTCTTTCTGACTCCTCATAAATACCTTTGGCCATCTTCCTCCGCTTAGAAGATTCATCTACGAGTAAGACTTGGTTTTTCTAGGAAGGAAAATGACTTTCAACAGTCTTCAACATGTTTAGCTAATTAGGTAAACTGACATCTAGCTTAATAATGTATGAAGTTCACAACAAATTGTGAATAAGAGTCATTGAGTGACTACAAGATCGAATCTTGACTCAACTCTCCATCGTTGACAAAACTTGTTGTCCTAATTGATCAATCGAATTGATCATCTTTAGTACATGTGTCTTTACTGTAGTGCCATTAGCTATTATAGATCGGAAGAGCTCCTTAGATATCTTATATCTAGTTAACCTACTTTGTTCACCATACAACTATTGAATGTGCAACAATATAGTAGGTGCATCCATTTTCTCGTGTTGACGCTGTAATTCGATACTTATGGATGCAAGCATGATGCATTGAGCCACCTTTGCATCATATTTCCATTAAAAATAGCAATCTCTTCCTCAGAGGCTTAGTCTACAACGTTTGTATGAATAGACAAATTAAGGACATTTGCTAGCTTTTCAGCATTAAGAACTATTCTCAAATTTATTTAATCAATCTGAACAATTTGGTTCGATTAATTGTTAGCATACATTATGCTATGCAGTGTTAGTGAATTAAACATAGCAATATTCTTTAAGTGAATTAATAACAACATTAACATGCATTCGTTTTATTAATTACCAAAATAAATTATGTCTTTATTTAAAATGATGTCTCCCACTATTTTCATCAAACTATATTACCCTCCTTATATAGTTCGGCAAATATAGTTAAAGATTTGCTAGTGAGAATAAAGATCATATTTCAAATGTATATAGCCTTGTGTGACACAACAAACAATATATAAATAAATAGGTAGACAACTCTTTGTCAATTACATCAACATGTAACTCCTTTTATTTTGCCTCTTAGATTATTATGATTATGTGTGACACATCCAAATTAAAATTATCCAAGTTAAGTCCAACCTAGCATTTTCTTATATTAGAAGAGAAAAAGATTGTCTTTGTGTGATACAACAAATCAGTAATGTTCAATTCTTTTATAAACATCAAATGTGATAAAACAACATCTCAAAAAATTAATATAAGCCTTGTGTGACACAACAAACTATATTGATTATTTGATACTCTATCGTTTTACCATGCTAGAAGGCGACGTTCGATATTTTTAATAAATATCTTTGAACGTTACAACTTAATATTATGAGTAGTAGAATAAATAAATTAGAACAATTCTAATTTTATTTAATTGAATTAAACTCCTTTAATTCATGAATTAAACATTTTAATTCATTTTATAAATAATATTTATTCTACATAATGACGGATTTTTAAATATTAATTGTCTCATCTTGTTTAGCGCACATGCACATATATATATAAAATACGCGTCATATTAATTAACATGCGAAGCATGCACATATAGAATACTATATTCTACTTGGATTGATTATGGACTTTTATTCTAGTTTGGTTTACTAAAGCCACCAAGTGAACCAAAAGGTCAAACCTAAAATGCAAAAATAAATTAAATTAAATGTAACTATTACATTTAAATTCGGGCTCCATTACACACGGGTCTTTATGCGCTCCTTGCTTCTTTGCTCCAATTCTTCAAAATAATTCTAATTAATCCTATTACAAATTATTTACAATAAATAGAAACCTTGATCAACAGTCAAGG